>SJYW01051713.1:175773-185855 GCA_006410735.1 Raphicerus campestris
CTGGGATTCTCCAGGCAAGAACACTGGAGTGGGTCACCATTTCCTCCTCCAATGCATGAAAGTGAAAGTGAAAAGTGAAAGTGAAAGTCGCTCAGTTGTGTCCGACTCTTAGCGACCCCATGGACTGCAGCCTACCAGGCTCCTCCGTCTACAGGATTTTCCAGGCAAGAGTACTAGAGTGGGTTGCCATTGCCTTCTCCTTATTTCATATTTTTTCCATTAAAAAAAATTATGAGGACAGTGACTGATGGATAAAATGTTGCTTATTTGCTTACCTTACTGAAACATTTATTTTCTGTTCCTCTTTACCACGTACATTGAGTGAAAACAGGCACCAGTGATGGAGTATGATTTTTAAGGGATATAAAAATAATCTCCACTGAAATTCAGATCACATGTAGATATGATTCAATTATCTTAACAAGCTAACTTTTCTGATGAATTAACCATATTACTAATGTCTGTAGATGGCTAAGGTATGGCATGATTATTAATTAATCAGAAAAGATATGGGTGATTTATCTTAATCTTGGACAAACTGAGTCCAAAGATCACTGAAACAAATAAAATGTCAAATTGTTAGCACAATATAACTCTTTATACATACATCAGAAAATAGGTGAATAAAATACAGTGAAAAGAAGAGCATTAACAATAGCGTTAAAGAGTATAGCACAATAATTTTTGGCTAAAGGAAATGTGTTGTTCTTAAACTCAGATGTAGCCTTAAATTTCTAACTTTCATCAAAACTAGGAATGTCTTTTCATGAATGAATGCTATCTTTTTCTCAAAAGTACCAAACCAATATTTTCACAAAATTCAAACAGAGTAAAGCTTCAATGACTCATTAGAGGATCTGCTTCTCATCAATATGCTCATGCAGTTTGCTTCTCCCAGAGCCTACTGAAAGAGATTAATTTTTCCAGTGTATGTGCATTTTAGATTTGTGCCTTTTTATGTATGTCCATTCTCTAACATCCATTTTCTGACATTGCATTATTCTGAATTTTAAAACCACAACACACAGCCATGGATAAGCCCTGAAGCAGTTATTTTTGTTTATAGCTCCAAAATTTAGTTCCACCTTTGTAATTTTTAATAAGACAATAAATAATTAATAAAATTTTAAGTCAGGAAAACGTTTCACTTTTTTTAACTGCTTGGAGAGAGAAAGAATGCATTGTGTGGATGTTAATTTACTGCTTGAATTTGTGTTAGCTGGTTCCTAGTAACTTCTAACAGTTTCCATATAAATGACTAGTTGTTGGTGTCAGATCACTGGAAGGTACTCATTCTCAAATTATTATATGACACCAGAATTTTTCAATTACATCTGCAGCAATTTAAGGCAGTTCTAAATCTTTCAATCTAACCATCTTTCAGTTTAGTTCAGTTCAGTTCAGTCACTCAGTCGTGTCCAACTCTTTGCGACCCCATGAATTGCAGCACTCCAAGACTCCCTATCACCAACTCCCCAAGTTCACCCAAACTCCCATCCATCAAATCAGTGATGCCATCCAGCCATCTCATCCTCTGTCGTCCTCTTTTCCTCCTGCCCCCAATCCCTCCCAGCATCAGAGTCTTTTCCAATAAGTCAACTCTTCGCATCAGGTGGCCAAAGTACTGGAGTTTCAGCTTTAGCATCAGTCTTTCCAAAGAAATCCCAGGGCTGATCTCCTTTAGAATAGACTGGTTGGATTTCCTTGCAGTCCACGGGACTCTCAAGAGTCTTCTCCAACATCACAGTTGAAAAGCATCAATTCTTCAGGTCGCTTTTAAAGAAAGACATAAACTAGTGTACAAACTATATTATTTTCTACATGCTTACTTTATTTAAATATGTAATATCTTATTATTATCACAAATATTATTCGATCTTCTGTTTCCTTGGACATCTTCAATTTAGATTCTACCTCAAGGAGCCTATTGAAAATATATCCTTTCAAGATTTTACCTCTTTTCATTGGATCAGATGTGAAATTCAGTGCTTACTTAAATTCATCAAGGTAGGAACAGATGCAAAGAACACATTCAAAATCCTTCTTCTCAAGATTAGAAAAAAGTTTTGCCAATTTATTAGTCATAGTTCCTGTTTTATTTTTTATTTACACCTAGGAAGGGACTTTAAATAAGAAACCTTATTTTATTTGAAAAAGAGCATTAAATGTACTTTAAGCCATATCTTGGCAGCTGATAGTCAACTTCCAAATGGTCTGCTTCTGTTGTAAGAGATAACAGAAGCCCCACTGAGACCACTGGCCATGGGATTTGCTCACAGCCAAAGGAACCAGGGGAAGACTGTAATGCAATGCATTTTCCCAAACTCACACAGATAAATAGATCATACGCATGATTTTACACATTTCCAAAGGCATTTTCATTATAAGTATAATAATTGTCTATTATAAATATATCAATTTATGCATATTAAATGCATGCAGACATGTACTTTTCTATTTTATATATTTTTTGAGGTATAGTTCCTTTACAGTATCGTGTTAGTTTGTGTGGTTCACAAAATGAATCAAGCTCAACATTCTGAAAACAAAGATCATGGCATCTGGTCTAAACACTTCATGGGAAATAGATGGGGAAACACTGGAAACAGCGTCAGACTTTATTTTGGGGGGGCTCCAAAATCACTGCAGATGGTGACTGCAGCCATGAAATTAAAAGACACCTTACTCCTTGGAAGGAAAGTTATGACCAACCTAGATAGTATATTGAAAAGCTGAGACATTACTTTTCCAACAAAGCTCTGTCTAGTCAAGGCTATGGNTCAGTCATTCTTTAGCACTTAATATTATACCATTAGAAGACTAGATTTCCAATTTTTTTTTAGTGTTAATAATATATTTGAGCAAGTATTCATCACCTTAGCTTTGAGTGATTCACTATCTCTTGATTCCATTCCAAAATATGAAACAATTTCAAGTGAGGTATCAAGGAAGCCCTTGAAATATATGGTTAGTTATTTTTCACAGAGGGAGTCCTTTAATTGCCTACTATACCTAGATTAATAAACAGCTTCTAAAGATACACTGTGGTCAAAACACAAATATAAATGCATAATATATATGTGTATGTGTAATTATGCATGTACACATATATGTATTATTCTATCATGCATCAAATAATACATATATAATCTGACAATATGCATTGTCTAATTATGTACAATATGTGTATACAGTATGTTATAGATTGTGTGTATATAGTATAAAGAAACCATAAAGGGCTAAAAATAACTGTGTACTTGCACAGTTGGGACAAATTAGGAACAACAGATATAAAAAATTCCAACTGCCAGTTCTGAAAAGCTGGGAGCAAAAACAGAGTACTACATACCACACCACCAAAGGGCTGGGCAAACCACCTAACACACACCTCCTCCGACTCCTGGACACACCCCTACTCTCACAGTGTACAAGGAGCCAACTAGCCCTCCACCCCTTAGCAAACAAGCAAACTAGGGAACATGTCACTTGTACTTGCTCCCTCCTGCTGCAGCAGGGGCCCCAATAAAGCCTTGCCTGAATTTATTGTCTGGCCTCTGATCGATTTCTGTTGATTAAAGAGGCCAAGCACCCTAGTCAGCAGTCATAAGTCAGCAGTGCTAAAATAACCAGGTTATATAATCCAAATTAAATTTTGTGAAACTTTAATAGTCTAATATTTGTTAAGGATTTCTGTGTGAATTAAAAATAAATACTATCACACATTCATTTTACCTTCCTAGTGTAATCTTTGTGAAACCACAGTGATATTTTGAATAAATTTGATATTTGGAATACTAAAATAATAGTTTTCCATGTTAGGCAAAAGAGTCTGACAAAAGACAAACGACTTAAATAAAGCTGAGCATGTTTGCAATAGGAAAGTTTAGTGCCTTCTAATTTCTATCATCAAAGGAAAAAAAAAAATGTCCAGTGATAGTACAGACAGAAAATAACAGCAAAAATATGTCTGCTTTTCTTATTGAACTGAGATTTTATGAACTCTCCTTGCCTTGTGGCTGGCCATAGGTTTTTACACTGGCCGGTTTGCTATCTCAGAATATCAGAGAAGTGTTCACCCTGACTTAACATCTCTTTCTCATCAGAGTTAGCAGGAAACATCAGACCAAAAAATTGTTTCATAGCGTTGCCATAAAGCTTTAGAGGAGGACTCCTTCTTCCTGAGCTGTATACTTTACTTTTGTAATCCTTAGAAATGTACATTTCAAGGGGTTACATTCTTTGAGGAAAAGCAACAAAACACAACTTTGTTCTTATCCTCTTTCATCCTGTCTTATTTATTTGTATGTTTGTTATAATAGTGATTTCAAGCTTGGGTCTCAGGTAATAATCAACTTAAGTATGGCATTAGGACAATTCTCTTAGTCCTTAGTCCATTTCTGATTAAATCTCAGGGAATATTAATGCTGACTTGGAAAGTTTCCCTGACAAGTTTGGGACCATCTCCTTGACTCTGCCAATGGTACCCTCAACTGATGACACAGATTTATCTAGGGCCTTCAAGTGTCCAGAAATGTTATCCCCTGAAATGTTCTGACACAGCATTCTGTCTAGAAAATTTGATGTAGAAAATGTATATAAGCCCTTGAGCTATGAGAGAATGTTTCAGCTTTGTCATTTTCAACTGCATCTTTGCCTAATAATATAGAGACTAAAAATCCTCATCAGGTTCTTATATGTAAAAAATGTTAAAATAAATGCCAAAGAACTAGGGTTTGCTATCAACTATACACCTTCAAATTCAAATCCATTCTGCTTATTAAACAAATTTAATTGCCAGTCAGAGATATTGGCAGATTCGATCAGGACCACAAAAGTGATTTATGGCAAAGAAAAAGGTAGTGTTCTCAACTTCCAGACCACTGTTTTTTTCCAGCATGTCAAATTAATGCTAATGTTATCTTTATGTATGACAATAATTCTTTGACATAATTTTTCTTACTTTAAGGTAAATACTAAAAGATAAGGCACATTATTAAAGCTAAAATTAGAAAACAAAATAATTTAATAATACTTAACAATAAAATATATTACATTTATAATTACTGCCATAGTTCATTAATGGAAATGTCAACAAAGCAAAATATCAGGCCAATCCCAGAGCAAACCAATAAGAATAGATAGCTCTTCTCAGATAAGGTAAACGTTTTTTATAGGACACTTGAAGGAGCTTATTTGTAAGAAAGAACTGGCCATTCAGATTTCTACATTCCCATTGTTTCCAAGATAGCGATTCTGTTTAAGGTAACGTTCAATTTGCATTCCTGAGACAAAATAGTTTTGAGTGGGACACTTTAAGTTGAATAATCACTCAAATAAAAACTTTCACTGGACTCAGAAATGTGACCAGCTGAAAGAAACTAAATCTAGCTTTAATTACATATTGAGACAGAGACAAAAGAGTGTAGATTTTAATTATTCTGGTTCACAAAGATGCTGACACTCATCTAAATTCTTTTCTGGAAGTGACGATCAAGACATCCACATGGACTTGTATTGCTACTGTATAGGACAGTAATTCTCATCTGGTACATTTGTATAGCTTTTCTTCATGGAAAAATTAAAACATTTGTCCATGAAATAGTTTATGTTGAATTATCAGGATAAAGCTAAAAATGCTTTCTTGGGGGTAAAATTATGTTATAAAGTCATGTGGAGTCATATATATATGCGTGTGTGTGTGTACATTGGAGAAGGCAATGGCACCCCACTCCAGTACTCTTGCCTGGAAAATGCTATGGACAGGGGAGCCTGGTGGGCTGCAGTCCATGGGGTCGCTAAGAGTCGGACACGACTGAGCAACTTCACTTTCACTTTTCACTTTCATGCATTGGAGAAAGAAATGGCAGCCCACTCCAGTGTTCTTGCCTGGAGAATCCCAGGGACAGGGGAGCCTGGTGGGCTGGCATCTCTGGGGTTGCACAGAGTCGGTCACGACTGAAGTGACTTAGCAGCAGCATATATGTATATATATGTGTAATTATAGTATAAATACATAAAATCTACCATTTCAATTTTTTAAAAGTATTCAGTCCTAAGACATTAAATACATCCACATTATGAGGAAACCATTGCCACCACCTATCTCCAGAAATTTTTCATCTTTTCCAGCTGAAACTCTGAACCCATTAAACACTAAATCCTCCTTTCTGCCTCTGCTCAGCCCTGGCCATCACCAACCTCTCTCTATAAATTTGACTGTAATAGCAACTTCATGCAAGTAGATTCATACAGTATTTGTCCTTTTGTAACTGGCTTATTCCACTTAATATTCTATCTTCAGGAATGATCTATTTTGTAACGTGTCAGAATTGTCCTTCTTTAAAGCTGAATGATACTACCTTGCATTATACACCAAATTTTATACATCGAAGGGCACAGGTTTGTTTCCTCCTGTTGACTATTGTGAATAATGGTGATTTGAACTTGTGTCTATTAACATCAAGTTTCCCCTTCAGTTTTTCTCCATATATACCCAGAAGTTAAACTGCTGCAAAAAGTGAAAGCGTTAGTCTTTCAGTTGTGTCTGATTCTTTTAGGTCCCATGGACTGTAGCCTGCCAAGCGCCTCTATTCATGGAATTCTCCAGGCATTTACACTGGAAAAATAAAGTAGTTATTCCTGTTTCCAGGGAATCTTCCTGACCCAGGGACGGAACCCAGGTCTCCTGTANTCCCATGGACTGTAGCCTGCCAAGCGCCTCTATTCATGGAATTCTCCAGGCATTTACACTGGAAAAATAAAGTAGTTATTCCTGTTTCCAGGGAATCTTCCTGACCCAGGGACGGAACCCAGGTCTCCTGTATGACAGGCAGTTTCTTTACAGTATGAGCTCCCAAGTATCATATGGCATTTCTATATTTATTTTTTTTTTAAGATACCCTCATACTGTTTTCAAAAATGGCTGCATCAGTTTGCATTCCCACTAGCAATGCACAAGTGTTTCACTTTCTTCAAATCTTTGCCAATGCTGGTTTATTCTGGATTTTGTTTGTTCATTTCTGTTTTTTTTTTTTAATTGTTTTTGTTTTGGATATTCAATAATAACCATTGTAATAGGTGTGATGTGGTATCTCATTACAGTTTTAATCATATTTCCTTAATGACAGGTGATGATGGGCATCTTTTCATGTGATTACTGGTTGTTTTCTGGAGAAATATCTCAAGTCCTTTCCCCATGTTTCAATCAGCTTGTTTGTTTTATTGCTGTTGATCATGCCTATATTTTAGTAAATAAATACTTGGAATGAACACACTTTTACATATATATTAGGACGACATCTTAAAACCCATTTTATTTCAATTTTCAGAAGATTTCTCTAATATAATCCTAAAGTATATTTTTATGTGAACTTAAAGAAGAACACTGTTTCCTATATGCAGCATGATGTTCTATTTTTCAATGACCAACTGAATATATAAATGATTTGACTGTTTTGAAGAAAAAACTTTAAAAAAATCAGTGGAGAGAAATTCTAGTCCAAGCTCTGCCCTGACCAGCTTTCTCACTCTTAGAGAATTTACAGAACCTATTTCATCTTTAGTAAATTAATATACTTAATTTTTTAACTTGTAAAACTTGCAACTGCCCACATTGCATCTGATTCACCCGTCTTTGTTTCATTACTTTACACCTTTTATGATGATCTTTCAGAAGTACTGCACAAAGTCTTCATTTATTCAAATATGGAGTCAATACCAATATCACATGTTTTAACATTTGGTACTTAGAGCTCCTTTCACTGTCATGAAATGCTTTTTCAACTTAAGCAAACAGAAAATTTTAATGTTGAGTCACTTTATTTCAAGTGTGAATACAACTGCATTGTATACCTTGTTTCAGATTGTTTGCAAGTCTAGAGAAAGTCAATTTGTTTATGCCAGAGTCTTTGTGATTCTTATGCTATAGGGAATAAGACTGCCTAGTTGCCACAATCCATTTGTAAATTAGTACTTCCCTGTGGCCTAGCTGGTAAAGAGTCCACCTGCAGTTTGGGAGACCCAGGTTTCATCCCTGGTTTGGAAAGAACCCTGGAAAAGAAAATGGTTACCCACTCCACTATTCTTAACTGGAGAATTCTATGGACAGAGGAGTCTGGCAGGCTACAGTCCATGGGGTCTCAAATAGATGGACATGACTGAGTGATTTTTTACTTTTGTATATTAAATTATTTTTGTTTAAACTGTAGCTATATGTGTTACTAAGGCAATGAGTGGTCAATATCCTAAAGCTTATCCAGTGTTGAACCTGAGAATGAAACATCTGGGAAATGCAAATTAGACTCTTGTGGTTATTTACATAGCAAGCTCATTATTATTATCACCATTATTATTATTCACCATTTGAAAAATTAATTTTCACATTATATAAATCAGTTTTAAAATCAATCCCATGCTTTAGTATTTTTCTCATCTTATATTTGGAAAGCTAATTAATTGATGTTAATTTAACTGACAAGCAATTTACAGTTGACTTGTTCATCTGAATTTTTCAGTGAATATTGTATAAAATATTTAGATACAAGCAAAATCTGAACACACATTTTGAGATGACTTTATTTTAGCTGAAATTAGTATATCATTAAATAGCATGTCATTTACAATCCTTTTTACTGTTTCGTGGCACCCTTCCATGATTTCCAAATTTTATACAATGACCATATTTACTTTAGTGATTAGAAAAAAGAAAGCAAAATGAATAATCTCATTTATCTCTTTTTATTAAAAACGTATTTCAAGAACAAAACTGATTTGTGAGCACAAGAATGGATATGTTTTTCCCTAAACATGGCTACCTGAAAATAGGTACTGTCGGGGCTATAAGAGCAGTATTATTTTTATTTTAGATAACTGGCCAGTGTAGCTACTGAATTTTCTTTTGCTTTCACTCTTTTGATGGAGCTTTGATTAAGACAGAATTTGCTTTTCAGCTCGATGCTGCAGCTCAAAAATTCCACTGTAATTGCTACCTTAACACTCTGCTGGGAATCTTCATTAACTGTTAACTCAGAGAAGGAAAATAAAATAACTGACAGTTTTAGAAGTGAAACTATGAATATCGGAGTTCAAAATAATCTCTGAATATAATGCCAGTTTGAGAATNCAGGACATAGGATGCTTGGGGCTGGTGCACGGGGATGATCCGGAGAGATGATATGGGGTGGGAGGTGGGAAAGGGTTTCAGGATTGGGAGCTCGTGTACACCTGTGGCTGATTCATGTCAATGTATGGCAAAACCAATACAGCATTGTAAAGTAGAATAAAGTAAAAATAAAATTAAAACAAAAGGATGCAGGGAACTAATAAAACAGTATACAACAACAACAAAAAAGAAAAACATCTATTTCTGATTTATTGACTATACCAAAGCCTTTCACTGTGTGGATCAAAATACACTGGAAAATTCTGATAGAGATGGGACCACCAGACCACCTAACCTGCCTCTTGAGAAATCTGTGTGCAGGTCAGGAAGCAGCAGTTAGAACTGGACATGGAACAACAAACTGGTTTCAAATAGGAAAAAGAGTAGGTCAAGGCTGTATATTGTCACCCTGCTTATTTAACTTCTATGCAGAGTACATCTTGAGAAACGCTGGGTTGGAGGAAGTACAAGCTGGAATCAAGATTGCCGGGAGAAATATCAGTAACCTCAGATATGCAGATGACACCACCCTTATGGCAGAAAGTGAAGAGGAACTAAAAAGCCTCTTGGTGAAAGTGAAAGAGGAAAGTCAAAAATTTAGCTTAAAGCTCAACATTCAGAAAACGAAGATTATGGCATCCAGTCCCATCACTTCATGGGAAATACATGTGGAAACAGTGTCAGACTTTATTTTGGGGGGCTGCAGAATCACTGCAGATGGTGACTGCAGCCATGAAATTAAAAGACATTTACTCCTTGGAAGAAAAGTTGTGACCAACCTAGATAGTATATTCAAAAGCAGAGACATTACTTTGCCTACTAAGGTCCGTCTAGAAGGGGCTATGTTTTATCTTGCGGTCATGTATGGATGTGAGATTTGGACTGTGAAGAAGGCTGAGCACGGAAGAATTGATGCTTTTGA
>SJYW01051713.1:187429-246201 GCA_006410735.1 Raphicerus campestris
CTCATTGGAAAATACTCTGTTGCTGAGAGAGATTGGGGGCAGGAGGAGAAGGGGACGACCAAGGATGAGATGGCTGGATGGCATCACGGATTTGATGAACGTGAGTCTGAGTGAACTCTGGGAGATGGTGATGGACAGGGAGGCCTGGTGTGCTGCGATTCATGGGGTCACAAAGAGTGGGACACGACTGAGCGACTGAACTGAACTGAACTGGAAGCTTGTTAAGGAGCAGGACAATTTCAACAGTTTAAGTAGTTTTCTGAAACTGTAAATGGTAACCACGTAAGTAACAAAGAGTATGATGTTTATTCTAGTAAAAACTATTTTAGTATGTTATGTAAGACTTTCTGAAACAATTATTCCTGAAAAATTGTCATGTCATGCTCTCAATCCTGTCCAAGTTTTGTAGTTCCATGGACTGTAACCTGCCAGACTCCTCTACCCATGGAACTTTCCAGGCAAGAATACTGGAGTGGGGTGCCATTTCCTACTCCAGGGTATCTTCCCCACCCAGTAATTGAATCATAATCTCTTGCATCTCCTGCATTGGCAGGCTGATTATTTACCTCTAGTGCCACCTGGGAAGCCCCAACATTTATTAAATTTACAGGACATTCTGATTTTTTAATTTGCAATTTGGATTCATACAAGTGTGTTTTCTTTTTTAATTTTATTTTTTTACTTTGGAAGAAACCTAGTTGTCCATCAGCAGATGAATGGATAAGAAAGCTGTGGTACATATATACAATGGAGTATTACTCAGCCATTAAAAAGAATACATTTGGATCAGTTCTAATGAAGTGGGTGAAACTAGAGCCGATTATACAGAGTGAAGTAAGTCAGAAAGAAAAACACCAATACAGTATACAAGTGTGTTTTCAAATACTGTTGTATTACTATTTAAAAAGCATAAAAAGTTATCACCATCTTGAAAACATATTAATTATTCATGTAGAAAATTCTAGGTGACTGATATCAAAAGATGACTTCCATAATACTACCTTCATATGAAAAGATATTTATCACATTCCCTGCTTAAATATTCTTATATATNTTTAAAAAGCATAAAAAGTTATCACCATCTTGAAAACATATTAATTATTCATGTAGAAAATTCTAGGTGACTGATATCAAAAGATGACTTCCATAATACTACCTTCATATGAAAAGATATTTATCACATTCCCTGTTTAAATATTCTTATATATGTTTTAGTTCCTTTCTCAAGAAAAAAGTTTAATAGGAATGATTTTTTTAAAAAGTATGTAGACTATACCGAACATGAAGCTGAATTAAGTTAATGGCATCCTAGCAACACTTAAATTCTTATAAATTAATGAATAATGCTGCTGCTGCTGCTGCTGCTGCTAAGTCACTTCAGTCATCTCCAACTCTTCATGACCCCCTGGACTGCAGCCTACCAGGCTACTCCGTCCATGGGATTTTCAAGGCAAGAATACTAGAGTGAGTTGCCATTGCCTTCTCCAAATGAATACTGCTAGTCTAAAATAAAATTCAAATTTTCCTTTCAATGCTGCTATTATAGGAAATATTTTTGTGCAAATATTAGCTCTCTTATTCCAACAAAAGGTTGTAGTTTTGCTTTTTGTACGCTGTATTGATTTAGTATAAGCTTGCAGAATCACTGTCTGCTGCTAATCCCAGGTATAAGATTTATTTTAAGAATTTGATATATGGAAATTCTCTAAAATCTAATATTAATAAATAGCTTAAGAAACAATTTTTAATTTGTCATCATTTATGATTTTAAGCAACAGCAATTTATTTATGTACAGCCTTTGTTAGACCATGCTATCAGACTCATTAGAGTTATTATGATATTTAAAAATTAGAACATTAACAAAATTAAGATTTTTTTCAAGAATAATTTAAAAATTACACTACTGAAATCAATATTTAGCACAAATCTATAGAATTTCAGCATAGCTAAATATTAGACTAAATTTAATATTTAAATATTCATAGCACCAAAAAGTAAATGTTCTCTTATGATTTAGCTTCTTAAAGTAATTCAATAGTCATTTTTATGATGTAGAAAATATTATTTTTTAAAGTGAGGATTGAGCTTTTGTTAGAATTTTAAAGGTCTGTGCTTTATTATGAAAATTTTTTCTGATATAATAGAAGTTACACTAATAAATAGTTTTTACAATTTTCTTACTTGTACTTGGGAAATTACACTCCACAAGCCCTCAAAAGATAAATGTGAAAGATATGACTTGCAATTATGTAAAAAATCTCTCTCAGGGTAACTCACCAAAAGGAAACAAAACTACTTCACAAATAGCATGGCTGATTATTGACACAGATGTTAACATTTACTGATGAACTTAGCGTTTTGACAATAAAGAAGAGAGAGCTGTTTAAAATAAGAGGGCCTATTTAGAAAATGTCAGAGCTTTATTATTAAGGAAAGAATTGTTTAGTCAGTAAGTTTTGTCTGACTCTTTGTGACCCTATGGACTGTAGCCCACCAGCCAGAGGATTTCCCTAGGCAAGAATACTGGAGAGGGTTGCCATTTCCTTCTCCAAGGGACCTTCTCCACACAGCGATGGAACCCACATCTCCTGAGATGGCAGTCAGGCTCTTTACCAGAGTCACCAGGGAAGAATTAGAGGAATTGAAATGATAGGGAAGGTTAATTTTTATTTAAGCAGTATAAATATAATAATGAATTTATTAGATGGGTTGAACGAGATATATATGATATGAAAACTTATTTTATTAGTATTTGAATTAATACTAACCACTGGACAGAGTTTATTTACTGTGTTTTATCTAAGTAAGTTCTAAACAGTAAAATGAGTATAAGATTCCCATTCTTGGCACAGGAAGTTGCAGTTACAAATACTTTTAAGAATTATTAGACAGAAAGACTTTGCCACACCATCCATCATTCAAACTGAGCATGCCATTTTCCAAATTTATAGCATGGTATTCTCCTGTGTTTATATGAGAGTAAAATGAACAAACAACTGAAACTATTACTATCTGTGTATGTGTGTGCACACACATGTAGGAGACCTAAGAGACACAGATTTGATCCCTCGGTGAGGTGAGGAAGATCCCCNCATCATTCAAACTGAGCATGCCATTTTCCAAATTTATAGCATGGTATTCTCCTGTGTTTATATGAGAGTAAAATGAACAAACAACTGAAACTATTACTATTTGTGTATGTGTGTGCACACGCATGCAGGAGACCTAAGAGACACAGATTTGATCCCTCGGTGAGGTGAGGAAGATCCCCTCGAGGAGAGCATGGAGACCCAATCCAGTATTCTTGCCTAGAGAATCCAATGAACAGGGGAGCATGGTGAGCTACAGTCCATAGAATCACAAAGGCTCTGAAACGACTGAAGCAACTTAGCATGCACACATACACAGAATAGTAGTACTACTGGAAAGTAGTACTTTCCTGCTTCATTCCATAATAGGGGGCTTCCCTGGTGGCTCAGAGATTAAAGCGTCTGCCTGGAATGCAGGAGACCTGGGTTCGATCCCTGGGTCCTATCCCTGGGTTGGGAAGATCCTCTGGAGAAGGATGACAACCCACTCCAGTACTCTTGCCTGGAGGATCCCATGGAGGGAGGAGCCTGGTAGGCTATAGTCCATGGGGTCGCAAAGAGTTGGACACGACTGAGCAACTTCACTTCACTTCCATAATAGGTATATCATTTTTTATTTAAAAAAATAATTTATTTTAATTGGAGGCTGATTCAATTCAGTTCAGTTGTGTCTGACTTTTTGCAACCCCATGAATCACAACACACCAGGCCTACCTGTCTGTCTATTACCAACTACTGGAGTTTACCCAAACTCATATCTATTGAGTCGATGATACTATCCAACCATCTCATCCTCTGTCGTCCTGTTCTCCTCCTGCCCTCAATCTTTCCCAGCATCAGGGTCTTTTCAAATGAGTCAGCTCTTCGCATCAGGTGGCCAAAGTATTGGAGTTTCAGCTTCAACATCAGTCCTTCTCATGAATACCCAGGACTGGTCTCCTTAAGATGGACTGGTTGGAACTCCTTGTAGTCCAAGGGACTCTCAAGAGTTTTCTCCACCATCACAGTTCAAAAGCATCAATTCTACAGTGCTCAGCTTTCTTTATAGTCCAACTCTGACATCCACACATGACCACTGGAAAAACCATAGCCTTGACTAGATGGACTTTTGTTGGCAAAGTAATGTCTCTACTTTTTAATATGGTGTCTAGGTTAGTCGTAACTTTCCTCTCAAGGAGTAAGTGTCTTTTAATTTCATGGCTGCAATCACCATCTTCAGTGAATTTGGAGCCCCCCAAAATAAAGTCTGCCACTGTTTCCACTATCTCATCTATTTGCCATGAAGTGATGGGACCAGATGCCATGATCTTCGTTTTCTGAATGTTGAGCTTTAAGCCAACTTTTGCATTCTCCTCTTTCACTTTCATTAAGAGGCTCTTTAGTTCTTCTTTGCTTTCTGCCACAAGGGTGGTGTCATCTGCATATCTGAAGTTATTAATATTTCTCCCTTCAATCTTGGTTCCAGCTTGTGCTTCTTCCAGCCCACTGTTTCTCATGTTGTACTCTGCATATAAATTAAATAAGCAGCATGACAATATACAGTCTTGACGTACTCCTTTTCTTATTTGGAACCAGTCTGTTGTTCCACATCCAGTTCTAACTGTTGCTTCCTAACCTGCATACAGGTTTCTCAAGAGGTAGGTCAGGTGGTCTGGTATTCGCATCTCTTTCAGAATTTTCCACAGTTTATTGTGACCCACATAGTCAAGGGTTTTGGCATAGTCAATAAAGCAGAAATAGATGTTTTTCTGGAAATCTCTTTTTTTTTTTTTTGATGATCCAGCAGATGTTGGCAATTTGATCTCTGTTCCTCTGCCTTTTGTAAAACCAGCTTGGACATCTGGAAGTTCATGGTTCATGTATTGCTGAAGCCTGGGTTGGAGAATTTTGAGCATTACTTTACTAGCATGTAAGATGAGGCTAATTACTTTATAATATTTTAGTGTTTTTTGCCATACATTCACATTAATCAGCCACGGATGTACATGTATCCCCCATCCTGAACCCCATTCCCACCTCCCTCTCTGTCCCACTCCTCAGGTTATTGCAATGTGTAATACACAATATTTTTCATTGTCACAAGAAATTTTTTGTCTTATTTCAAAACTAAAAGGCTAAGCAGACATATTTTGTTTTTTTTCTTCAGAATGTTTTTGTATACCCCATCCATGTCAAATTTCCAATAACCTATAAACTGTGACTAATAAATTATATTAAAACCCCAAAAAAGTATACCTAGTCTCTTGAAAATGTGGTTTTAATAAATATTCCTAGTTAAACTGTCAAAGACAACTGTGTCTTCCCTAACTTAATATAAAGATTATATTTCTGTTTCAATTTTTTATATTTCCATTTTACAATAGGTAGAAGTATATATCAAAATGATATTAAACAGCATTGTTTTTCATTTCAGAGCAAGATAATTCTGCATAAAAAAGTTTCTGAGTTCTATCTGTGTCTCTACATTACTTATTAACTTGAACATTTGTATAATTTTATATTCATATATAACATATATTCTTTTTTAGAAAGTACTATGATATCATAGTCTTCTCCAGTGGCTCAGAGGGTAAAGAATCTGCCTAAAATTAGGAGACCCAGGTTTGATCCCTGGGTCAGGAAGATCCCCTGGAAAAAGGAATGGCAACCCACTTCAGTGTTATTGCCTGGATTTCCCATACACAGGTGAACTTGATGGCTATGGTCCATGGGGTAGCAAAGAGCCAAAAACTAGCACAACATATGATATATAACTGGCTTCCCTGGTGACTCACCGATAAAGAATCCTCCTGCCAATGCAAGAGGTGTGGGTTCAATTCCTGGAGAAGGAAATGACAATCCACTCCAATATTCTTACCTGGGAAATCCCATTGGCAGAGGAGCCTGGTGGGCTACAGTCCATGTGGTTGCAAAAGGGTCAGACATGACTTAGAGACTAAGCAAAAAACAATCACCTATAGCTTTATTTACAGGACAAACAATGTTAGTTGGAAATAATCATTGATTCCAATTGACAGGGCAAGTTATATCACCTCATATCGGCAGAAATGTTTGGAGTTGGTAATACAAAGCAAGTGCCTATTTGTGTGTGTGTGTGTTGATAGAGTCCCTCTGAATTTTGCTGGTATCAATCATCAGCGACTTTGGTAATGCACTAAGTGTTCAATGTGCACTTTTCTATCTTTAACATGATGCAATGTCTTGTATTTCATTTTGTAGCAAAGTAAATAATAATCTTTGCCAGTAAAAAGTAAGGAGGGCAACAAAGAAGGAAAAATCTTGATTGGTATTCTTTACATAATATTTNCATCTCCTGTTTGACCACTTCCAATTTGCCTTGATTCATGGACCTAACATTCCAGGTTCCTATGCAGTATTGCTCTTTACAGCATCAAACCTTGCTTCTATCACCAGTCCCATCCACAACAGGGTGGTGTGTTTGCTTTGGTTGCAGCCCTTCATTCTTTCTGGAGTTATTTCTCCACTGAACTCCAGTAGCATATTGGGCACCTACTGACCTTGGGAGTTCATCTTTCAGCATCCTGTCTTTTTGCCTTTTCATGCTGTTCATGGGATTCTCAAGGCAAGAATACTGAAGTGGTTTGCCAGTCTCTTCTCCAGTGGACAACGTTCTGTCAGTCACATTCTGTTATTCTGTGATTGTGTGGAGAATTGGTTTGAACACCTTTCAATTTGAAAAGGCTGTTATCCAATTTAACCTTCCTTCACATAGCCCTCTGAACGTTTTTTGGGGGAGGGGCAGATATAGAATTAGTATTGTTGGTACAATTCATATTATTAATATGGACTTAAGGCTTGGAGAGCTTAGATGACTTGTCCAAGGACTTGAATCTTGTACTTAGACTTTTAAAGATTTAAAACAGTGTCCATACTAACTTTGTGGAGTAGTTGATTGGGATTTTAGACGTTGGGCTTTGAGTTCATGAGACATCTATGTGAAGATCTCTCTCTGGGATGTGGAAGTGTAGCTCCCAAGAGTTCAACGTAACCAGTGTACATTAACATGGTCTTTTACAAGTTGAACAAGTGTTAAGATTTTTGTGAGAGAGAACTTTGAGTGAAAAGAGAGAGTTAAGTTGCAGGACGATGCACTGAGTTGGAAAGCCTCACGTTAGAGTCTGCAAAGCTGGGTTTTAATCCTGGCTTTGTTTTCCATTGCTGTGCTACTTTGCTAGGGCTGCCTTAACAGACTGAGGGGCTGAAGCAACAGCAATGTATGGTCTCATGGTTCCAGAGGCTAGAATCTAAGGTCTAGGTATCTGGGCGCTCCTCCTTCTGATCCTGAGAGAAGGGCTTGTTTCACGTCTTTCTAGGCTGATAGATGGCTGTTTTCTACTTGTGTCTTCAAGTTAGCTTCTCTCTGTACCTTAGTCCGAATGTCCTTTACTTACAAGGACACCAGTCATACTGGATAAGGTTCTACTCTGGTGACCTCACTTTAACTTAATTACCTCTGAAAAAAATTCTATCTCAAATAGTGTCATAACCTGAGGTGCTAGGGTGTTGGGACTTCATTTGCATTTTGGGGGACACAATTCAATCCACAACATCACCTAACGGCTTTAGGCCTCAGTAACTCTGTGCAGAAGGGGCTTCCCCAGTTGCTCAGCAGTAAAGAATCTGCCTGCAATCCAGGACACACAGGGGACCCCAGTTCAATCCCTGGGTTGGGAAGATCCCCTGGAGAAGGATGACAACCCACTCCAGTACTCTTGCCTGGAGGATCCCATGGAGGGAGGAGCCTGGTAGGCTATAGTCCATGGGGTCGCAAAGAGTTGGACACGACTGAGCAACTTCACTTCACTTCCATAATAGGTATATCATTTTTTATTTAAAAAAATAATTTATTTTAATTGGAGGCTGATTCAATTCAGTTCAGTTGTGTCTGACTTTTTGCAACCCCATGAATCACAACACACCAGGCCTACCTGTCTGTCTATTACCAACTACTGGAGTTTACCCAAACTCATATCTATTGAGTCGATGATACTATCCAACCATCTCATCCTCTGTCGTCCTGTTCTCCTCCTGCCCTCAATCTTTCCCAGCATCAGGGTCTTTTCAAATGAGTCAGCTCTTCGCATCAGGTGTCCAAAGTATTGGAGTTTCAGCTTCAACATCAGTCCTTCTCATGAACACCAAGGACTGGTCTCCTTTAGGATGGACTGGTTGGAACTCCTTGTAGTCCAAGGGACTCTCAAGAGTTTTCTCCACCATCACAGTTCAAAAGCATCAATTCTACAGTGCTCAGCTTTCTTTATAGTCCAACTCTGACATCCACACATGACCACTGGAAAAACCATAGCCTTGACTAGATGGACTTTTGTTGGCAAAGTAATGTCTCTACTTTTTAATATGGTGTCTAGGTTAGTCGTAACTTTCCTCTCAAGGAGTAAGTGTCTTTTAATTTCATGGCTGCAATCACCATCTTCAGTGAATTTGGAGCCCCCCAAAATAAAGTCTGCCACTGTTTCCACTATCTCATCTATTTGCCATGAAGTGATGGGACCAGATGCCATGATCTTCGTTTTCTGAATGTTGAGCTTTAAGCCAACTTTTTCATTCTCCTCTTTCACTTTCATTAAGAGGCTCTTTAGTTCTTCTTTGCTTTCTGCCATAAGGGTGGTGTCATCTGCATATCTGAAGTTATTAATATTTCTTCCTTCAGTCTTGGTTCCAGCTCGTGCTTCTTCCAGCCCACTGTTTCTCATGTTGTACTCTGCATATAAATTAAATAAGCAGCATGACAATATACAGCCTTGACTTACTCCTTTTCTTNTCTTTAGTTCTTCTTTGCTTTCTGCCACAAGGGTGGTGTCATCTGCATATCTGAAGTTATTAATATTTCTCCCTTCAATCTTGGTTCCAGCTTGTGCTTCTTCCAGCCCACTGTTTCTCATGTTGTACTCTGCATATAAATTAAATAAGCAGCATGACAATATACAGTCTTGACGTACTCCTTTTCTTATTTGGAACCAGTCTGTTGTTCCACATCCAGTTCTAACTGTTGCTTCCTAACCTGCATACAGGTTTCTCAAGAGGTAGGTCAGGTGGTCTGGTATTCGCATCTCTTTCAGAATTTTCCACAGTTTATTGTGACCCACATAGTCAAGGGTTTTGGCATAGTCAATAAAGCAGAAATAGATGTTTTTCTGGAAATCTCTTTTTTTTTTTTTTGATGATCCAGCAGATGTTGGCAATTTGATCTCTGTTCCTCTGCCTTTTGTAAAACCAGCTTGGACATCTGGAAGTTCATGGTTCATGTATTGCTGAAGCCTGGGTTGGAGAATTTTGAGCATTACTTTACTAGCATGTAAGATGAGGCTAATTACTTTACAATATTTTAGTGGTTTTTGCCATACATTCACATTAATCAGCCAAGGGTGTACGTATATCCCTCATCCTGAACCCCATTCCCACCTCCCTCTCTGTCCCATTCCTCAGGTTATTGCAATGTGTAATACACAATATTTTTCATTGTCACAAGAAATTTTTTGTCTTATTTCAAAACTAAAAGGCTAAGCAGACATATTTTGTTTTTTTTTTCTTCAGAATGTTTTTTGTATACCCCATCCATGTCAAATTTCCAATAACCTATAAACTGTGACTAATAAATTATATTAAAACTCCCCAAAAAGTATACCTAGTCTCTTAAAAATGTGATTTTAATAAATATTTCTAGTTAAACTGTGAAAGATGACTGTGTCTTCCCTAACTTAATATAAAGATTATATTCCTGTTTCAATTTTTTATATTTCCATTTTACAATAGGTAGAAGTATATATCAAAATGATATTAAACAGCATTGTTTTTCATTTCAGAGCAAGATAATTCTGCATACAAAAGTTCCTGAGTTCTANCTGAGAAAGATAAATTTTCTTAAATGATTATAGAAATAGCAAGTATTCTATTTTTCTGGTAAAGCCCAGAGAATGGTGACATTTAGGGTGTTACAATGGGAATAACAATGCTGGAAAGAGATCAATAGATTCAGATAACAGGTTAATCTGTTGGCTTAAACACGTTGTGTTTCTTTAGTTAGTAGTATATATACTGTGTGAAAAACCATGAGGTAAAGTGTAGAGCTTAGAACTAGTTCATTAAGAGCATCAATATGTTTTGTAGCTATTGCCCTAAAATAAAGCAGAGATAGGCCTTTGCAACCTGGTCAAGGATGAAGCTGTAATATACAGTGCAATTTTATATTTTCCCTGAAATTGAGGTTACTCATGTATAAAAGCTATTCCATTAAGGATAGCTAGCTGTTGAAGAGTCTTTCAGGTTCTAAATGGACTCATTGTATTTATGTTCAGTATTTAGTCAAGTAGCTAAAGAGGTTTTGGAATGTCAGGGAGGGGAAAATTGCATTTAAGTCTGCAATACCCAGTTAAATCTAGTACTATGGACAGAATATTTGTGTCTCTCAAATTCATATTTTATAACCTAACCCCAAGATGATGGTATTTGGAGATGGAAACTTTGGAAGTGATTAGGTCATGAAGCTGAAACTCTTATGAATGGGATAAGTGTCCATACACAAGAAGCATGAGAAAGCTCGTTAGCCTCTTTCCCCAAGTGAGGTTATGGTGACATGATGCTCACCTATGAACCAGATAACAGGCATTCACCAGACACAGAAACTGATATAGAGGGCATTCTGATCTTGCAATTCCAGGCTCCAAGCTGTGAGAATCAATTGCTCTTGTTTATAAGCCGCTCGGTTTATGATGTCTTGTTCAATGGCTTGAGTGGACTAAGACACCTAGGAATTTTTCTGATTGTCATTTTGTGAGGGGTCTAATATAAATTTGAAGAATTTCTAGTCTATCAAGAGAGAAAATCTTTTTTCTCTTTAAGTAGAATATACCATAACTTATCAACATTATGTTGTAGTTATTGCTAGATTCTTTGAATTTGGTTTCATTTTATTTTTCCTAGAGATAGGGCTAAAGTGTAATGAAATATGTACTGAGTGAGGTCAGTTCCATTCTTGAGAATGGAAACACGATTAATACCCTATTTTCACCCCAGCTTCTATTGATAGCTTTGAACTCTGAACAGAGCCTCTGTGTTTTCATTGTCTCCTCTGCTTCTCTTTAATTATATTAGGTTGCTACTATCTTAGTCAACTTTATTCNGAAACACGATTAATACCCTAATTTCACCCCAGCTTCTATTGATAGCTTTGAACTCTGAACAGAGCCTCTGTGTTTCCATTGTCTCCTCTGCTTCTCTTTAATTATATTAGGTTGCTACTATCTTAGTCAACTTTATTCATTTACTTCATCTACTTTTTATCGTCCTGGTACTTGTTGAAATTTCCAGTTCATTGGTGATTCTCTTTATCACCTTGTCCAGGAATTAAAGGTACTATTACTTTTTAAGAGAAGCAATGATAATTCACTGTACATTCAATCACATAGTCATTCTTATTGCCAATGAAATTTATAAATCAGTATCTATTGCATTAACTCATTAGTCAATCATTCACATTGGGCTATAACAGACGAAGTGCTTATCTGACACTTCATCTTGGGGGAGGGCAAAAGAAAATATTTTGGCCCTCTCTTTACAAAGGAGTATACTGGATCACCGAAGGACAATAGAGTTGAATGAATGTGAATAATAAAATTATATTAAAATTAAATGCAATGAGTATTATATCTATTTAAGATAGTCATTGCAATAAATATACTAGTTATTCCATTCTGCATTTATCCACTTTCACTAAAGAATTGGTGATTAAAATCTCTATAACATCAATATTTCATGGAAAATGAGGTCTTAGCCTTTGTCACATTATTGCAGTCTTTCTAATAAAAAAAGGAATGCTGGCAATCATTATGAAATTTCCACATTCATTTTATAATCTATATTAGTTTTTCAATGTAAAGTGTCCAAAGTTTATAAAATAAGAGAACAAGTTAATATAATTCTAGCATTCAAGAAATAAATTTGAAGGAGCAATTTACTAGAGAGACTATCTCATAAACTTATAAAATGTATCTCACAGTGAAAGGTTTATTGAAATGGACTTATTGCTAAACCATGAGTACACAGTTGTTAAGGACAAAAAATTCTTAGAGGTGAGTGATAATAAACAATGATGTGGTCATAAATAGCTTCAGATAAATTATACAGGTCCTTCAGAGAATTTCAGAATTTTTAAAATTAAGTATTATAATTATTGGATATATTTAAGATAAGGGTTTGCATATATATAAACATTCTCTAAATAGCAAGTAATGTCTGAATGTTTACATGAAGGTAAACAAAGACAAGACTACTAAAGAAATTCTGATTTTTAGAACTTAAGATCCAACATAGTAATCGTTCTTTAATCCTTTGTAAAAGGAGAACAAAGCTCTGGTCTGTTTAGCATCCTTTCCTTATTTCATTCTGTGTGTTCTGGTTTTGCTTTACAGGGAAATGTTTTCCCCTGAAATTTAACAACATTTGTTCAAAAGAGGGCAGTGTGCCTTCACAAATGTAAAAAAATGCATATATATAAAACAAGATTCCCATAAGTTTTTAAATTTCAATCTTTTGAAGCTATTGAGTGGAAATGAGTTTGAATATAATGAATATAAGAACATGCTGCTTAATTTGAGAACCTTTTTGAAATGAATATTATTTTTACTTGTTGTTTTAGCATCATGTTAACTTACATAAACATGAAACATAAATGATTTGCTTTAGACAATGGTCAAAGATTAAATCCTTAACTAATCAACAGTATTCTCAGTGTAAAATATGGTAAAATACAATTAAGATACTTGTAGATTTTGCTGGGTTTTAGTATGCATTCATTTAATTTTCAAGTAGAGAGTGGGAACAATTTACACATTTCTTGGCTTTGTAATTACTATTTTTCTATACTACATATTAAAGTTTAAACCAGAATTGTTGTTTCTGACAGCATTATTACCATCTTCTGAAAGATGTATCCATAATACGATGAAGAAATTTGAATTCATAGTGACCTAGAAAATATTCCTTCATTCTAACTTGCAATGTGTTGGTCCAAATCTTGCTATCCATCCAGGATTAGATAAAGTATAAGGCAAAGATTTTGGCTTTATTTAAATATAGGTCATTTTAAAAGGCTTTGTTTTTAAATGATATACTAGAATGAGTGAGAGAAAAATATCTGGAAGAACTGAATCGTATGATTTAGTCAGAACGAAGTCCTGAGACTGGCATTATGTGATCGTAAACTTTTGGCTTTTTGCCTCTTAGTTCAGTGTATAATTTCTTTATGGACTATATAGGACTTCCCTGGTAGCTCAGATGGTAAAGAATCCTTCTGCAGTGCAGGAGATGTGGGTTCTATCCTTGGGTCAGGTAGAAACCTTGAGGAAGAAAACGGCAATCAACTCCAGTATTCCTGCCTGGGAAATCCTATGGACAGAGGAACCTGGCAGGCTACAGTCCACTGGGTTGCAATGAATATAGATCTAATTGCTATGCATAGTTTAAACAACAACTGCAAAATGAATGATAGTGTATTCATCATCCAAGTTAAGAAACAGATAGATGCCATGTCTCTGAAACACACTATCTTGGTTATTGATTGGATCCTCATCATTCTTTTTCTCCTGGATCCTTACCATTCTTCTTCCCTTTCTCCTAGGACAGTGATCACACTAACTGTGCTAATCACACTATTTTATTTCATTAGTACTCACATTATGACCCTAAATAACATTTTATTTACTTATCTAAATTTGAAATTTAGATAACGTTTTCTGGTATCACGATAACAACACAAAATAATTGTAGAAAAACAAATTGAATAGAAGGGATGATAGTATCCATCCTTGTCTATGTCTGATTATGATGACAGCAGAGTCAATATGTTATCATTCAGTGTTACTGTTGGTTTTTGTAGATCTTTATATAAGGTTTGGGGACTTATCATCTATTATTGAGTTGAAAGAAATTAATTTTATGCTTTTAAGTTATGAGTGGATGTGAGATTTTATAGAAAGCTGTTGGCATTTATTAAGAGAACCATATGGCTTTTATCATTTGTGTTTAGCATATTCATTGTTAAATAATTTTGTAATGTTTTGTTAATATTTTATTTGTAAAATTCTCAATCTGGCCATAACCTGTTCTCATTTTTAGCCATCTGAGATAGAAATTTTGCATCACTGATCTTAAATGATAACGACCTGTAATTTTATTTACTCACAGAGTTCTTAACTGGTTTTAATAACAATGTTAAACAAATTTTACAAAATTACTTGAGGCTGTTTCTTCCTGTTTTATTTATGCCAGATTTCTCCTTCCTTCTGTCAGAAACTCAAACATTTCCCAGAATTACTTATATTTAGTATTACATAAGCCACTCCAGTGTTTTTGCCTGGAGAATCCCAGGCACGGGGGAGCCTGGTAGGCTGACATCTCCGGGGTCACACAGAGTCGGACATGACTGAAGTGACTTAGCAACAGCAGCAGCAGTATTACAAACTCTGGTGTGCTTTATTAGTTTGTTTTTATTTTATAGCCCACTCTATTGCTTGACATATGGTAGACACACAGGACATAATTTATTTATGAAAAAATGTATACATAGTTGACTAAATACCAATGCTGTAGCAAGCCATCATTAATTTTTTCTCCCAAAAGATTTTCACTAATGACTACAGATTCAAGTAAAAATTCTTTACATGGTTTTATTACTTGTAAAAAGATTTCCGTAATTTCTTTCTAATTTTTGTTTTTCACCTACATTTATGTATTATGCTGATAATCAGTACAAAATACCTATGCCTTAAACATTCCCATTACAATGCATTTTTAAGATTAGTTTAACTACAAGCTGAACTTAAGAAATCAGACTCAGTTGTTCATGCAATTTGTGTCCTGGTTTTTGACATACTATCTTGACACCTTTATGAAGAGAATTTTCAGTATATTCACAGATATGAAGTATTTCAGATAAAGTCTGAGTAATTATAAACTCTCAGTGCATTTGTTATATATTCAACTTAAAATGTCTTGTACAGTATGTAATACACCAAACTAGTTTTGAGCTTCCAAAATCTGAGGGTAGAAAATGGGTCTTATATTGGTTCAAACTCCCACAAAGTTGAGTACAATGTCTTGTAAGTCATAAAGCGAACTCCCCAAATTACATAAAGAAGAGACTCTGAAACGACTTGAACAGACCTTTGAAACTAGTTAGAATTCCACAGGAAAGGAAATAAATAGACAAGATATTAAGACCAAATATATGTTGTTTAATTTCTTTATCAGTTTCTATGCTATGGAGATATTCCAAAGGCATTTATCTTGAAGCATGTATCATCCCTTTAATCTTTTTTGCCTTCAAAATCACTTCTCCTTGCTACCCCCATGGGAAGTCTTCTTATATTTATTGCATCAATTGGCAAGATATGTAAATGGTGGCAACTCTCTATATATCCATGGTGAACTGTCACAATGACTTTAATGACTGTTAATATAGAACAAAATGTACAAGAGAGGTGAAGGGTGTTTGCAAGCATTCTATGCTATTTCCCTGGCAAATCCAATTAATTACTTATAGAGAGTTTTCCAAAATATCCTTCTGGGTATACTTGGTCAACAGATTCCTTTTAAAAATGATAACAGATTCTTTTATAAATATATCTTAAATTGTTAAATAAAGTATAATGGGATATAGAAACATATAACATTATATTTATACCCACTTTAATTATTTATGAAATAATATATATTTGTGTCTTCCCCAAATGCATATGCTGAAACCCCAGTATAATGATATTTGGGGTTGGGGGCTTAGGAAGTCATTAGGTCATAAAGGTGGAGCTCTCATGAATGACATAAGAATACCAGGTGGCTCTCTTGGTAAAGAAAATTCCTGCCAATTCAGGAGATGTTAGAGACATAGGTTTGATCCTTAGGTTGAGAATACACCCTGGAAAATGGAATGGCTGCTGTCTTGCTATATTTCACTGTGTGCACACTTTGCTTAACCCAGGGTAGGCAAGGTGTGAGCCAAGAGGCTAGAAGAAGACTTGAGGAGCTGTAGGAACTGTAGACACATTTATTCTCTCCTGGTTGATGCAGCAGCCATAACAGTAGACACATTATATTCTCTCTTCTCATAGCTGACCCAATGGACACAGCTATGATACAGCAGTAGTGCTGCTGCATTTTAGGTGGAGCTCATATAACAAAAATAGCCCATGTCCAACCAAGTACATCATGATGTGCATGCAAAGTGCTATGAGTTATCTCAGCTGTTACATAGTCATCATTTACAAAATAATGGGGTGAGAGAACCTGACCAAGCCATCTTGGCTAATTTGCTCTTTCCCTGCAGCTACCAACTCCAGTACTGTTGCCTGGAGAGTCCCTTGGACAGAAAAACCTGGTGGGCTACAGTCCATAGGGTCAGAAAGACTTGGATGTGACTGAAGTATCTTAGCACAGACACACGAGACCTTGAGGGAAACAGTGACAAACTTTATTTTCTTGGGCTCCAAAATCACTGCAGATGGTGACTGCAGCCATGAAATTAAAAGATGCTTACTCTTTGGAAGGAAAGATATAATAAACCTAGACAGTGTATTAAAAAGTAGGGACATCATTTTACTGACAAAGGTTTTTCCTGTAGTCAGGTATGGATGTGAGAGTTGGATCATAAAGAAAGCTGAATGCTGAAGAACTGATGCTTTTGAACTGTGGTATTAAAAAAATACTCTTGAGAGTCCTTTGGACTGCAGAAGATCAAACCAGTCAATCCTAAAGGAAAACAGTCCTGAATATTCATTGGAAGGACTGATGTTGAAGCTGAAACTCCAATACTTTGGCCACCTGATGCAAAGAACTGACTCATTGGAAAAGACCCTGATGCTGGGAGGAATCGGGGGCAGAAGGAGAAGGGGACAACAGAGTATAAGATGGTTGGATGGCATCACTGACTTGATGGGCGAGTTTGAGCAAGCTCTGGGAATTGGTGATTGACAGAGAGGCCTGGTCTGCTACAGTCCATGAGGTTGCAAAGACTCAAACACGACTGAGAGACTGAATTGAACTGAGAGAGCTCCCTTACCTTTTCTTCCATGTGACGGCACACTGAAAAAAATATCCATCTGTGAACTAGGAAGTGGGCCATCGCCAAGTACTGGGTCTGCTTGTACCTTGATCTTGGAGTTCTCAGCTTCTAGAACTGTAACAAATGCATTTCTGCTGTTTAAAAGACACAGAGACCACGGTATTTTTATAGCAGCCCAAGTGTATTAAGATATTGTCAATTCCAGGACTTCCATAAAAACACTGTGTTTTTAAAAACGATATTTGAATTTCACACTGTAGTAGGAAAGAGAATCCATTGCTGATTAAAAATATCCATTTTCTCTCATTTTGTAAATTATAAGAATGGACNATTGCTGATTAAAAATATCCATTTTCTCTCATTTTGTAAATTTTAAGAATGGACATTGCCATATTCCTAAGCAGCATCACTATTTGTTTAAATCACAGAAGATTGACTTCTCTAAGGAAAACTTTGCTCCATCAACAATGTTTTTGTAGTCTTTAACCACTTGTTTTTTAAAGATAAAAAAGTAAAACATGTATTATCAGACAATCAACATTAAAAATAATTTGTCTGTTTTCACTATAAGGTGAGAAGATAAATGTTTTTCATCAGCAAAGTCTATACTTGATATTATTGTTTTAGTCCAAAAATATCAATCTGTACATCTATGAACATCAATAGTTAATTTATCTTGCATACTTTTCTCTAGTGAGTATATATCATAATGTGAGGTACTCTATAAAGGAAAAGAAGAAAGAGAAATTAATAGCTTAAATATTTTAAAAAATTAATATTTTAAATGATAAAATATTAATATCTAAATGTTATATCTTTATAGTCAATTGCAAATGCAAGTAGATAAAAGCATTTAAATGTCCCCAATAATAAACTAGTAAGACAGAATATATTAACTAATAGTATGTAGTTGTTATTATGCACCCATATTATACCATATATATATCTTTAAAACAGTAAGTACTAATTTGATCTATATGAGTTACTAAATTATTTCTTAAAATATGATATAAATCTCGTGTTTGTATTTTTTCTAGTACAATGCATTTTTGTAGTAGCTTTCATACAGTACTAAATGTGAAGTGGTTAAATAAAATATAAGATATTACACAATTATAGTATTGTAAGAACAGTGGAGTGGGTAGCCATTCCCTTCTCCTGGGGATCTTCCCAGCCCAGGGTTCAAAGTCTGAGCCACAAGAGAAGCCCAATATATGCAGAGTTACCTCACTGTCACTTACAGTTTTAGCAATCTCTCCAGTCAGTAAAAATATACAAGAACTAGATGGAATACTGATTTCTCTAAACTGTTTTCCTGAGGCACTAATCATCAGAAACAACAGACAAGCCAACAAGGACCGTTATGCAAAAATGGAATCAATGTTGATTGGTTTTATTGTGGTTTGCACATGCTTATTTCCTTATTTGTTCATTTCCTTTGATTTGCTGCCTATTTTCTATCATATTTTACAAAAACAGTAATAAAATTATTAATGAAACATTTGTTTTGAGTTAACTGGAAAATCTAGTGGAAAAAAGCAGAGTAAGAGGAAAATTGATCACATTTTATTTTCAATTTAATGACTTTCTTATCTACATAGGAAGGAAAGGGGTACACTTCAATTGGTATTTTGAAGAGCACACAGAATACAATACAATTGCCAAAGGAAAAGAAAGTCAGTTGATATCTACATAATTATTGGAAAGGGTTAGTTTGATTACTTGTTTCAAAATAATGAAAGGGACTTCAGTGGTACATAGTTTGGTTTTCCAATTATATATTCAGATTTCTAGAGTAGTAAAGGCATAGGAAAAGTGAAGTTTCCTCAAAAAATTAAATAATTTTAAAAGTTGAAATTGCTACTGTATGCTAATTAATGCTTAACTTAAAGGTTGAGCTGAGTTCAGTTCAGTAGCTCACTTGTTTCCGACTCTCTGTTACCTCATGGACTGCAGCACGTCAGGCCTCCCTGTTCATCACCAACACCTGGAGTTTACTCAAACTCATGTTCGTTGACTTGTTAATTCCATCCAACTATCTCATTCTTTGTCATCTCCTTCTCCTCCTGCCTTAAATCTTTCCCACATTTAGGTTCTTTTCAAATGACTCAGTTCTTTGATCAGGTGGCCAAAGTAATGGCGTTTCAGCTTTAGCATCAGTCCTTTCAATTCAGGACTGATATCCTTTAGGACGGACTGGTCAGATCTCCTTGCAGTTCAAGGGACTCTCAAGAGTCTTCTCCAACATCACAGTTCAAAAGCATTAATTCTTCGGCACTCAGCTTTCTTTATAGTCCAACTCTCACATCCACACCTGACTACTGGAAAAACCATAGCCTTGACTAGATGGACCTTTGTTGTCAATGTAATGTCTCTGCTTTTTAATATGCTGTCTAGGTTAGTCATAACTTTCCTTCCAAGGAGTAAGCATATTTTAATTTCATGTCTGTAGTTACCATCTGCATTGATTTTGGAGGCCACAAAAATAAAGTCTGACACTGTTTCCCCATCTATTTGCCATGAAGTGATATGACCAGATGCCATGATCTTCGTTTTCTGAATGTTGAGCTTTAAGCCAACATTTTTACTCTTCTCTTTCACTTTCACCAAGAGGCTCTTTAGTTCTTCTTCAGTTTCTGCCATAAGGGTAGTGTCATCTGTATATCTGAGGTTATTGATATTTCTCCCAGCAATCTTGATTCCAGCTTGTGTTTCTTCCAGTCCAGCATTTCTCATAATGTATTCTGCATATAAGTTAAATAAGCAGGGTGACAATATATAGCCTTGATGCACTCCTTTTCCTATTTGGAACCAGTCTGTTGTTCCATGTCCAGTTCTAACTGTTACTTCCTGACCTGCATACAGATTTCTCAATAGACAGGTCAGGTGGTCTGGTATTCCCATCTCTTTTAGAATTGTCCACAGTTTGTTGTGATCCACACAGTCAAAGACTTTGGCATAGTCAATAAAGCAGAAATATATGTTTTTCTGGAACTGTCTTGCTTTTTCTATGATCCAGTGGATGTTGGAAATTTGATCTCTGGTTCCTCTGCCCTTTCTAAAACCTGCTTGAACATCTGGACGTTCACGGTTCACATATTGTAGAAGCCTGGTTTGGAGAATTTTGAGCATTATTTTACTAGTGTGTGAAATGAGTGCATTTGTGTGGTAGTTTTAGCTTTCTTTTTCATTGCTTTTCTTTGGATTGGAATGAAAACTGACCTTTTCCTGACNTGTTTCCGACTCTTTGTTACCTCATGGACTGCAGCACGTCAGGCCTCCCTGTTCATCACCAACACCTGGAGTTTACTCAAACTCATGTTCGTTGACTTGTTAATTCCATCCAACTATCTCATTCTTTGTCATCTCCTTCTCCTCCTGCCTTAAATCTTTCCCACATTTAGGTTCTTTTCAAATGACTCAGTTCTTTGATCAGGTGGCCAAAGTAATGGCGTTTCAGCTTTAGCGTCAGTCCTTTCAATTCAGGACTGATATCCTTTAGGACGGACTGGTCAGATCTCCTTGCAGTTCAAGGGACTCTCAAGAGTCTTCTCCAACATCACAGTTCAAAAGCATTAATTCTTCGGCACTCAGCTTTCTTTATAGTCCAACTCTCACATCCACACCTGACTACTGGAAAAACCATAGCCTTGACTAGATGGACCTTTGTTGTCAATGTAATGTCTCTGCTTTTTAATATGCTGTCTAGGTTAGTCATAACTTTCCTTCCAAGGAGTAAGCATATTTTAATTTCATGTCTGTAGTTACCATCTGCATTGATTTTGGAGGCCACAAAAATAAAGTCTGACACTGTTTCCCCATCTATTTGCCGTGAAGTGATAGGACCAGATGCCATGATCTTCGTTTTCTGAATGTTGAGCTTTAAGCCAACATTTTTACTCTTCTCTTTCACTTTCACCAAGAGGCTCTTTAGTTCTTCTTCAGTTTCTGCCATAAGGGTAGTGTCATCTGTATATCTGAGGTTATTGATATTTCTCCCAGCAATCTTGATTCCAGCTTGTGTTTCTTCCAGTCCAGCATTTCTCATAATGTATTCTGCATATAAGTTAAATAAGCAGGGTGACAATATATAGCCTTGATGCACTCCTTTTCCTATTTGGAACCAGTCTGTTGTTCCATGTCCAGTTCTAACTGTTACTTCCTGACCTGCATACAGATTTCTCAATAGACAGGTCAGGTGGTCTGGTATTCCCATCTCTTTTAGAATTGTCCACAGTTTGTTGTGATCCACACAGTCAAAGACTTTGGCATAGTCAATAAAGCAGAAATATATGTTTTTCTGGAACTCTCTTGCTTTTTCTATGATCCAGTGGATGTTGGAAATTTGATCTCTGGTTCCTCTGCCCTTTCTAAAACCTGCTTGAACATCTGGAAGTTCACGGTTCACATATTGTAGAAGCCTGGTTTGGAGAATTTTGAGCATTATTTTACTAGTGTGTGAAATGAGTGCATTTGTGTGGTAGTTTTAGCTTTCTTTTTCATTGCTTTTCTTTGGATTGGAATGAAAACTGACCTTTTCCTGACACGTTTTCCAAGTTTATTGGCATACTGAGTGCAGCACTTTCACAGCATTATCATTTAAGATTTGAACTAGCTCAACTGGAATTCCATCTCCTCCATTAGCTTTGTTCCTAGTGATGCTTTCTAAAGCCCACTTGACTTCACATTCTAGGATGTCTGGCTCTAGGTGAGTGATCACACCATTGTGATTATCTGGGTTATGAAGTTTTTTTTAATAGTTCTTCTGTGTATTCTTGCCACCTCTTCTCAATATCTTCTGCTTCTGTTAGGTCCATATCATTTCTGTCCTTTATTGAGCCCATCTTTGCATGAAATATTCCCTTGGTATATCTAACTTTCTTGAAGAGATCTCTAGCCTTTCCCATTCTATTGTTTTCTTCTATTTCTTTGCACTGTTTACTGAGGAATTCTTTCTTATCTCTCCTGCTATTCTTTGGAACTCTGCATTCAAATGGGTATATCTTTCCTTTCCTCTGTTGCTTTTCACTTCTCTTATTTTCACAGCTATTTGTAGGCCCTCCTCAGATAGCCATTATGCCTTTTTGCATTTCTTTTTCTTGGGAATGGTCTTGATCCCTGGCTCCTGTACAATGTCATGAATCTCCATCTATAGTTCATCAGTTAACTTATAAAGTTTTAGTTAACTTATAAGAAGCCTCATGCTGTTTCTGCTAAGTCGCTTCACTCGTGTCCGCCTCTGTGCAACCCCATGGACGGCAGCCCAACAAGCTCCCCCATTGCTATGATTCTCCAGGCAAGAACACTGGAGTGGATTGCCATTTCCTTCTCCAATGCATGAAATTGAAAATTGAAAGGACACGTTCAGTCGTGTCCATCTCTTAGCGACCCCATGGGCTGCAACCTACCAGACTCCTCCATCCATGGGATTTTCCAGGCAAGAGTACTGGAATGGATTGCCATTGCCTTCTCTGAAAGATCCTCATGCTGCTGCTGTGTCGCTTCAGTCATGTCCGATTCTGTGCGACCCCATAGACGGCAGCCCACCAGGCCCAACGTCCCTGGGATTCTCCAGGCAAGAACGCTGGAGTGGGTTGCTATTTCCTTCTCCAATGCATGAAAGTGAAAAGTGAAGGTGAAGTCGCTCAGTCGTGTCTGACTCTTCGTGACCTCATGGACTGCAGCCTACCAGGCTCCTTCATCCATGGGATTTCCAGGCAAGAATACTAGAAAGAGCCTCATAGAAAACAAAAAATTAAAAGTTAAAGCCCTGTTTTAAATTTGGGTCACCTATTTTTATTTGTTTCTGTTTTGCCACTGCTTTAGCAGTCAACTTCTCAGGCTGTAAATTTCTCTGTAAATAGTACGTTGTAGGGCACAGCAAAAGGCACTGCACTTCAATCTTTAAGCTTTTGCTTAATGTTATGGACTGAACTGTTCCCCCTACACCCCTGCTCAATTCACAGGCAGGCGCAGAAGGGCCTAGAGGAGCTAACCCACGTTGAAGGTCAGAAACGGTGGCGGTAAAGAGATACACCTCATCCAAGGTGAGGAATAGCAGCTGTGCTTTACTGGAGAAGCTGTGAAGAGATACCCCATGCCCAAGGTAAAGAAACTCAAGTAAGATGGTAGGTGTTGCAAGAAAGCATCAGAAGGCAGACACACTGAAACCATACTCACAGAAAACTAGTCAATCTAACCACACTAGGACCACAGTCTTGTCTAACTCAATGAAACCAAGCCATGCATGCAGAGATGGGCATGCAACCCAAGATGGGCGGGTTATGGTGGAGAGGTCTGACAGAACGTGGTCCACTGGAGAAGAGAATGGCAAGTCACTTCATTATTATTGCCTCGAGAATCCCATGAACAGTATGAAAAGGCAATATAATAGGATAGCAAAAGAGGAACTCCCCAGCTCATTAGGTGCCCAATATGCTACTGGAGATCAGCGGAGAAATAACTCCAGAAAGAATGAAGGGATGGAGCCGAAGCAAAAAGAATACCCAGATGTGAATGTGACTGGTGATAGGATCAAGATTCAGTGCTACAAAGAGCAATATTGCATAGGAACCCAGAATGTCAGGTCCACGAATCAAGGCAAATTGGAAGTGGTCAAACAAGAGATGGCAAGAGTAAACATTCTAGGAATCAGTGAACTGAAATGGAGTGGAATGGGTGAATTTAACTCAGATGACCATTATATTTACTCCTGCCGGCAGGAATCTCTCAGAAGAAATGGAATAGCCAAGATGGTCAACAAAAGAGTCTGAAATGCAGTACTTGGATGCAATCTCAAAAATGACAGAATGATTTCTGTTCGTCTCCAAGGCATGCCATTCAATATCACAGTTATCCAAATCTATGCCCAAACCAGTAACACTGAAGAAGCTGAAGTTGAATGGTTTTATGAATACCTACAAGACCTTTTAGAACTAACACACAAAAAAGATATCCTTTTCATTATAGGGGATTGGAGTGCAAAAGTAGGAAGTCAAGAAACACCTGGAGTAACAGGCAAATTTGGCCTTGGAATGCAGAATGAAGTAGGGCAAAGACTAATAGTATTTTGGCAAGAAAATGCACTGGTCATAACAAACAGCCTCTTCCAACAACACAAGAGAAGACTCCACACATAGACATCACCAGATGGTCAACACCGAAATCAGATTGATTATATTCTTTGCAGCCAAAGATGGAGAAGCTCTATACAATCAACAAAAACAAGACCAGGAGTTGACTGTGGCTCAGATCATGAATGCCTTATAACCAAATTCAGACTGAAATTGAAGAAAGTAGGGAAAACCGCTAGACCATTCAGGTATGACCTAAATCAATCCTTTATGATTATACAGTGGAAGTGAGAAATAGATTTACGGGACTAGATCTGAGAGATAGAGTGCCTGATCAACTATGGAATGAGGTTCGTGACATTGTATAGGAGACAGGGATCAAGACCATACCCGTGGAAAAGAAATGCAAAAGAGCAAAATGGCTGTCTGGGGATACCTTACAAATAGCTGTGAAAAGAAGACAAGCAAAAAGCAAAGGAGNACACATTTTAATCACATTTGTTTGAAAAGGATGACGTATAATATGTAATGACATCTGGTTGTCAGAAGTACTGAAAGCCTCCATCTAAACATGAGAATATATGCCTGCTAAACAGACTTCCCTCGTAAAAAATCTGCCTGCAATAAGGGTGACCTGGGTTCAGTCCATGGGTCAGGAAAATCCTCTGGTAAAAGGAATGGCTACTCACTTTAGTATTCTTGCCTGAAGAATCCCATGGAAAGATGAGCCTGGTGTACTATAGTCTATGAGGTGGCCAAGAGTCAGATGCCACTGAGTGACTAACACAAACAGACTTCATAGTAAAATAAAATAGTGAGTCTGTACATCCCCTTGGATATGCTAATTGGGGAAGGCCAGTTTCCCCTTCATATCTCAGTACTGAATTTTAATAAGTATTTAGATACTCTATACTAATTATTAATAATTATCTCTTCTGTCAAATTGTGTTTAAGTACAGGAATATTTCTAGCAGAATTTTGAGCATTCATTAGAATGCAATTCACTAAAACTTGTAGAATAACTTTGGATATCTCTTCCTCTCCTGGCTTCCAAAGAATATCCATGGCAGTTATATAAATTGTATAAACTACTCACTTTCAAAAGACATTTTAATTTTGGGAGGTCTCCTTAATTTCCATTATTATAAATAAAAATATACAATAGGCCATGGCGAATAAGGAATACAAGTGTCAGAACATTCCTTAGAAGTTTATATCTCAAGTTTTGGCTATCTTGTGATAGATACTTTTAGTTTATTTATATTATCCTAGCACTAGAGTTTTCATTAGGCTGAAACGTGGGCAGAACTTGTTTGCCACTTCCTAGAAGGATGTGAGGAGGAAGAATCCTATTGATTTTATTTCTAGCTCTTGGCTTAAAGCGAAAAGAGCAAAAAAGGCCTCCCAAGAGCCCTAGCTACTCTAAGCGAGTGGTTTTATAAATAATTGAGTTACCTACCCTGGAAGAAAACTTTTCTTTCCTTATATTTTGTGATTTTTTTTCATTGAAATTTTCTTTTGACATTAATTCCGTTTATTCTAAATAAGGATTCTGAACAAGTGAGTTAACTATACCAGTTAATCCACAACAAGCAGAAATATTAATTTATACCTGATGTTATATTGGGACAAATGTCTAATGNTTTTTTTCATTGAAATTTTCTTTTGACATTAATTCGTTTATTCTAAATAAGGATTCTGAACAAGTGAGTTAACTATACCAGTTAATCCACAACAAGCAGAAATATTAATTTATACCTGATGTTATATTGGGACAAATGTCTAATGAAGACATTCTCATTGTCTAACCTGGTTATATGAAGAAATATTATGCAGTTTCTAGTGGAAAATAGAATATGCTATCCCTTTGGTGTAGGAACTATTTAAAGGTAGAAGCATTTAAAATGAAGCAAACACAGTAAGTTCCCTACATGCTAACATTCAAATTGCAAGTTTCAAAGATGTAAACATTACAAACCTATTACAGTACAGTACTACATAGCCTATCGTGTTTGTTGGGTGCCTAAGCTAATTTTGTAAGACTTATGAAGAAATTGGTCTTATGAATGCACTCTTGGAATGGAACTTGTTCATATGTAGGGGACTTAAAAAAAAAAAGTGAGACTGTTAATCTCTCAGTCATGTCTGACTCTCTGCCACCCCATGGACTGTAGCCTGCCAGGTGCTTATGTCCATGGGATTCTCTAGGCAAGAATACTGAAATGAGAAGCTATTCCTTTCTCCAGGGAATCTTGCTGACCCAGGGATCAAATGTGGGTCCATGTTGCAGACAGATTTTACCAACTGAACCACTAAATAACAAAAGCTTTCTGTCTTCCTCCTATTTGCCTAAAATAAGGATATAAATGTACAAAAGTGGCCCTCCTCCTCTCTCTATGTGGAAGACAGAAGATACTCATTGGAAACAATTGTAAACCTTTATTGCTCAGAGTCATCATCAGAAGGGTCAACATGGAAAATCTTGCTAAACCAACTTTTATCTGGCATTTGTTTCCCCATATCTTTACTTTCCCACAGTATTCCACTCCTAGACTCTCAAGGTCAATTTTCTTTGCCTTGTTAGTGCTCTAAAAATGCATTGTTATTTATTATGGTGCTATGTAAGTTCAAATTTGCATCATTGCTAGATATATACCTGATGCACATATTAGAAACTTGTGTTTGTTAATCTTTCTATCTATCTCTTGTTAGTCTAATATACAGGGCCTGGCCAAAGAGCCAATGAGGGTAGAGGGAAACATCAATTTTTTTTTCTCCCCTACAAAAGCAATTGTGGATTTCTGACACATTGACTCATTTTTACCTTCACCATCAGAAAAAATAAATATTAGGTGCTCTTAAAATCTTGATTAATATTATCTTTTATATAAGATTACAATGATATTTTAAAATTATTATATTGACAGGGAAGGAAATTATTTAAAGAACTTATGCCAGTTAGTGAAGAATATCATTATATATCCACTTTCTAAAAGTGTTTTTACATTAAATAATAAACTATTAATTTTTATTAGTAAGTCGTTTTTCCCTCTGAGGGACTTAAACATACTGCCCATACATTTGACATGTATGAATGTTCATAGCTTAATTAGAAATCTGGAAAACAGAAATACAAGCTACTACCTAAGGCTAAAAAGAAAGAATAGCAATATTTAAAGACTGTGAATTTAAAAGTAGATAAAGTCAGGACTAGGAAAAACAAGGGAAAACAATTTTTCATTAATTATAAATTCAACTTTTTTCTGATGAATGAATTCAAGCAATTTCAATAAATTCAGGGTCCTCCTTTCTGTGATGCCTCTAAATTGCCTCCTGCAGTCAGACTGAATTTGTTAGACATCCCCCTTACTGATGTGTACTCCTGACACACAGGCACAGCTATCGTTTTACCTAACATGAATTCATTTATAAACTTTCTGTTTTTCGCCTGGCCTCTCTTGAAGACATCTTATCTATTTTCAAACATCAAGATCTGGCATAATTGATCTGTGTGTGTGTGTGTGTGAAGTCACTTCAGTCGTGTCCTATTCATTGTGACTCTATGGTTCCACCAGGTTCCTCTGTCCATGGGATTTCCCAGGCAAGAATACTAAAATGGGTTGCCATTTCCTTCTCCAGGGAATCTTCCTGATCCAGAGATCAAACCTTCATCTCTTTTATCTCCTTTATTGACAGGCAGGTTCTTTACCACTAGTGCCACCTGGGAAGCAACTGATCTATTATCTTTTAAATAAATATATGTTTAATGAATGAATGTATTAAAAAGATATTACCAGGGAGAAATTTAGGTAAAAACTGACTTTTGTTTTAGTCTTTCTCAATTCTACTTTTAACAAGCATAAATTATGAGATCTTCAATAAGAATAAATATATCTTTTAGTTTCCTATTTGTAAATTACAATAACTGAACTCATTATAGCACATACACACACACACACACACAAACACACACACAAACACACACTATTGAATGCATATCCAAGTTCCTCTTTCTTTATGCTTTTTAGTAAAATCCTAGATTTGAATGGGTAGTCACTCCATTCCTGAGCCCAATTATTTAGTAAGTGGAAACTCTCCTTTGACCCTGGGAATTTATTTTTCTTTGGTTTGTTACAAAGTTTCTCAAATTTAGATCTCCAAGACAACAGCTTAGAAGTTATGGAAGCTCCATAAAGAGAAGAGAAAGTGTATTTAAGGAAATGATGAGAGGATATTTGCTAGGTCTGGAAAATAAACATTTTGATGCAGGATACTCATAGAATTTCAAGCTGATGAAACATAAGAGGTGATCATCAAGACACATTATAGCAACTTGCCAAAAATCAATGACAGAGAATTTTGAAAACAGAAAGAGAAAAGAAACTCATCATATACAGAGGAACCCCCTTCAGATAATCAGCAGATTTCCCATCAGAAACCTTGCATATTGGGAGTTAGTGAGATGATTTATTCAAAGAGCTAAAAGAAGGAAAGAAAAGAAAAAGCCCTGCCAATCAAAACTGACACAACACAGTGAACCAACTATGCATCAATTTAAAATAATATTTTTTTAATAGGGGGAAAAAGCACTTAAGAAAATAAGAACAAATCCTATTTGTTATTCTCTTATCTTAATAAACCATAATACAGTACTCATGTGTTGAAATGCCATTTATATCTACTGCACATTTTCCATTACTACTGGTAATTTTTTAGACTAAAACTCATCTGAGGCAAACCTGACTTAGTAATGGTCATCTTAACTCCTCGCCTTTTAATCTCCAGTCAGCTTTTTATAGTAACAAATTATCACCATCCCTGAAAATTTAAGATTATTCTCTCACTTCCTAACACAATTATAAAATACTCAGTTTCAAAAAAAAAAATTTCTTCATTTATTCAAGATTTGGACTCTCTTCATATTTTTTAATTCCCTAAATAATCTCTCATCATTCAATTTACACAGCTGTATTCTTCCCTAATTTTCTAATTGTTAGTCCTAAATTATAAACAACATCTTCTGGAGTATATGTCTCTTAGAGAATATAACATGCTAACCTAATATTGTCATGATATTGTCCTATTTTCTGCTTTATGAGATGTCCTACTCTTTTCATTGCCCATTGTATCATCAATTAAACGGGACTCAATGACAACCTTCATTATAAAGTATTCACATAAGTATATTTATTCTTGGAATCCTGAATAACATTTTCTTTCAACATCACGCATTTGAGCATGTAAAACTGTATTAGGTTCTATAGCNGTATCATTAATTAAACGGGACTCAATGACAACCTTCATTATAAAGTATTCACATAAGTATATTTATTCTTGGAATCCTGAATAACATTTTCGTTCAACATCACGCATTTGAGCATGTAAAACTGTATTCGGTTCTATAGCTAAGTATGTGCTGCTAAGTCACTTCAGTCGTGTCCAACTCTGTGTGACCCCATAGACGGCAGCCCACCAGGCTCCCCCATCCCTGGGATTCTCCAGGCAAGAACACTGGAGTGGGTTGCCATCTCCTTCTCCAATGCATGAATGTGAAAAGTGAAAGTGAAGTCGCTCAGTTGTGTCCGACTCTTAGCGACTCCATGGACTGCAACCTACCAGGCTCCTCCATCTATGGGATTTTCCAGGTAAGAGTATGTGCATCCAATGCTATTAGGGGTCCAAAGCTCAAAGTCTTGGTAAGAGATAGAACCAGGACACAAATTAACTCCCCAAGATCCATGAGGGCAGGGGCATAATTTACACCTCATAGTTCCCCTCAGATTATCCAGTATACTGCAGAGCACACATTTTTTACTGTTTTTATTTCTTTAAAACAGTGGGATGTTTTGGACACATGAAATTTAAAGAAGATTATGAAGAGGATAAAGCCTGTCTACTCTGTCTCATTTAAGCTGTAACCACTCACTGCCTGTCTGTGCTGTATCTGATGGCATGAATCATATCTCCTCTTCAAGGACTACGAGCAGGGAGCGTTTCAGTTTGTAACCTAATATGACTGCACTGAAATGTGGTCTTATTAGAGCTAATGTCAATGGACCTGTCAGATTCAACATGAGTTCCTGTCTTTGTCTTCAGAGGAATGAGGTATTACTTTGATTGATCTGCAGAGTTGCCAGTTGCTTGACATCATTCAGCTTTTCTCTGGGCTTTGAAAGAATTCTTGGCTATCAATCAACATGTATACATATTTATGGGAAACTCATTTGGGAAATTTCTTGGCATTAATATGCCAAATCTTTGTGATTTAAGCCAAAAGTGTTGGATAAGAGTACATTATTGGATCCTATAGACAAGGAATATTTGTACTGCAAGTTACATTTCAAAGCCAAAGTAACTAGTTCATGCTTTAGGCAACCAAATATAAAATGGTATTTCTATAATTTAGCTTCCGAAATTGTGATTTTTTTTACTTCCTAAATTAATAAAAGAGAAGTATAAAAAAGATTGAAAAATTATGAGGTAGTTTACTGAAAACTCAAACTTTAATGTTAGTGATTCTATGGAAAACAATAGCTTAGGGATAAGTTAATAATTTGTCATTCAAACGTATGCATTTTTGTGAACAGATGATGTTTCTAGGAGCTTTTTCAAATTATTGTTAAGAGATGACACTAAATCCCTGAATAGCTGATGCTATAGTTTGAATATTTGTGGCTCAAATTTACCTCCCCCAAATTAATACCTTGAAATCCTAATACCTACAAGGAATATATTAAGAAATGGGGTCTTTTAGAGGATACTAGGTCATGAGGGTTGAGGCCTCATGATTAGAATTATTGCTTTTCTTAACAAACAACAACAACAGCAGAGATATCCTTTACTTCTTCTGCCAAGTGAGGACAGAGTGAGAAACAGCAATATTTAGAAATGGATTCCCCCCACCCACTCTGCTTGGCACCAGCCTTCCATGCTGTAAGAAATAAATCTTCATTGTTCATGACTTATCCAGCCTATGTTATTTCTCTTATGGCAGCCTGTATGGATTAAGACAAATGATTAGGGGTGGTTTGATAACAATCTTTGAGGATGGAAGTTATGGAAATTTGAATAATCTTCATTCTCACTTATTTTGAGTCTTTTGTGAGTCTACATATACCTATATTAAAAAAAATACTAATACCTTTGAGTCTACTCTTTAATCCTACAGTATCTTCATCATTTTCATCACCAAATCCTCACCACTTCCTCATAGAATTTAGGAGCTGACACAACTTTTGTCATAATACAAGTGACGTTAACCAGGTTACCCTGCTCAGGGTGGGGCAGGTCATTCTGTAGGCAAGATATATTTGATTGTTGGACTGGGAGGTATTCATTCTGTCTCTTGGCAGGCCTGAGACTCTGACTTTAGCTCTTGGATAAGGTAAATGTAAGTGGATTAATTAATGCAACTTAATGTCCTCAGATATGCAGATGCCACCACCCTTATGGCAGATGGGAAAGAAGAACTAAAAAGCCTCTTGAAAGTGAAAGAGGAGAGTGAAAAATTGGCTTAAAGCTCAAACTTCAGAAAATGAAGATCATGGCATCCGGTCCCATCACTTCATGGGAAATAGGTGGGGAAACAGTGTCAGACTTTATTTTGGGGGGCTCCAAAATCACTGCAGATGGTGATTGCAGCCATGAANTCTTTGATTTCTTTCAACAGTGTTTTATAGTTTTTGATATATAGGTCTTTAGTTTCTTTAGGTAGGTATATTCCTAAGTTTTATTTTATTCTTTTCATTGCAATGGTGAGTGGAATTGTTTCCTTAATTTCTTTTTCTATTTTCTCATTATTAGTGTATAGGAATGCAAAGGATTTCTGAGTGTTGATATTATATCCTGCAACTTTACTATATTCATTGAATGTCTCTAGTAGTTTTCTGGTCGAGTCTTTGGGATTTTCTATGTAGAAGATCATGTAANTCTATTTTCTCATTATTAGTGTATAGGAATGCAAAGGATTTCTGAGTGTTGATATTATATCCTGCAACTTTACTATATTCATTGAATGTCTCTAGTAGTTTTCTGGTCGAGTCTTTGGGATTTTCTATGTAGAAGATCATGTAATCTGCAAACAGTGAAAGTTTTACTTCTTCTTTTTCAATTTGGATTCCTTTTATTTCTTTTTCTGCTCTGATTGCTGTGGCCAAAACTCCCAGAACTATATTGGATAGTAGTGGTGAAAGTGGGCACCCTTGTCTTGTTCCTGACTTTAGGGTAAATGCTTTTAGTTTTTCACCATTGACCAAAAAACTGCAAATATAGTCAACAATTTGGGTTTAATTTGGGGGGTTTCCACTCTTCAAACAAGAAATCTCAGTCTATTGAATATCTTTTTTCTTCTTTTAATTTTAAAAGTAGACTATTGCCTCCATTGTAATGAATTTTTCTAGGGGGAGGGCTTTTAAAAAGGGGAGTAGTTGCCCTAAGTAGAGCATAAATGTATAAATGTATTTAGGGCAAATAGTGCATGTCATATGCTCTTTTAGCAACAATATTTTGTAAGAAATTTCAGAATTTTGGAGATACTGTGATAATAATGATAATGATGAAAATTATATCAATGTCAGCATTGTGATAATGACATTATATCCTAACAACCATCCTCTGATGTACATATAGCTGTAACTATGTAACTATGTAACCATAGTTGTTTTGACTCTAATTTCAGTTTACAGTTAGAGAAACTATAGAAAAACAAAACCCTGGTGAACTGTATATAGAAATTGTTTTTAATGGGGAGTTAAAACCATGGGCCAGTTCAGTTTTATTTTTGTCTGACGGTATTAAGTGTGTGTGTGCTTCTTAATTTTGGCATTATTACTGCTCTTGTAGCATCGCATGTATTTTTAAAATTTGAGTGTAAGCTGGCATTGAAAAAAGCATAAAAGCTTAAAATACAATAAGCCTCAAACACATTGACATTTAATCTATGGTAGAGATGTTGTCTTTAGGGCAATGAAAAAATTAAATTCATATAATAAATGAAACTGTCCCATTTTATTAAAATTTGAGGAAATATTGTAATTTTCTTTCAATATGCTCCCCAGGAAGTCTGCATTTCCCAGACTGGAAAAAAAATAGAGGTAAAAATAAAAAATATAGAATTGCCTTTATCAACTTAGAAGTCATATAAAAGTATAGAAAAATTAATTTTAAAAGATGAGGTTTTAAATTTTTGCCATTTTAGAAATGTCATTTTGTGTGCAATAATTATTATAGTAAAATATGATTAGTATTGCTTAAACCTGTAAGGATAATAAAAAGCAGTGAAAATTTTATGAGCACATCCAAGGTCCAAAGAAGTTATCTATCAAAGTAAGACTCTCTGTTTGAAGAAGTTACTAAATTATAAATAGTTCAAGATAGCAACAAATTTAAAAATTAAGCAAAGAGAATTCTAATATCCCTCTAAGTTGCACGTGTCCTTGAACAAGTCTTTTAAACTCCATGTCTCACTATTTGTATGTTAATTGAGACAAAGGAATGGTCTTTTAGTGGAATTAAGAAGCAATAAAATTAATTTTAATGAAACTTTCATCTAATAAAATATAAATTTTTATCTTGTGGCAAAAAGAGAATAGACATTCTTACTTAGGAACTATCAGCAGCGTGAGTGGATCACAAAATCATTTATAAAAAATCATTTATAAAGTTCACATTTAAATCAGACATTATAAGATTTTAAAGAAACCAATACAACATAGAAAATGCATGTCTTTCTTAAATTCCAACAATTACATATTCTGTATTAAAAACTGATCATGCCTTCTCAAATATACATTTGTCTTAATCCATATTGGTTATATTATTGTAAAGTTTAATGTACAGTTTGTTCAGATGATCCTTTCTTCTACATGAATGTGTCTTTCACCTTAAAAATTCAAATTCTGAAAGAAATTATGTTTAGAAGACACTAAACAAAATGTTATGTTTTCTGGGAACATAAAGATAGATATCAGTTCCGGGAAGATTTTATACTCACCATTTTGGTAACTGCTGGCTTCTAAGTATGAAGGTAAATGAAGAGTAACTTTATTAGGAGAAAAACATAAAAGTTAAACTAAAACCTTTAGAGTTTTGCATATTGTTTGCAGTAGTGTTTTATTGACAACAGAGATGATTAATTTTAGCTTCAATTAGATATAACCTTGCTTTAGCCTTATTACATGGTCAAATTATTTTTCAATTAATATTTTGACAAGATATTTTAAATTCTTTAAAATTTTATTTAAGCAAAATTATATTTAGCTATTTATTTTATAATTGTTCTTTGGATTGAGATCATTTAAGCAGACTACATGAAAGGCAGTTGTATTTTTGCTATATCCTGTGATCCCTTGACTGCAGCACACCAAGCTTCCTCGTTCTTCACTGTCTCCCAGAGTTTGCTCAAACTCATGTTTACTGAATTGATTGTGTCACTTTTTTTTTTTTATCATTTCTAAACATCTTGGATTTCTGCTATAATTATAAAGTCTATTTTTGTCTATTGAGTTTTTGAGAGATTTTCAATTATTCTAAAAGATGCTACTATTGCCAGTTTTTGTATCTCCTTTCCTCAAAGAAACATAAACATTTTGCTTTTCCNTTTTTTAAAAAAAATCATTTCTAAACATCTTGGATTTCTGTTATAAAGTCTATTTTTGTCTATTGAGTTTTTGAGAGATTTTCAATTATTCTAGAAGATGCTACTATTGCCAGTTTTTGTATCTCCTTTCCTCAAAGAAACATAACCATTTTGCTTTTCCATCTGGTCTTTTATTCTTTAAACTGTTTTTGGATGACATATGTCTTTAGTATCAGAAAATATCCATGTTACATTAAACTGCCACCATTATAGTACATAATTGTTTCATTTAAATAAAAAAAGCAGAATAGATAAAAACTTTAACGTGTTTGTCAGAAATAGTAAATCATTCTGTTACTGTCTTCAAAAAATGTTTTATTCATACAGTAGTTTATCACTCACTCCCTCATAGTTTACTTAATGTCAATTTAGCTAATAAACTGCTGGGTTTCGAGCAATTCCTTTTGGTCTTCCATAAGTACAAACCCCACTGGATAGAGGGTTATGAGCAGTTATTATCAATGAAGGATACAGATCACAAACCCTGTTTCAACTACACCAGATTTGGCATTTTCCTGTTCAATTACTGTGTGTGTGTTGTAGTTAAGGGTGGGGGCCTGGAGTTGCTTTTTATGTTACTTTATTATGTAACACAGTTTCAGTTCATTTCAATTGCTCAGTCCTGTCTGACTCTTTGTGACCTCTATGGACTGCGGCACGTCAGGAAGCTCTCAGAGTTTATTCAAACTCATGTCCATTGAGTGGGTGATACCATCCAACAATCCCATACTCTGTCATTCCCTTCTCCTCCTGCCTTCAATCGTTCCCAGCATCATGGTATTTTCATAAGGGTCAGTTGTTCACATCAGGTTGCCAAAGTATTGGAATTTCAGCATCAGTTCTTCCAATAAATATTAAGGGTTGATTTCCTTTAGGACTGACTGGTTGGATCTCCTTGTAGTCCAAGGGACTCTCTAGAGTATTCTCCAACACCATAGTTCCAAAGCATCAAATTCAGTACTCAGCTGTCTTTGTAGTCCAACTCTCACATCCATATATGACTACTGGGAAAACCATCACTTTGACAAGATGAACCTTTGTTGGCAACATAATGTCTCTGCCTTTTAATATGCTATTTAGGTTGGTCGTAACTTTTCTTCCAAATAGTAAGCATCTTTTGATTTCATGGCTGCAATCACCATTTGCAGTGATTTTGGAGCCCACAAAAATAAAGTCAGCCACTGTTTCCACTGTTTCCCCATCTATTTGCCATGAAGTGATGGGACCAGATGCCATGATCTTTGTTTTCCGAATGTTGAGCTTAAAAGCCAACTTTTTCACTCTCCTCTTTCACTTTCATCAAGAGACTCTTTAGTTCTTCACTTTCTGCCATAAGAGTGATACCATCTGTATATCTGAGATTATTGACATTTCTCCTGATAATCTTGATTCCAGTTTGTGCTTCTTCCAGTCTAGCATTTCTCCTGATGTATTTTGCATATAAGTTAAATAAGCAGGGTAACTATATACAGCCTTAATGTACTCCTTTGCCTAATTGGAACCAGTCTGTTGTTCCATGTCCAGGTCTAACTGTTTCTTCCTGACCTGCATATAGGTTTCTCAAGAGGCAGATCAGGTGGTGTGGTATTTCCATTTCTTTCAGAATTGTCCACAGTTTATTGTTATCCATACAGTCAAAGGCTTTGACATAGTCAATAAAGCCAAACTAGATGTTTATGTGGAAGTCTCTTGCTTTTTTGATGATCCAGAAGATGTCAGCAATTTGATCTCTGGTTCTTCTGCCTTTCCTAAAACAAGCTTGAACATCTGGAAGTTTGCAGTTCACATATTGTTGAAGCCTGGCTTGGAGAATTGTATTATTTTACTAGCGTGTGAGATGAGTGCAATTGTGCAGTAGTTTGAACATTCTATGGTATGACCTTTCTTTGTGATTGGTTAACTCTAGTTAACTCTGTGTGTGTGTGTGTGTGTGTGTGTGTGTGTGTGTGTGTGTGAAAATCACTCAGTTGTGTCGAACTATTTGCTACCTAATGGACTGTAGCTTGCCAGGCTCCTCCATCCATGTAATTATCCAGGCAAGAATAATGGAGTGGGTAGTCATTCCCTTCTGCAGAGGAATCTTTCAAACCCAGAGATTAACCCAGGTCTCCCATATTGCAGTCAGGTTCCTTGCCATCTGAGCCACCAGGGAAGCTCATACTCTGCTGAATGATGGAAATCTGCTAAGAAAGTAGATTTCAGGTGCTTTCAGCCACTTTCTCCCATACCCTTCCCATGAAAGGTTACTATGAGGAAATGATAAGGTTACTAGCTTAACTATGATAATCATTTGATTATGTATATCAAGTCACACTTCACACTTCAAATACATATAATTTGTATTTAAAAATAAAGAAGAATGTTTAAAAGACAAGTTTAACTACATTTTGGAATAAATTTTAGTAAAATATACATAAAAATCTATAAAATATGTTGATATTCTCACCAAATCAGAATTACAAAGGCTTACAGTCAGTTATGGGGTTCCCTCGTGGCTCAGAGCTTAAAGCATCTGCCTGCAATGTGGGAGACCTGGGTTCAATCTCTGGGTCAGGAAGATCTCCTGGATAAGGAAATGGCAGCCCACTCCAGTATTCTTTCCTGGAGAATCCCATGGGCATAGGAGCCTGGTGGGCTACAGTCCCCAGGGTTGCAAAAATTCAAACAAGACTGAACAACTTCACTTTCACTTTCACAGTCAGTTATAGCCACTATTGTGATGAGCACAACGGTGTTATAGTCACCATAATGAAAGGAGAGATACTGATTCTCCATATAAAGTTATATACATAGATCTTTTAGAAGTTCAAAGTGATTTCTGAAAACTATTACACTGCATTAATTAGAATAATGAACAAAAAACTAAAATCAATTGTATTAGTCAAAAATGTTACTGTCCAAAAATAATAAATATGATTGAGATTACTTATGCAGACATATAAAAGTCTTCACATTGAACCCACATCTCTAGAAAGAAAAACATCATTTTACATACTACAATAAGAACCTTAATAATTTTCTTTCACAAACAACTAACAATATCCAGCTACCTCTAAAACAGAGATTATAAAACATTTATGAAATAAGCTTATTTTACTGGTTTTAGGGCTCTATTACCTAGCTCCTTTGGAATTTTGAAATATGGATTTCAAAATTCGATCACTTATATGCCATGCAACATGAGACTTCTCATATGAGACAATTTAAAAAATCTATTATCTATAGTTATGCTGAGCTTCTCTAGTGGCTCAGTGGTAAAGTTGAATGCTTTATATCTTATCTTGAGGATCCTGGACAAGTCTTCATGATGAAAGCTTTAGCTTAGCCCCCAAGATGATAGATGACAGTTTATAGTGTTCCTCCGGATTCATGGTCTCCAAAGAAGAAGATTTAACTCCAGGACCAAACACAGTCTCAGTTACTCAGAACTTCGTGTAGTAGAAATTTTATTAAAGCTATGAGTGAGTGAGTGAGTGAGTGAGTGAAGTCGCTCAGTCGTGTCTGACTCTTTGCGACCGCGTGGACTACCAGGCTCCTCCGTCCATGGGATTCTCCAGGCAAGAATACTGCAGTGGGTTACCATTTCCTTCTCCAGGGGATCTTCCCGACCCAGGGATGGATACAACCCAGGTCTCCCGCATTGGAGGCAGACGCTTTAACCTCTGAACCACCAGGGAAGCGACAGAAAAAGCTTCTGACATAGACATCAGAGGTAGTAGAATGATTATCTGCATCATTGACTTGAGCAGAGCACTGTATACTTTTCAGTTGGAATGCTGAGAATAGAAAAAAATACCTCAAGGCTATGAAAATTTTGCCCAGATTTTTTTCCATAACATGCATCCTGGGATGACATCAGCATGAGATTAGCCAGAAGGAATGAGTTAACCCAGAGCTCAAGGCTGTGGAACTTTTAACCAGACTTTCTCCCATACATAACATACATTCTGAGCTCAAAAAAGCATATCCTTGAACAAGAGATACTGATACCTGTGAGGCCTACATGTTTAAGGCAAAAGAAATGTTAAAAATAAAGAATGCTCACTTCCTCCTTAAACTCAGACTTAAGTTTAAGGGGCCTTAGACTTGGGCTCCTATCAACCTGCCTAAGTTAACTCTCTCTCAAAGTATCCACTTGCCCATGCAGGAGATGCAGGTTTGATCCTTGAATCAGAGAGATCCCCTGGAGAAGGAAATGGCAATGCACTCCAGCATTCTTGCCTTGAGAATCCCATGGACAGAGGAACCTGGTGGGATACAGTCCATGTGGTTACAGAAGAATCAGACATGACTGAGTGACTAAAACAACAGACAGCAATATGGCTGTGATAGAAAGCATGTTCAGGAAAGAGAAAAGTTTGCTGAGTAAAAGTATCATTTCAAGGAAGAGAAAATCTTTCTGAATAAATGTATTGTTTCTTTGATGAACCTATTTTTTTACATACTTTTTCTAGTATGTGTACTTACTTATAACTTTGGTTTATTTCTTAAATAATAAATACTATAACGTGTAACAAACTCAGGAGACATGGCGCTATTTTTATACATGCAGTCAATAGAATATGAAATGAATTGAAAAAAAGTTGCATAAGTTATGACTTCTTGGGAAGGTTTTAATTAAGATCTAGATGGCATGTAGTATTATCGCAGAAATGATTCTTTAACTTCATTAAACAGATGGTTGCCATAGTAACCTTTTTTCTATATTAAACATAATGCATTTTCTCCTATTGGATATTAAGCCTAGCAATATAATTTAAATTAATTTTTGTCTTTTATACCTTAAGTTGTCACAGTAAAACATTCTCAAATTTGAGAAGGATATTTGGAATTTTAGANATGGAAATCTGCTAAGAAAGTAGATTTCAGGTGCTTTCAGCCACTTTCTCCCATACCCTTCCCATGAAAGGTTACTATGAGGAAATGATAAGGTTACTAGCTTAACTATGATAATCATTTGATTATGTATATCAAGTCACACTTCACACTTCAAATACATATAATTTGTATTTAAAAATAAAGAAGAATGTTTAAAAGACAAGTTTAACTACATTTTGGAATAAATTTTAGTAAAATATACATAAAAATCTATAAAATATGTTGATATTCTCACCAAATCAGAATTACAAAGGCTTACAGTCAGTTATGGGGTTCCCTCGTGGCTCAGAGCTTAAAGCATCTGCCTGCAATGTGGGAGACCTGGGTTCAATCTCTGGGTCAGGAAGATCTCCTGGATAAGGAAATGGCAACCCACTCCAGTATTCTTTCCTGGAGAATCCCATGGGCATAGGAGCCTGGTGGGCTACAGTCCCCAGGGTTGCAAAAATTCAGACAAGACTGAACAACTTCACTTTCACTTTCACAGTCAGTTATAGCCACTATTGTGATGAGCACAACGGTGTTATAGTCACCATAATGAAAGGAGAGATACTGATTCTCCATATAAAGTTATATACATAGAGCTTTTAGAAGTTCAAAGTGATTTCTGAAAACTATTACACTGCATTAATTAGAATAATGAACAAAAAACTAAAATCAATTGTATTAGTCAAAAATGTTACTGTCCAAAAATAATAAATATGATTGAGATTACTTATGTAGACATATAAAAGTCTTCACATTATTTCATTAAGTGACACACATAGTCCTTGCTAATGTTGCTTTAGTCATTTCCAACTCTTTGTGACCCCATGGACCATAGCCCTCCAGGCTCCTCTGTCCATGTGATTCTCCAGTCAAGAATACTGGAGTGGGTTGTCATTTCCTACTCCAGGGGACCTTACCGAGCCAGAGATTGAACCCACATCTCTAGAAAGAAAAACATCATTTTACATACTACAGTAAGAACCTTAATAATTTTCTTTCACAAATAGCTAACAATATCCAGCTNGATTGAGATTACTTATGCAGACATATAAAAGTCTTCACATTGAACCCACATCTCTAGAAAGAAAAACATCATTTTACATACTACAATAAGAACCTTAATAATTTTCTTTCACAAACAACTAACAATATCCAGCTACCTCTAAAACAGAGATTATAAAACATTTATGAAATAAGCTTATTTTACTGGTTTTAGGGCTCTATTACCTAGCTCCTTTGGAATTTTGAAATATGGATTTCAAAATTCGATCACTTATATGCCATGCAACATGAGACTTCTCATATGAGACAATTTTAAAAATCTATTATCTATAGTTATGCTGAGCTTCTCTAGTGGCTCAGTGGTAAAGTTGAATGCTTTATATCTTATCTTGAGGATTCCGGACAAGTCTTCATGATGAAAGCTTTAGCTTAGCCCCCAAGATGATAGATGACAGTTTATAGTGTTCCTCCGGATTCATGGTCTCCAAAGAAGAAGATTTAACTCCAGGACCAAACACAGTCTCAGTTACTCAGAACTTCGTGTAGTAGAAATTTTATTAAAGCTATGAGTGAGTGAGTGAGTGAGTGAAGTCGCTCAGTCGTGTCTGACTCTTTGCGACCACGTGGACTACCAGGCTCCTCCGTCCATGGGATTCTCCAGGCAAGAATACTGCAGTGAGTTACCATTTCCTTCTCCAGGGGATCTTCCCGACCCAGGGATAGNACCAAACACAGTCTCAGTTACTCAGAACTTCGTGTAGTAGAAATTTTATTAAAGCTATGAGTGAGTGAGTGAGTGAGTGAGTGAAGTCGCTCAGTCGTGTCTGACTCTTTGCGACCGCGTGGACTACCAGGCTCCTCCGTCCATGGGATTCTCCAGGCAAGAATACTGCAGTGGGTTACCATTTCCTTCTCCAGGGGATCTTCCCGACCCAGGGATGGATACAACCCAGGTCTCCCGCATTGGAGGCAGACGCTTTAACCTCTGAACCACCAGGGAAGCGACAGAAAAAGCTTCTGACATAGACATCAGAGGTAGTAGAATGATTATCTGCATCATTGACTTGAGCAGAGCACTGTATACTTTTCAGTTGGAATGCTGAGAATAGAAAAAAATACCTCAAGGCTATGAAAATTTTGCCCAGATTTTTTTCCATAACATGCATCCTGGGATGACATCAGCATGAGATTAGCCAGAAGGAATGAGTTAACCCAGAGCTCAAGGCTGTGGAACTTTTAACCAGACTTTCTCCCATACATAACATACATTCTGAGCTCAAAAAAGCATATCCTTGAACAAGAGATACTGATACCTGTGAGGCCTACATGTTTAAGGCAAAAGAAATGTTAAAAATAAAGAATGCTCACTTCCTCCTTAAACTCAGACTTAAGTTTAAGGGGCCTTAGACTTGGGCTCCTATCAACCTGCCTAAGTTAACTCTCTCTCAAAGTATCCACTTGCCCATGCAGGAGATGCAGGTTTGATCCTTGAATCAGAGAGATCCCCTGGAGAAGGAAATGGCAATGCACTCCAGCATTCTTGCCTTGAGAATCCCATGGACAGAGGAACCTGGTGGGATACAGTCCATGTGGTTACAGAAGAATCAGACATGACTGAGTGACTAAAACAACAGACAGCAATATGGCTGTGATAGAAAGCNCAATGCACTCCAGCATTCTTGCCTTGAGAATCCCATGGACAGAGGAACCTGGTGGGATACAGTCAATGTGGTTACAGAAGAATCAGACATGACTGAGTGACTAAAACAACAGACAGCAATATGGCTGTGATAGAAAGCATGTTGAGGAAAGAGAAAAGTTTGCTGAATAAAAGTATCATTTCAAGGAAGAGAAAATCTTTCTGAATAAAAGTATTGTTTCTTTGACGAACCTATTTTTTTACATACTTTTTCTAGTATGTGTACTTACTTATAACTTTGGTTTATTTCTTAAATAATAAATACTATAACGTGTAACAAACTCAGGAGACATGGCGCTATTTTTATACATGCAGTCAATAGAATATGAAATGAATTGAAAAAAAGTTGCATAAGTTATGACTTCTTGGGAAGGTTTTAATTAAGATCTAGATGGCATGTAGTATTATCGCAGAAATGATTCTTTAACTTCATTAAACAGATGGTTGCCATAGTAACCTTTTTTCTATATTAAACATAATGCATTTTCTCCTATTGGATATTAAGCCTAGCAATATAATTTAAATTAATTTTTGTATTTTATACCTTAAGTTGTCACAGTAAAACATTCTCAAATTTGAGAAGGATATTTGGAATTTTAGAACCACAATACATTTTGTCCATAAAGTTAAATAAACCCATGTAAAATTGAGAATTATAACTTTTCTGTGCATGTTCAATGTTAGTGAATGTGCCTCTTGACAAGAATGCCAAAAAAAAAAAAAAAGAAAATGTTTAAACTGATTAAAGCTGATTAAAATTCCTACTATCTGACACATCATATATTTTATTTACTTTGCTCAGTATAATATATCCTTCATAGAGTAGACAATTTGTTCATGACAGTGGATATCTAGAGCCTATGACATTACCTAGTTCACAGAAGTTGCAAAACAAATGCTGCCAAATAAAATGTATATAATGAGATCATATCATTTTGACAATTAGAAAATTATAAATACCTTTAATGTTTCTTGAAGTCAGAAGCTGGTATATTAATTCTTATCGCACTGTAAATAAAAAAGCTTGAATTTTGACATTCCCTCCCAGATGGCACAGATAGGAAAGAATCTGCCTGCAGTGAGGAAGACCCAGGTTTGATCCCTGGATCAGGAAGATCCCCTAGAGAAGGAAATGGCTGCACACTCCAGCATTCTTGCCTCGAGAATTCCATAGACAGAGGAGCCTGGGAGACTACAGTCCATGAGTTTTCAGAGTCAGACATGACTTAGCAACTAACAACTGGTCGAAGTTTTAAGGAATCATTACTTTTCCTTTAGGTTTTACATGGTAACATGTATATATGTCAGAATGGAGTGAATTCTGTGTGGTATGCTGTGGCAAGGTTCATCTTCCAATAAAAGCTTTCCACTTTATAGTCATCTGATTTTAAGCTTACATTTATCTTAAAAAAAAAAGGTTATTAACATGATAGAATCACTTTGCACCTTAAACTACAGAGAAGTTGGAATGCTTTTTTTTTCTATTTATGAAAGTATTAAAATCAATACCACTTTAATAAATTTCTGTTTTTAAGCCATTGTTTGTGGTAATTAGCTTCAGCAGCCATAGAAAATCGCTGCATATCCTCACCAAATATACAACTATGATGATCAAACATTATCTACACTTGCCTTTGATTAAAAGTATATTCTTTTAAATCATAAACATGAGGTCTTTTATTGTGAAAAATCAAGAAACAGTCGCACTCTTTTCCTTTTTTTAATATAACAAGAGCTACAAAGATTTTCCATCATTATTGTTTCCTGTAAATATTTTCATAACATTGTGACATAATCACCTTCTTTTATACATTCTCTGTTTTCACTTTGAGTTGATTTTAATTAATAATTTTTCTGGCATATACCAAGTTTTGCAATAACAAATAACGTGGAACTTATTATTTTACAATGGACTATAGCTATGTAGTAACAAACTATATTGGCACTGTCAGGGTTATTTATTTGGTTAATTTCAAATGCTCAGAACTGAAAGTGAATCAGAGTCACACATACATTTTAATTCATATGTAATAATAAGAGCATAATATATAAATATATTTCTATCCACATAAATACATATGTGTGAATGTATGTGTATATATAAGCAAATATATGGGTATATACATATATATACATACTACATATGTGTACTATTTATCTACATGTATCATTTTAAATGGGGTGAATTGTATATCAGAACCTCCATCATGTATTGATGTATAATACAAGAGGCTTCCCTGGTGGTCCAATGGGTAAGAATTTACCTAATGTGTAGATTTCAATTCAGTTTCCAACATAGGGGGTACAGGTTTGATCCTTGGCTGGGGAACTAAGATTTCCTACATATCTTGCAGCCAAAACACTGAAAACATAAAATAGAAGCAATATTTTAACAAATTTGATACTTTTAAAATAGTCTACCTCAAAATAGTCATTTAAAAATAACATAATAGTACAAAAGATAAAACACATCTTTTTGTTTATAATAGAATTTTTTCTAAATATCTTGATCAATGTATAGGTTTTAACTCAGTTTCTCTGCATAAATATAGAACTAGTATAGATATGCTTTTTGTACTATAGATAAAAGAGCACATTTATATAAATATTCTCATTAGAATTTCACTGAAATATTGTGCTGAGAACTCCATAGCAAAATTTTAATCAATCTGTGTACTTTCTTCTTAAGAGACTAAGTAGGACAAATGCTAGATAATAATTGAAGATTTTCCTTTTTTTTGAAGACATTTGTAAAATAGAAACAAAATTAAATGCCAGAATAGTTTTCAGTTCAGAAAAATAAATCTCTAAAACCAGTTAAATACCAAATGAAAATCAGAAGAGGTATTTATGTATTTGTAACCTTAAAGTTTACATCATACATGGGTACCATGAAAATACTTTAGTTTCAGAGCCTGTTTTATTATCTATTTCTATATTCAAAACATCATTACCATAAAACATCAGATTTTTAAAAAAATCTAAAAAGAGATAGAGCAGAGAAGAAAATTAAATTTACCTTAAAAGTATGTTATTTTCCCAATCTAGTAAAAACACAGACATTTATTATTCTCATTGGTAAACTTTCAGAAAAGAATGCGTAGTCGTTTGTCTTCCCTGATACTAAAGTAATACAGAAGCTTTGGCCATAAATGATAATGAAGACGTTTCTGTCCCAGATTCCATATCTGTTTCTGTCTCTCTCTGTGGCTTCCAAGATTCGATAACTAAAGTGTGCNTAGTAAACATTCAGAAAAGAATGCGTAGTCGTTTGTCTTCCCTGATTCTAAAGTAATATAGAAGCTTTGGCCATAAATGATAATGAAGATGTTTCTGTCCCAGGTTCCGTATCTGTTTCTGTCTCTCTCTGTGGCTTCCAAGATTCGAAAACTAAAGTGTGCAGCAGATTGGTTAATTCCTCTATGTGTGAACTACAGCTCACTGAGAGATAAATGGGCTCTCCTCTGGGAACAACTAAGCAGAAGTTTGTCTGATAACCATCTGACTTATGATCACTGCTACATTTTAGCTGTTGAAATGAAGTGCTCCCTAGTCAAGAGACTAGGCTATAAAATAATAGGTGAATAAACTTTAACGTGCTTAACTTGTTGTGTTTAATCATGTATTTGGATTGCACAGTATAAATTCTGTTGATAGTATCATAGGCCATTGTTTCTGAACATATAATTTAACTATCAATACATAAAAGGATATGACCATTTATAGCATTACTCATATAAATTAATCAATCAAGAGATTTCACACTTGTATTCATCTCCTTTAAACTTAAGAGTAGAGTATTTTAACAAATCAAAGATATTATTTTCCTATCTGATAAGCCTAGCTGTCTGTTAAATTGATTACAAACATGCCCTTTAAAAGTATACCTACAAATTTTGATTTTTTAAATTTAAGTATTCTTTAATATCAGTTATTTTTTTCTATTTGCTCTATCAAATAGCATCTTTATATATGGTACTGATGACTACCACATTACTCTTAGGCCACAGATTCATGTTTGCTTCAATGTTGAAAATAGGAATTTTTTTTAAATAGCTGTAATTAACTTTGAAATTAAATTATTTTAATTTAGATATAAAAATGAAATAATATTCAAGAAACTACATGTTTGTTAACTGAGTAGAGTGAGTTTCTCTTGATTATCAGCATCTTTCTTTGCTTGACAAATTAGAAACCAAAGGTTTATCATCACATATCCATTTCCAACATTCCTTCATTTAATAAGTAGGCATCTGAGGCCTACTATACTCACCAAAGACTGAAAATGAGAGCTACACTACAGAACAAGGAAACATTGCCTTTGTGTTTACAGAGGTTATAGACTGGTAGGGATAGGAACTGTAAATAATCCCCCAAAGCAGGTATTACAGGCATATCCTGCATTTTTATGTTATTTAATTATAGAAATAATTTATTTTTTCCTTTATCTTTTCACAGACAAAGGAATTGTGAAATTGCATTGCTCTAAAAGAATATAAAGTGGAAGGTGTATATACATTTCAGAGACCTAAGCAAAGGCCTCAGACAAAGCTTTCCTAAGGACATGATATTGAGCTAATTATTTATAATGTAACTAGAAGAATGAAGAGGAGTCATTTAAATGGAAAGCTAGCTGAAAGGATATTTTTAGTCTATAATTCTTTAGATTCAGAACAATATTCATAATCTTGAGGAAGTAACAAATGCATCAAGTCCAGAGTACTAAGGAGTTATCAGGCAGTGGCTTAGCAGACAGAGGGCGCAATAGACAAATGCAAGATTTGATTTAGTTGGCATTCTCAGAAACTGATATTCAGATAGGCAAATAAAGTATTTCTCTATGTTGTTGTTGTTGAGTTGATAAATCAGGTATAACTTTTTGCAGTCCCATGGATGCACCATATCAGGCTCCTCTGTCCTTCACTATCTCCTGGAGTTTGTTCAAATTCATGTTCATTAACATCCATGATGTTATCTAAACATCTCATCCTCTGCACCCTCTTCTCCTTTTGTCTCAGTCTTACCCAGTATCAGGGATTTTTCCCAATGAGTCAGATCTTCACATCTGGTGGACAAAGTATTGGAGCTTCAGCTTCAGCATCAGTTCTTCCAAGGAATATTCAGGGTTGATTTCCTTTAGGATGGACTGGTTGGATCTCCTTGCCTTCCTGGAAATTCTCGAACCTTCTGCAACACCACCATTTGAAAGCATCAATTCTTTGGTGCTCAGCCCTCTTTATGGTCCATCTCTCACATTTTACATAACTACTCAAAAAACTGTAGATTTGACTATATAGACTTTTGTCAGTAAAGAGGTGTTTTTCCTTTTTAATAGGTTCATTTCATCACTCAGTCATATCTGATTCTTAGCAAACCCACGGATTACAGCACAACAGGCTTCCCGAGCTTGACTCTCAGAGCTTGCTCAAACTCATGTCCATTGAGTCAGTACTCCCATCCAATCATCTCATCCTCTGTAGTCCCCTTTTCCTCCTGCCTTCAGTCTTTCTCAGCATCAGAGTCTTTTCCAATGAGTCAGTTCTTCACAGGAGATGGCCAAAGGATTGCAGCTTCAACTTCAGCAACAATCCTTCCAGTGAATATTCAAGACTGATTTCCTTTAGGATTCACTGGTTGAATCTCCTTGCAGTCCAAGGGACTTTCAAGAATCTTCTCCAAACAACAGTTCAAAAGCATCAGTTCTTCAGGGCTCAGCCTTTGTTATGGTCCAACTCTTGCATCCATACATGACTACTGGAAAAACCATAGCTTTGACTAGATGGACCTTTTTTGGCAAAGTAGTATCTCTGCTTTTTAATATGATGTCTAGGTTGATCATAGCTTTTCTTCCAAAGAGCAACATCTTTTAATTGCATGGCTGCAGTCACCATCTGCAGTGAATTTGGAGCCCTAGAAAATAGTCTCTCACTGTTTTCATTGATCCCCCATCTATTTGCCATGAAGTGATGGGACCAGAAGCCATGATCTTGGTTTTCTTAATGTTGACTTCTTAAGTCAGCTTTTTCATTATGGACAGAAAGCAAATTAGACCATAAGTGAGAGTTTATTCCTGGGGTCTTAATTCCTTTTATTACATTGATCTACAGTACTATCTATATTGCATTACCCATATTAAAACTTTGGCTGCCTTTTTAGAACTTAATCCTGAATTTCATATGAAAATGCAAAAACTGAAACAATTTGGAAAAGGAGAAAAAAAAGAGGCTACACTTTACAATTTTAAAACATATAACAAAATTACAAAAAAGTGTGGTGCTGGCATATGGATACTATTGTAGATCAATGTAATAAATGGAGTTAAGACCCTAGGAATAAGCTCTCATTTATGGTTTACTTTGCTTTCTATCCATAATGAAAACAGTACATCTATCTTCTTCAAATTTTCTTGCCATTGTATATTTTAAATGTTGTTGTTATTTTTCTATCTGTAATTATTGAATGGACTCAGGACACTACTTTCAAGTAGAGGAGACCTTCTCAAACCTCAAAGTACATTTGAATAATCAGGGTACTTTAGTAAAATGCACTTTCCAAATCATTAATTTTGAATTTGGGTCTGAAATCCTGCATATCTGACAAGCTAAGTAAACTGGGCACAGATTTACTCTTAGTAACCATAGTCCACAGTATATTAAAGTTTATTATTAGGAAAACGGGAAATGTTATGGCAAACAGAATGATTTATGTGCTGCTGCTGCTGCTTCTGCTAAGTCGCTTCAGTCGTGTCTAACTCTGTGCGACCCCATAGACAGCAGCCCACAAGGTTCCCCCCGTCCCTGGGATTCTCCAGGCAAGAACACTGGAGTGGGTTGCCATTTCTTTCTCCAATGCATGAAAGTGAAAAGTGAAAGTGAAGTCGCTCAGTCGTGTCCGATTCTTAGCGATCCTATGGACTGCAGCCCACCAGGCTCCTCCGTCCATGGGAGTTTCCAGGCAAGAGTACTGGAATAGGTTGCCAGTGCTTTCTCTGATTTATGTGCTGCTGCTGCTGCTGCTGCTGTTGCTAAGTCGCTTCAGTCATGTCCGACTCTGTGCGACCGCATAGACGGCAGGCCACTAGGCTCCCCCGTCCCTGGGATTCTCCAGGCGAGAACACTGGAGTGGGTTGCCACTTCCTTCTCTCCAATGAATAAAAGTGAAAAGTGAAAAGTCAAGTCGCTCAGTTGTGTCTGACTCTTCGCAACCCCATGGACTGCAGCCTGCAAGAGTACTGGAGTGAGTCGCCAGTGCTTTCTCCGACTTATGTGTTAAATTACCCTAATTATTCAAAATTTGCATTGTAGTCAGATTCTTTAGTAGGTGAGCCACCAGGGAAGCCCAAGAATACTGGAGTCAGTAACCTATACCTTCTCTAACAGCTCTTCCTGACCCAGGAATTGAACCGGGGTCTCCTGAATTGCAGGTGGATTCTTTACTAGTTGAGCTGCCAGGGAATCCCAGTAAAATTGAAAATGTTATGGTTAAAAAAAAAAAAAAAGATCTATGTGGTCAAGAAGCCTGAAAACATTCAAGTGCACAAAAATTTCAAAAAAAGAGTCTCATATCGGTAGAATATTCATATTATCAGGATTAATCCATGATAGATATGGAATGGGAAATATCCCAAATCAAGAAATTTCAATAATATTAATAACATAATATTTCCTTAGAGCTTATAGTAAAGAAAATAGGTTAAAAAGAAAAAAATATCACACAGAACAAGATGAGTAAACAAAAGTTGATTTTATTCTGATCCTATTGCCAGCAGCTGGGGAGAAAGCACAGATCAAGCCTGCATACCCAGCTCCGTGGAAAGAAAAGGCAACAAGATTTTAAATATTGGAGTGAGCTAGTGGAAGATTACTGAGTGATACTAAGTGGGAGGTTGATCAATTGGATATGTCTACTACGTTAAGTGGTTCCCAAGTTTGCAAATGTTTTCCTCCATGATTAGGCCATTTGTGTTTGACAATTAGCTTTTCCCAAAGAAAAGAAAATTTTCTCCTATCTTATCACTGAAAGTAGTTTTGCAACTTGTAGCAAGGCTCTAGGTTAAATAGAAGTTAGCTTCCTACGCTCCTGTAGAGACCGACGCATAGGGACTGCTTCTTCCTTGATTACTTTAAAAGGGATGGCTCCCAGTTCTTTGACAAAAAACAGTGGCTGTTGTTATTGTTCAGTTGCTAATTTGTAGCCAACTCTTTGTGACTCCACGGACTGTGACACCTTAGGCTCTTCTGTCCTGCTCAGGCTTCCCTGAAGGCTCAGTGGTAAACAATCCACCTGCCAATGCACAAGATGGTGGTTCAGTCCCTGGGTTGGGAAGATCCCTTGCAGAAGGAAATGGTAATTCATCCCAGTATTCTTATCTGGAAAATTCCATGAACAAAGGAGGCTGATGGTAGGCAGTCCATGAGGTTACAAAAGGAGAAAAACAGTCCTGAATTACAAAACTGGAAAGAGCCTTTTAAAAAGATATTTATCTCAAAGAGATAAAGAAATTAATTAAAATTACACATTTTAATGCTCTAAGAAAAGAAATAGATCAGATGATTCAGGAGAAAGTCTTGAACTACCCGTCAAGTAAATATCTAAATATATAATAGAAGTCATTGAAAGTCTCTACTTGAAATAAAAGTTTTGTTTTGATAAAAGTTGTTTAAAATTTCAGTTTAATGTGCAAGAAGCAAACATATCCATCATTCTGGACTTCTTGAAATTTTACTAAATGTATGACTGTTCATATTATGCAATATTGGTTTTTAGTAATTAAAGTTATGTGCAATGTTTTGTTATTTTGACAAGGATATTCTTATACATACAGAAAGTATCATTGATCCAGTGGTTTATTGATTGCATTGTATTGTTTCATATTGTATTGTTCAAGGGAAATATAGTTGTAGATCCTAAGAACATTACCCATTCATCTGATTAGTGTCAGAAAACAGCTTTGATGAGATTAGCTATGCAGTTTGAAATCTTGATAAACTGTGAAGAAAAATCTCCCTAAAGTCACTTAAAAAAAAAAAAAAGTCCTATGAGTCTAAACCAAGAGCAGAAGCATCATTCCGTACAGAAAGCTGTCTGAGATTGACAGTAGCGAGGTTTCCCAGAAAAAGTAAAGCCTTTTTCTAGGCTGCCAGAAAAAGGCCTGATTCATGTTCAAGGAAATATTTTTCCAAATCTGAAGAATATTGACATATATATCTGAGATTATTTCAAATTCACTGGACCAGTGAATTAAAGCTATCTCTGATGTACACACTCAAGTGTACACAGTGAATGCCATTCCCTGTAACAGCAAAGATCCATGTATGTGTTAAAATCTGGAGTTTACATATGTAGCAGAATACATGTACAAGCCTCTACCTTCTAAAAAGTAATTTTTACATCATCTGATTTTGAAAACAAATAACTAAACATCAGTGTAACCTCTAACTCAATCTATGACATAAAAGTAAGACACATAAAATTTTAACACAGAGATCTCAGAAAATCATCCTCAGATGCCCTAAGAAAATTACAGAATTTTATGGGGAAAAATCATGAGGTCCTAGGATAGACACCCTTCATTTCATGTGTCAAAATCAAAGCTAGGAAAGGATGAACAGTTAGGGAGTGGCTATGAATAAAACTCAAGCATATGGTGGCTCAGCTGGTAAAGAATCCACCTGCAATGCAAGAGACCCCCCATTCGATTCCTGGGTCGGGAAGATCTACCCACTCCAATATTCTTGGGCTTCTCTGGTGGCTCAGCTGGTAAACAATCTGCCTACAATGAGGGAGACCTGTGTTTGATCCCTGGGTTGGGAAGATCCTCTGGAGAAGGGAAAGACCATCCACTCCAGTATTCTGGCCTGGAGAATTCCATGGAATGTGTAGTCCATGGGATCCCAAAAAGTGGACAAGACTGAGTGACTTTCACCTTCTTTTTCTTTTAACTGTCATGGCATTATTTGTTCAAAAAGGTTTTATTAGCTTGAAATTCATTCATTATTTTCACAACCTCTTGCAGAGGTGAAGAAAAGCAAATTTGAGATTTATTAACTTTGCTAATCCTCTCATTTAAATGTACTCTAATACCTAGTTTAACCTTTCTAGCTATGCCATATGATCATTCAACTGGGAAAAATGCTGGCTACCTTATGGTTTCATTGTGGATATTAAATGTAATACTGTATATGAAACAATTAGCATGCTTCCTGTGCCAAACAAATGTTAGCTACTCTGTAATTATCATTATCATAAGATATTCAAACTGATTTAACCAATATTATTATCATATGTTATCTGATTCAGCAGTTCATGTACCTGATCACATACAATTACCTCTGTACATATTCTAAGTGAAGAATCAGCATATGCAGTGGAGGGTTGGCAGGTAAATGACATTTCAATGATCCAAAGAACAGCAAAAAACAAACAAAAGTTTTCAGTTAAGAAAAATGTTTTTTTATTTTTTCTGTTATAAACAGTTCTACACCTAGCTTATGGAATGGCCACACTATTTTCCTTTGCTGATCAATATGACCTTTGTCCCTCTACTCGTGAAGAGCCACAGATTTTCATTCTCTAATTCTATATTTACTCAACTTTTCTCGAGAGAGTTCACCTACATTTTTTCCTGAACTTCTGTAAGTTTTGTCACTAAAAGATTGTTGTGCACACATTTTCTATCATAAAAAGTGTTAGTTTTTCATTTAAGCTAAGAACAGAAAAAAATATTGTAGAATATTTTTCCTCCTTGACTATTATTCAGTTTTGCTTTTATGTGAACTCAAATTCACAATAATATATTAATGATATATTTTAAATTTATATTTAAAAAATGGCAATATTTTATTGTTGTTAAGTCACATAGTCATTTCTGACTCTTTTGTGATGACATGGACTGTAGAATATTGAGTTCCTTTGCCCATGGGATTTTCCAGGCAAGAATACTGGAGTGGGTTACCATTTCCTTCTACAGGAATCGTCCTGACCCAGGGATCAAACCCACATCTACTACATTGGCAGGCGGATTCTTCATTACTGAGCCACCAAGAAAGCACAAATGTCAATAATAATTGGTATCATTCAAAGGTAGCTTATTTAAATTTATAAAAAACTATCAGAAATCAAGTTTTGCTTATCTTGATTTGAGTTGCAACATTTTACTGACTTGACAAGATAAGTGAACTCTACTTATGTAAGAGATTGATGTACATGTTTGTTTGAACTTAATCTGAAGATTAATGTTCCAAATCAAGCCTTCCTTTTTCTTTAAAGAAAATGTATTAAAAATTAAATATAATTCACTGAAACTTCCATTCACTTTATATGTTTACTTTTTTTTCTGATGTTGAAATCAATTATTTTCATTGTTTGAGGTTCAGAACATCTTCTATACCACTGGAATATAATCTACTGACTATAATATAAAGATCTCATTGGGGAAGCAGTCCCAAGATGGAAGAAGAATAGTCCAGGGAGACCACTTGCTCCCCTACAAATTCATCAAAAGATCATTTGAATTCTGAGCTACTTCCACAAAACCACTTCTGAACGCTGGTGGAGGACACTGGGCACTGAGAAAGGCAGCCCATTCTCTTCAAAAGGAGGTAGGACAAAATATAAAAGACAAAAAGAAAAATAAAAACTTAGGGAAGAATGCCAGTCCTGGGGAGGGAGACATGAAGGAGGAGACATTTCTAAACAGTAGGAAACACTCTCACAGACAGGTCTGTGGGGAGTTTTGGAATATCAGAGGGCAACATATCCAGGTTCAGTCGCTCAGTTGTGTCCAACTCTTTCTGACCCCATGGACTGCAACATGCCAGGCTTCGCTGTCTATCACCAATTCCTGGAGTTTACTCAAACTCAAGTCCATTGAGTCAGTGAGGCCTTCTAACCATCTCATCCTCTATCGTCCCCTTCTACTCCTGCCTTCAATCTTTCCCAAAATCAGGGTCTTTTCAAATGAGTCATCTATTCACATTAGGTGGCCCAACTATTGGAGTTTGTGCTTCAACATCAGTCCTTCCTATGAACACCCAGGGCTGATCTCCTTTAGAATGGACTGGTTGGATCTCATTGCAGTCCAAGTGACTCTCAAGAGTCTTCTCCAATACAACAATTCAAAAGCATCAAATCTTCTGTCCTCAAGTTTCTTTATAGTCCAACTCTCACATCCATACTTGACTACTGGAAAGACCATAGCATTGATTAGCTGGACCTTTGTTGGCAAAGTATTGTTTGTGCTTTTTAAAATGCTGTCTAAGTGGGTCAAAACTTTCCTTCCAAGGAATAAGCATCTTTTAATTTCATGGCAGCAATCACAATCTTCAATGATTTTGGAACTCCCCAAAATAAAGTCAGACACTGTTTGCACTCTTTCCCCATCTATTTGCCATGAAGTGATGGGACTGGATGCCATGATCTTTGTTTTCTGAATGTTGAGCTTTAAGCCAACTTTTTCACTCTCCTCTTTCACTTTCATCAAGAGACTCTTTAGTTCTTCGCTTTCTGCCATGAGGGTGGTGTCATCTGAATATCTGAGGTTATTGATATTTTTCCTGGCAATCTTGATTCTAGCTTATGCTTCCTCCAGCTCAATGCTTTCTCATGATGTACTCTACATATAAGTTAAATAAGCAGGATGACAAGATACAGCCATGAAGTACTCCTTTTCCTATTTGGAACCAGACTATTGTTCCATGTCTAGTTCTAACTGTTGCTTCCTGACCTGCACATAGGTTTCTCAGGAGGCGGTCAGGCGGTCTGCTTTCCCATCTCTTTCAGAATTTTCCACAGTTTATTGTGATCCACACAGTCAAAGTCTTTGGCATAGTCAATAAAGCAGAAATAGATGCTTTTCTGGAACTCTCTTGACTTTTCGATGATCCAGTGAATGTTGGCAATTTGATCTCTAGTTCCTCTGCCCTTTCTAAAACCTGCTTAAACATCTGGAAGTTCATGATTCACGTATTGCTGAAGCCTGGCTTGGAGAATTTTGAGCATTACATTACTAGCTTGTGAGATGAGTGAAATTGTGCGGTAGTTTGAGCATTCTTTGGCATTGCCTTTTTTTGGAATTAGAATGAAAGCTGACCTTTTCCAGTCCTGTGGCCACTGCCGAGTTTTCCAAATTTGCTGGCATATTGAGTGCAGTATTTTCACAGCATAATCTTTTAGGATTTGAACTAGCTCAACTGGAATTCCATCACCTCCACTAGTTTTGTTCGCAGTGATGCTTTCTAAGGCCCACTTGACTTCACATTCCAGGATGTCTGGCTCTAGGTAAGTGATCACACCATTATGATTATCTGGATCTGATGATCTTTTTTGTACAGTTCTTCTGTGTATTCTTGCCACCTCTTCTTAATATCTCTTGCTTCTCCTAGGTCCATACCATTTCTGTCCTTTATTGAGCCCATCTTTGCATGAAATGTTCCCTTGGTATCTCTAACTTTCTTGAAGAGATCTATAGTCTTTCCTATTCTTTTGTTTTCTTTTATTTCTTTGCATTGATTGCCGAGGAAGGCTTTCTTATCGCTCCTTGCTGTGCTTTGGAACTCTGCATTCAGATTGGTATATCTTTCCTTTACTCCTTTGCTTTGCACTTCCCTTCTTTTCATAGCAATTTGTAATGCCTCCTCAGGCAGCCATTTTACTTTTTTGCATTTCTTTTTCTTGGGGATGGTCTTAATGCCTGTCTTCTGTACAATGTCATGAATCTCTGCCCATGATTCATCAGGTGCTCTGTCTATCAGATCTAGTCCCTTAAATCTGTTTCTCACTTCCACTGTATAATCATAAAGGATTTCATAACTGTCAGGGAAAAAAAAAAAAAAAAACTCAGAGTATGCACCTAACATAACTCCCAGCAGAGAAGTAGCCCAGAACCTTGTGTCCACCACCATCATGAGGGGGTGGACAGGGAACTGTGGACTGCATGACTGGTGCTAAAGGTAAGGACCATCATATGGTGCCTTGGCCAGGTACTGAATCTGGGTGTCCTGCGTAGGAGGTGAGAATTCTAATACTTACCCACTAATGCAGTGACCATGTATACTGTCACCCTGCTTACTTAACTTATATGCAGAGTGCTTCATGAGAAACACTAGGCTGGATGAAGCATAAGATAGAATCAAGATTGCTAGGAAAAATATCAATAAGCTCAGATATGCAGATGACACCACCCTTATGGCAGAAAGCGAGGGAGAATTAAAGAGCCTCTTGATGAAAGTGAAAGAGGAGAGTGAAAAAGTTGGCTTAAAGCTCAGAATTCAGAAAACTAAGATCATGGTATCTAGTCCCATCACTTCATGACAAATAGATGGGGAAACAGTGCAAAGAGTGGTAGATTTTATTTTTTGAAGCTCCAAAATCACTGCAGATGGTGACTGCAGCCAGGAAATTAAAAGACACTTACTCCTTGGAAGGAAAGTTATGACCAACCTAGGCAGCATATTATAAAGCATTGACATTACTTTGCCAACAAAGGTCTGTCTAGTTAAGGCTATGGTCTTTCCAGTAGTCATGTATGGATGTAAGAGTTGGACTATAAAGAAAGCTGAGCATCAAAGAATTGATGGCTTTGAACCATGATGTTGAAGAAGAATCTTGAGGGTCCCTTGGACTGCAAGGAGATCCAACCACTTTCTCCTAAAGGAGATCAATCTTGAGTGTTCATTTGAAGGACTGATGTTGAAGCTGAAACTCCAGTACTTTGGCTCCCTGATGGGAAGAGCTGACTCATTGAAAATAACCTGATGCTGGGAACACTTGAAGGCAGGAGGAGAAGGTGACGACAGAGGAGGAGATGGTTAGATGGCATCATCAACTCAATGGACATGAATTTGGGTAAACTCTGGGAGTTGTTAATGGACAGGGAGGCTTGGTATGCTTCAGTCCATGGGATCTCAAAGAGTCAGACATGACTGAGAGACTGAACTGAACTGAACTGAACTAAAGGTAAGAACTGGGGAGCCTGAAAGTCCTGAGGGCAGTCTGAGTGAGCTAATGTAAGATAGCAACCCAAACTGTGGGATTGCCACAGAGAAAATAAAAGATAAACTTTCTCATGAAAGTCTCTAACATGCAGCCTGGCCTGATCACAGAACAAAGGATTGAGTGAATACCAAAGGAGAGCTAGCCAGCTGCACATAGGCCCCTTCTCCCCTCCACTAGAGGCAGAGAGGCAGCCCAGCGACTGCCAGGGCCAGAAAGCAAGGAGCTGCTGCAATCTTGGCCTTGGAGATCGGCATCCTCCACCAAACTGTGAGCAGGCTCCCAGTTGCCAACCATGTCTTCTTGGGATTTTGGATGGTTGACATCTATCAGGAGGGTCACAGCCTGAGGTCAGCTCCCCAGAGGAGACACTCAGCATACCTGAGATGGCGCTCTCATGGAGCACTCAGCAATCTGAGTGGCTGGGCATGGGGAGATTATTAAAATGCACGGTCCACGAGGGACAATGTGTTGGCCAAACACTTGGTCGCTTGAGCTGCTCAGACCTGGAAGGGCACAAAACTCATGCCCAACTCAGTCTGTGCGCTTGTGGAGTATCCAAGAAACTGAGTGGCTTAGACCTGGGAAGTGCATGAAATGCAGGTTTCACTTTGGACTGTGCCCCTACAGAGCACCCTGAAGCCTGAGCAGTGCAGACCCAGGAAGTACAGGCCACCTTGAGCTGGGGCAAACCCAGTGTGGTCCATAAACTCTGAGCACTCCCCACACATGCCAGTGATATTTGTTTGCAATATCCCTCCCTTCCCACAACACAACTGAACAAGTGTGCCTAGGTAAGTGACCACCTTCACCCCCTTGTGTCAGGAAATTGAACACTGAAGAGACTTGCAAAAAGAGGAAGCCAAAATTAAAAAAAAAAAAAGAAGAAGAAGAAGAGAAAACCACTCTGGAAGTGAAAGGCACAACAGATTAAAACCCTGTAGTTAACATTGACTAAGCATTGGAGGGGACCTATAGACCTTGAGAAAAAGTACAAGCTGGCAAATGGAACAATCTGAAACTGAACTGACCACACACTGTCCACAACAGCTCCAGAGAAATTCCTAAAAGTATTTTTATTATTATCACTTTTTAAAAAGATTTTTATTAATCCTTTTTCATTTTTATATCCTATTATTACCTTGCAAAAAAAATCCAAGTTTTAAAGAAAATTTCATATATATATATATGAAATTATATATATATATTATATATATAATAATATATATATTATTATATATATAATAATAATTTTGTGACTGATTTTGTCTGGTATTTTTGATATATTTTTTTAAGAGTCTAACCTCTACTCTAGATTTTTAA
>SJYW01051713.1:249569-262820 GCA_006410735.1 Raphicerus campestris
TAAATTTCATATATATATATATATGAAATTATATATATATTATATATATAATAATATATATTATTATATATATATAATAATTTTGTGACTGATTTTGTCTGGTATTTTTGATATTGTTTTTTTAAGAGTCTAACCTCTACTCTAGATTTTTAACCTTGGCTTTTTGGTATTTGTTATCAACTTTGTACCTTTAAGAATCTAATCTTCAGTTTCCATTTTCACTTAGGGATGCGACTGTTTGTTCTTTCCCCTTTTGACTCTCCCTTTTCTCCCCCAGGTCTCCTTTATCTCCTCCATCCCCCTTCTCTTCTCTATGTAACTCTGTGAATCTCTCTGGGTGTTCCAGACTGGAAAACACATAGGGAGTTGATACTCCTCTTCTCTTCCTAGTCACCTCTTTCTCTTCCTTCTCTCTATCTCTATCTCTCTCCCACCCTCTTATCTTCTCCTTGTAACTATGTAAACCTCTCTGTGTGTCCCTTGCTGTGGATAATTGTTTCACCATTAGTTTAGATGCTTTATCATCTGTGCTGTATGGATGGAGAAGTTTAGAGGCTACTGTAAGAATAAGACTGAAAGCTAGAGGCAAGAGGCTTAACTTTAAAACTTGAGAACTTCTGAGAAGTCCTGATTCCAAGGAACATTAATAGACAAAATCTCACCCCAAATCCTCCACCAAGAAACCAGGCTCCACCCAAGAGCCAATAACTTCCAGAGAAAGACATGCCATGCTAATTCTCTAGCAAAGCAGGAACACATCCCTGAACATTAAAAGACAGGCTACTGAAAGCCATGCCAAACCCAAAGACACCACAAAACTCACTACTGGACACTTCATTGCACTCCAGAGAGAAGGGATCCAGCTCCACCCACCAGAACACAGACACAAATTTTCCCAGGAAACCTTGACAAGTCACTGCTCCAACCTCATCCACAATAAATAGGACTAATGAACTTCCAGTCTACAGAAAGAGAATCCCAAACACAGAAATCCAAACAAAATGGAAAGGCAGAGAAATATTCAGCAAGTGAAGAAACATGATAAATGTCCACCAAACCGAACNGCACTCCAGAGAGAAGGGACCCAGCTCCACCCACCAGAACACAGACACAAATTTTCCCAGGAAACCTTGACAAGTCACTGCTCCAACCTCATCCACAATAAATAGGACTAATGAACTTCCAGTCTACAGAAAGAGAATCCCAAACACAGAAATCCAAACAAAATGGAAAGGCAGAGAAATATTCAGCAAGTGAAGAAACATGATAAATGTCCACCAAACCGAACAAAAGAGGAGGTGATAAGGAGTCTATTTGAAAAAGAATTCAGGATAATGATAGTACAGATGATCCAAAATCTTGAAAACAAAATGGAGCTACAGATACATAGATTAGAGACAAGAATTGAAAAGATGCAAGAAATGTTTAACAAGGATCTGAAAGAAAATAAAGAAGAGTCAATCAATAATGAATAATTCAGTAACCAAAAGCACTCTGGAGGGAATCAACAGTAGAATAACTGAGGCAGAAGATATGGTAATTGAGAAGGAAGATAGAATGGTGGAAATAAATGAAGCGGGGGTGTGGGGGGAGAATAAAAAAAGTGAGGACAAACTCAGAAACCTCTGGGACATTGTTAAATGCCCCAACATTTGAATCATAAGAGTCCCAGAAGAAGAAGACAAAATGAAAGGGCATGAGTAAATACTTGAGGAGATAGTAGTTGAAAACTTCCCTAAAATGGGGAAGAAATAGCCACCCAAATCCAAGAAACCCAGAGAGTCCCAAACTGATAAACTCAAGGCAAAATACCCCCAATAAAAATATTAATCAAACTAATAAAGATCAAACACAAAGATCAAATATTAAAAGCAGCAAGGGAAAAGTAGCAAATACCACACAAGGGGATCCCCATAAGGATAACAGCTGATCGTTTCATAGAAACTCTTCAGGCCAGAAAGGAATGGCAGGGCATACTTAAAATGATGAAAGAGTAAAGCCTACAATCCAGATTACTATATCCAGCAAAGATCTTATTCAAATATGAAGGAGAAATTAAAAGCTTTACAGACAAGCAAAAACTGAGAGAATTCAGCACCACCAAACCAGCTGTTCAACAAATGCTAAAAGACCTTCTCTAGACAGGAAACGCAGAAAAGGTGTATAAACTCTAACCCCAAACAACAAAGTAAATGGCACTGGATCATACTTATCAATAATTACCTTAAACATAAATGGGTTGAATGCCCCAAACAGAGACAAAGGCTAACTGAATGGCTACTAAAACAAAACCCTTATATATGCCCTCTACAAGAGACCCACGTTAAGCCAAGGAACACATACAGACTCAAAGTGAAGTGCTAGAGAAAGATATTTCATGCAAATTGAGACCAAAAGAAAGCAGGAGTAGTAATTCTCATATCAGGTAAAATAGACTTTGAAATATAGACCGTGAAAAGAGACAAAGAAGGACACTACATAATGATCAAAGAATCAATCCAAGAAGAAGACAGAACAATTATAAACATACATACAACCAACGTAACAGCAGCTCAATATGTAAGGCAAATGCTAACATGTATGAAAGGGGAAATTAACAGTAACACAATAATAGTGAGAGACTTTAATATCCCACTCACACCTATTGATAGATCAATGAAACAGAAAATTAGCAAGAAAACAAACACGTTAAATTATACAATGGACCATTTAGACCTAATTGATATCTGTAGGGCATTTCACCCCAAAACAATGGAGTTCACCATTTTCTCAAGTGCACATAGAGCATTCTCTAGGATAGATCACATCCTGGGCCATAAATCTTGCCTTGGTAAATTAAAAAAATTGGAATTATTTCAAGCATCTTTTCTGATCACAATGGAGTAAGATTAGATTTCAACTACAGGGGAAAAACATGTTAAAAATACAAACATATGGATGCTAAATGACACACTTATGAATAACTAACAAATCACGGAAAAAAATAAAAAAGGAAATTAAAATACTATGTGCTCCACATAGAAACACATGAAAATGAAAATATGACAACCCAAAACCTATACCAGTGAACCAGTGATGTTGTTCAGTTGCGTCCCACTCTTTGAGATCCCATGAACTGTAGCCTACTAGGCTCTTCCATCCATGGAATTTTCCAGGCAAGAGTACTGGAGTGGGTTGCCATTTCCTTCTCCAGGGGATCCAGTAAAAGTAGTGTTAAGGGAAAAGTTCATAGCAATACAAGGTTACCTCAAGAAACAAGAGAAAAACCAAATAAATAACCTAAGATTACACCTAAAGTGATTAGAAAAAGAAATGAAGAACCCTAGGGTTAGTAGAAGGAAAGAAATCATAAAAGTTAGGGCAGAAATAAATAAAAAAACAAACAAAGAAAGGAGACTACAGCAAAAATCAACAAAACCAAAAGCTGGTTTTTTGAGAATATAAATTGAATAGACAAACCATTAGCCAGACTCATCAAGAAAAAAATAGAGAAGAATTAAATCAACAAAATTAGAAATGAAAATGGAGAAATCACAATAGACAACACAGAAATACAAAGAATCATAAGACACTACTATCAGCAACTACATACCAATAAAATGGACACCTTTAAAGAAATGGACAAATTCTTAGAAAAATATAGCCTTCCAAAACTGAACTAGAAATAAATACAAAAACTTAACAGACCCATTACAAGCATGGAAATTGAAGTTGTAATTGAAAGTCTTTCAACAAACAGAAGCCCAGGACCAGATGGCTTCACATGTGAATTCTACCAAAAATTTAGAGAAGAGCTAACACTTATCCTACTCAAACTCTTCCAGAAAATTGCAGAGGAAGGTAAACTGCCAAATGTATTCTATGAGGCCACCATCACCATAATACCAAAATCAGACAAAGATGCCATACAAAAAAGAAAACTACAGGACAATATCACTGATGAACATAGATGCAAAAAAACTCAACAAATTCTAGCAAACAGAATCCAATGACTTGTTAAAAAGATCCTACATCATGGCCAGGTGGTCTTTGTCCCAGGGATGCAAGGATTCTTCAATATTTGCAAATCAGTCAATGTGATACATCACATTTAAAAGTTGAAAAATAAAAACGATATGATTATCTCAATAGATGCAGAGAAGGCCTTTGACAAAAGGCAAGTACAGAAGGAATATACCTCAACATAATAAAAGCCATATATGGTAAACCCACAGCAAACATTATCCTCAATGGTGAAAAACTGAAAGCATTTGCCCTAAAGTCAGGAATAAGACAAGGGTGCCTGCTCTCACCACCACTATTTGACATAGTTTTGGAAATTTTAGGCACAGCAATCAGAAAATAAAAGGAAATAAAAGGAATCCAGATTGGAAAAGAAGAAATAAAACTCTCACTGATTTCATATGACATGATTCTTGACATAGAAAACCCTAAAGAGACCACCAGAAATTACTAGAGCTAATCAATGAATACAGTAAAGTTGCAGGATATAAAATTAGTATACAGAAAGCCTTGGCATTCATATACACTAACAATGAGAAAACAGAAAGAGAAATTAAGGAAACACACCCATTCACCACTGCAACAAAACAAAAGACCTATATATATAGAAAACTATAAAACACTGATGAAAGAAATCAAACAGGATGCAAATAGATGGAGAAATATACCATGTTCATGGATTGGAAGAATCAAAATAGTGAAAATGAGTATACTACCCAAAGCAATATACAGAAAAATACCAACAGTATTTTTCACAGAATTAGAACAATAATGTAACAATTTGTATGAATATACAAAAAACTTCGAGCAGCCAAAGCAATCTTGAGAAAGAAGAATGGGACTGGAGGAATCACTCCGCCTTATTTCAGACTATACTACAAAGCTGCAGTCATCAAGACAGTATGGTACTGGCACAAAAACAGAAATATCAATCAATGGAACACAATAGAAAGCCCAGAGATAAATCCAAACACATATGGACACATTATCTTTGACAAAAGAGGCAAAAATACAATGGAGAAAAGATAATCCCTTTAACAAGTAGTGCTGGGAAAACTGGTCAACCACCTGTAAAAGAATGAAATTAGAACACTTTTTAACACCATACACAAACATAAACTCAAAATGGAGTAAAGATCTAAATTTAAGACCAGAAACTGTAAAACTCCTAGAGGAAAACATAGGTAACACTCTCTGAAATAAATCAGTTAGATCCACTATGACCTACCTTCCAGAATAATGGAAATAAAAGCAAAAATAAACAAATGGGACCTAGTTAAACTTAAAAAGCTTTTGAAGGAAACTATAAGAAAAGTAAAGATACAGCCTTCAGAATGGGAGAAAATAATAGCAAACAAAGCAACTGACAAAGAATTAATCTCAAAAATATATAAGCAGCTCATGCAGCTCAATACTAGAAAAATAAATGACCTAATCAAAAAATGTGCCAAAGAACTAAACAGGCATTTCTGCCAAAGAAGACATGCAGATGGTTAACAAACACATAAAAGATGCTTAACATCACTCATTATCAGAGAAATGCAAATCAAAACCACAATGAGGTACCATCTCATGCCAGTCAGAATGGCTGCTATCAAAATGTCTACAAAAATTAAGTATTGGAGAGGGTGTGGAGAAAAGGGAACCCTCTTACACTGTTGGTGGGAATAGGAACTAGTACAGCCACTATGGAGAACAGTGTGGAGATTCCTTAAAAAGCTGGAAATAGAACTGTCATACAACCCAGCAATCCCAGTGCTGGGCATACACACCAAGGAAACCAGAATTGAAAGAGACATGTGTACCCCAATGTTCATCACAGCACTGTTTAGAATAGCTAGGACATGAAAGCAACCTTGATGCCCATTGGCAGAAGAATGGATAAGAAAGCTGTGGTACATATATACAATGGAATATTACTCAATTATTTTTAAAAAATGCATTCGAATCAGTTCTAATGAGGTGGATGAAACTGGTGCCTATTATACAGAGTGAAGTAAGTCAGAAAGAAAAACATCAGTACAGTATATTAATGCATATATATGGAATTTAGAAAGAGGGTAACAATGACCCTATGTGTGAGACAGCAACAGAGACACAGATATAAAGAACAGACTTTTGGACTCTTGAGAGGAGGCGAGGGTGGGATTATTTGAGAGAATATTATTGAAATCAGTATATTACTTTATGCAAAATCAATAACCAGTCCAAGTTTGATGCATGAAACAGTGCATTCAAAGCCAGTACACTGGGACATCTGAGAGGGATGGGATGGGGAGGGAGAGGGGAAGGGGATTCAGGATGGGGAACATATGTACACCCGTGGTAGATTCATATCAATGTGTGGCAAAACCAATACAATATTGTAAAGTAATTAGCCTACAATTAAAACAAATAAATTTATATTAAAATAAAATAAATTAATTAAATAAAAAAGATCTCATTGGTATATCTCTATAATTATCCAAGAGGTAAAGGCATAAGTAATAAGCTTTGATGAATAGGCAGTTGTTTTTTTTTAATACTAGTTGAAGAATCCCTGGGCAAATGCCTACTTGACCTTGAAAGCAGCTTGCTTGCAACATTCATAACTGATGTTCATACATGATCACTTGGCTGTCAATATTCTTAACCATCTGTTATGGTGGCAACATGCCTGCTCATGAAATAATGTGATATTTTAGATTGTACGTGCCAATTAAGTAGATTGGCAATCCTAAATTCCGAGAGCATTTTTTCCTTACAGAAAGTGAAGCTACATTAGCACTCACATGGATTCTTATCACTAAACCATCTGTTTACCCTTTTGGGGCCTTCATGGAAGGAAATCTTCATAGAAGGAAAATAGGGAGTACTTGAGAAAAATTGGTGAGAATCTGTTGTAAAATAATTAGATCTTGTAATACCTGGATCTATTTTAAAATTGACTTTATATATATGAGTATAAAACTACCAAACCTATGAAAAGCCATAAAACTTATAAGTAATTACTTTCATAAGTAACTGAAAGAAATATCATTGATACATTGTATTGGGGTCTGTGTGGGTTTTTAAGTGTGTATAAAAATCTGTGTTGCATCCTGGACTTGAACTGGAGGAAGTTCCTGTGTTGAATAAACTTTTGTAGATCTCAGCAACAATGATAGGGTGGAGCGGTCCTATCAACAGGCTGACCCCAGTCGGTTATATCAGAGAACAGGGCATGCTGTGGACATTCATATGAATAATCCAGGAGTTTAATAAACAGCTGCAATTTGTTTCAAATCCACAGATCCAAATAACAGTTTCTTTAAATCTGCCAGTCTGTAGCTTTCCAAATGACGGGATGAGAGTAAAAGGCCCTCAGTCATATCTGACTCTTTGCAGCCTTGTGGATGGTAGCCCACTAGGCTCCTCTGTCCATGGAATTATCCAGGCAAGAATACTGGAATGGATAGCCATTCCCTTCTTCTGAAGATCCGCTGACCCAGGGATAGAACCTGGGTTTCCCACATCACAGGCAAATTCTTTACTGTCTGAGCCACCAGGGAAGTCTTAGCCATCAGTAAAAATAGAGCCAAATTCCTAGAGAGAATTTTTGACTAGTGTATAACAAAGGCTTTGAGCTCCATCGAATGATTATAACAATTCTACATAACTTACAGTATGTGTAGACAATTCAGTAATAATGGTTGGACACTTCAGTATTGCACATTCAACAATTGATAGGATAACATGTATTTGATAAGGTATTTGTATTTAGAATGCATAAACAACTCCTGCAACTTAAATAATAAAGGCAGCTACTCAATTGAAAAATGGGAGAAAAATCTAAATATGCATTTCTCCAAATAAAATAAACATGCATGACGAATAAATACACAAAAAATGTTTAACATCATTAGACACTAGGATATGCAATTAAAACCACAATGAGTGCCACGTTACATTCTCTAGAATGGCTGTAATAAAAATAAAAGTGAAAACAAGTAATGGTAAAAATGTGGAGAAACAGAAACTCTTAACACTTCTGGAGAGAAAGTTAAATCACTTACTGACTGAAAAACGATTTGTCATTCTTTAAAATATTCAGCATAAAATTGTCATGCTGCTGCTGCTGCTAACTCGCTTCAGTTGAGTCCAACTCTGTGCAACACCATAGATAGCCCCGCACCAGGTTCCCCTGTCCCTGGGATTCTCCAGGCAAGAACACTGAAGTGTTATGCCATTTCGTTCTCCAATGCATGAAAGTGGAAAGTGAAAGTGAAGTCGTTCAGTCATGTCTGACTCTTAGGGACCCCATAGATGGCAGCCCACCAGGCTCCTCCATCCATGGGATTTTCCAGGCAAGAGTACTGAAGTGGGGTGCCATTGCCTTCTCCGAAAATTATCATATGATTCAGCAAATTTACTACTAGGTATAATACTCAAGAGAACTGACTGTATACATTTATGCAAAACCTCTCACATGCATGTCACTAAAACATTGTTCATAATATCCAAATATCTATTGGCTTATGAATGGATATATAAAATGTGGCATATTCAAATAATAGAATATTATTTTGAAATTAAACAGAATATCAATATAGTCAACAGCTTAGATGAATCTTGAAATCATGGTAAATGAAAGAAAGCAGTCATGAAAAAATACATATTTTATCATTTCATTTATATGAAATGTCCAGAATAGAAAATGCATTGAGATAAAATGTAGATTAATGGTTGTCTTGGAATTGGATAAAAATGGACAGTGACTGCTGCTACAGGCTTCTTTCGGGGGTGACAAATGTTCTAAAATTGATTATAGCAATAATTTCATTGCTCTTCAAATATACCAAAAACATTCACTTGTGCCTCTTCACTGGCAGATTTTATTGTATGTGAGTTATATATTAACAGAGCTATTTAAAAACTTCTCCAGCTTTAGATATAAATTCCTCTCCTCCAAGCAGAATATTTCACCCAAAGCAAAGCTTCAATAAAATACCCAGATATCTTCTTGCAAGAAAATAAGAAAAGTTGAACTAAGAGGAGGATTGAGGTGCCAACTTTAAGTTTGAGAGGAATATACACAAACACAATATGTGAAGGAGCAAGAGCAAGTTCATTTCAGGATACATAATACTAAAATATTTTCATCTGGATATAATTTCATTCATTTTATTAACAAAATTGAGTTTACTCCTAATTATATAAAGAATGTTTTTTATGTAAGTATATCTACAAGTGCTCTCTAATACATATAGCAAAAAGAGTGGAGTTATATCTTGTCTGCTGTACAAATTTCAGTAATTTTCATCATCTACTCAGTGTATTTGTCAGCTATCATCTTTTTAAATATAAGCTGATGTTTCAAATATTAATCCAAGCAAATTTTTATTCTAAAAACAAGTTTTAACTGCAGGTAGTCAAGCCTACTAAGGAAGTCTGTTCAGTAAAATTGTGGGTATTGCTCATTATAATTGATGGGGAAAAGGCCGCTATTACAAAGATGTCAGGTTGATGGTTGTAATTCTGAAGAGTAAAGTTTTACTTCTAGTCTACTTCAAACTTCATCTTAAAAAACAGAATGTTTTGCCCTGATATTAGCCCCAGGAAGCAAAAAAGGTTGAGTTTTATACGCATGGTAAATTTTTAAAATGATACACAGGTATAATGATTGTGTCTGTGGAGGAGGATTGGGGTGGTTGATGTGACTTTTAATTGTACACTTCTTTTTACATATATGTATATTTATATATTCAAGTAAAGTGAATTAAGCTAAAGTTGAATGTTAATGAACCATGGCATAAAGATCTGCTGAGATAATCATAGCATTATATATATTTAATCTTTGATGTTCATGTTTCTCAGAGAATGCTTCCCAAAACAAATTGTGTTCAAAACATCTAGACTGCTTATTAAAACACAAAATCCATGAAAGAACTCCAGACATTGCTGTTTAGAACATCTAAGGACTTGGCACGTGAATTTTGCATTTTTATGGTAAGTTCTGTATTTAGTTTTTTTACATGCTGAACCTTAATGGCTACTTCACTGGACTATTTACTTTAAAAACCACTAGTAAGTAAATTAATAAAAAGACATTTAGTCTTATGATATCATGATATCTCAGTGTCTTGTTGAAACCTTTCCCCTTGCTCTTAGCAGGGGCAAATGACTCCAAATTAACTTTTTGTCATGTGTTCTTTTTCAGACAATTATTGCAGCATGTACTTTAAAAAAAAATCTTCAAAATAAAAGGTGAAAATGCATCTTCTATATGTCTGTCATAATTTTACACTGATTCTGAGTCTACCTTGAAAGTTTGTGTTAATTGTGCTGTTCTATGTGACCTTGATAACAGAAACCAACTCAAATAATTTTAGAATTTTTGACAGTGGTAAGACAAATTTAAAATATATTTTTAAATGCAGCATATTTGCAAAACTCACTTTTACAGATATTATTTTATTTAAATATTTATGTGTTTATTATATAAAATTTATATAGAACTCATCTTGTTCTAAGAATGAGGACTGATGGTCACATATAATGTATCAAAGAATTTTTTTTCTCAAATAATGTTGAAAAAAATTAAACTCATTAAACAACTAGAGAATCTGTTGGCTCATGTGCTCTTGCTCATGTGTGTTAGCCACCAGGCTGTACTGTCCATGGAATTTACCAGGGAAGAGTATTGAAGTGGGTTGCCATTTCCTACTCTAAGGTATCTTGCCAACACAAGGATCATCTCCTGTTCCTCCTGTAAGGTGGATTCTTTACCACTGCACCACCTTGGAAGTCCAAGATTTGTTTCAAGTCTTTAGTCAGTGGTTCAACCATGTTACAGAAAAACTAGTTTCTGACTGCTTCACTGACAGTTGACTTTGTCTTCAGACTGACTTCACTTTTTTCGCTAACAACAGATCACACGGTATTGCTTTTATGTTTATACTATACAAGCAAGAAAATGTATCATTTGCCACAATACTAACAAAAGCTCTGAGAAGCACTCTCATTGGATAATCCATGTAATGAGTATACATGTATCCAAAAAGGTAGAGTATAGCACTCAGGCTTAGCAAACTACACACTTCAAGCTGGCTTATTTTGCTTGTGTATGGTTTCTAGCATTCTAACTCACATGAACCCCTACAAGAAGCTGGGAATCTAGGGGAAGAGAAAAGGATTGCAGTGTTGAAACCGCAGTCTATACGATCCAGTGAATCATTTAATTTTGTAATAAAAATATTAAATACACTTCTGTTACAAACTTTTTCAGTAATAAGTGTCAGCTTTTATTATTAATAATACAACTATTCATGATTTCAAGGAAATTTCTGTAAAGTAATGGACCAAAGCAATTATGGTGTTTTGTACTTACTATTTTTGTATGCCCAAAGACCTCATATTAAGACTAAAAAAACTTGCATTTTTATCACTAAAGTAAAATGTACCTTCAGCATGACAAGTATAATAAGGAAACATATTGGCCTTAAAACATCTATAATTCCAGGAATTTGTTACTACCAATGAATAGAGTGCTTTTTATTTGTGAAGAATGCACTTCAGCGCAGTCTCTCAGTTGTTTCTGACTCTTTGCGAACTATGGACTGCAACTTCCCAGGCTTCCCTGTCCATCACAAACCCCTGGAACTTGTTCAAATTCATATTCAGTAGGTCGGTGAGGCCATCCATCCATCTCATCCTCTGTTGTCCCTTTCTCCCCCTTCCTTCAACCTTTCCCAGCATCAGGGTCTTTTCCAAAGAGTCAGTTCTTTGCATCAGGTGGCCAAAGTATTGGGGTTTCAGCCTCAGCATCAGTCCTTCCACTGAATATTCAGGACTGATATACTGTAGGATTGACTGGTTTGATCTCCTTGAGATCAAAGGACTGAAGTCCAAGGGATTCTTGAAAGTCTTCTCCAACACCACAGTTCAAAAGCATCAATTCTTCAGTGTTCAGCCTTTTTACAGTCCAACTCTCACATCCATACATGATTACTGGAAAAAAAAAAAACTGTAGCTTTGACTAGACAGACCTTTGTCAGCAAAGTAATGACACTACATTTTAATATGCTGTTGAAGTTTGTTATTGGTTTTCTTCCAAGGAGCAAGCATCTTTTAATTTCATGGCTGCAGTCGCCATTTGCAGTGATTTTGGAGCCCCCCAAATTAAAGTCTGTCACTGCTTCCATTGTTTTCTCATTCATTTGATGTGAAGTGAGGGGACTGGATGCCATGATCTTTGTTTTCTGAATGTTGAGATTTAAGGCAGCTTTTTCAATCTCCTCTTTCACTTTCATCAAAAGGCTCTTTAGTTCGTCTTCACTTTCTGCCATAAAGGTGGTATCATCTGCGTTTCTGAGGTTATTAATATTTTTCCTGGAAATCTTGATTCCAGCTTGTGCTTCCTCCAGCCAAGCATTTCTCATGATGTACTCTGCATGTAAGTTAAATAAGCAGGATAACAATATACAGCCATGATGTACTCTGTCCCAGTTTGGAACCAGTCTGTTGTTCCATGTTCAGGTGTAACAGTTGCTTCTTGACCTTCATATGGATTTCTCAGGAGGCAGGAAAGGTGGTCTGATATTCTCATCTCTTGAAGAGATTTCTACACTTTGTTGTGATCTACACAGTCAAAGGCTTTGGCATAATCAATAAAGCAAAAGTAGATGTTTTTCTGATATTCTTTTGCTTTTTAGATAATCCAACAGATGTTCACNCACTTTGTTGTGATCTACACAGTCAAAGGCTTTGGCATAATCAATAAAGCAAAAGTAGATGTTTTTCTGATATTCTTTTGCTTTTTAGATAATCCAACAGATGTTCACAGTTTTATATCTGGTTCCTCTGGCTTTTCTAAATCCAGCTTGGACATCTGATATTTCATGGATCACATACTGTTGAAGCCTGGCTTGGAGAATTTTGAGCATTACTTTGCTAGCGTGTGATACAAGTGCATTTTGAGGTAGTTTGAACATTCTTTATCATTGCCTCTCTTTGGGAATGAAATGAAAACAGAGCTTTTCCAGTCCTGTGGCCACCGCTGAGTTTTCCAAATTTGCTGGCATATTAAGTGTAGCACTTTCATAGCACGATCTTTTAGGATTTGAATTAGCTCAACTGGAATTCCATCACCTCCACTAGCTTGTTTGTAGTGATGCTTCCTAAGGCTGACTTGACCTCACATTCCATTACGCATGGCTCTGGGTGAGTGATCACACCATTGTGGTTATCTGGATCATGAAGGCTTTTTTAAACAGTTATTCTGTGTATTCT
>SJYW01051718.1:0-10770 GCA_006410735.1 Raphicerus campestris
TCATAAGGGATTTGATTTAGGTCATACCTGAATGGTCTAGTGTTTTTCCCTACTTTCTTCAATTTAAGTCTGAATTTGGGAATAAGGAGTTCATGATCTGAGCCACACTCAGCTTCTGGTCTTGTTTTTGTTGACAGTATAAAGCTTCTCCATCTTTGGCTGCAAAGAATATAATCAATCTGATTTGTCAAATGGCCAAACTTAACCTTGAAGATACTGGAAAATGTAGCCTTGCTCTCTACCAGGAAGGAGAAATATGCTTCTTGAACTGCTAAACAAACTCCATCTCCATTTGTGCCCCAGTATGCACACATCTGTTTTTATACTTATGATTAGAAAATGACAGGACAGTTCTAATCCACATCTGTGTCTCTGAATCCAGTGTCCGTGTCTATTTGTGAGTGACCCCAAGTTTCTTTCTCTAGTATGAAAAGGTAACACTGATTTTCACTGTCAGGAAAGTCTTGTTAAACTTTCTAGTCTTTGCACTTCACTTAAATTTTCTAAAGTGCATTTCATATGTTTATGTGTAAAGGATGCAGTGCCATGAAGAAGCAGTCCTGAGGGGTCCCAGTTAGACTTTGTGGGTCTGAATACAGGCACAATTTACAAATGTGTGGCAGGTGTGGAAACCCAACCTCCTATCCATGTGTAAACTAGGAGGTGTCTGTTTCACAGCTGTTGTGAGAAAAATTAGTTAACAGTTCAAATATTTAGCATGTATAAAGCCCTCAATAAATCTTAACAACTATTCACTTCTAGTAACTCTTAATAATTTCACTCTATACTAATAACAAGGAGCTCTCTATTATAAGCCAAAACAAAATTTGTGAAACTGCTGATGATTCATTCTTGATATTTAAAGGCAAGACTTGTATGGTTCATCAGGAAAAGCCTCACAGCCTTCCAGTGATTTGTGGTTTTACTTCTAAAGGACAAGGAAAAACAAACACACAAACTATTAAAAGCAAGATTCTCAGGTACTAGGACTTGTGGTGATTTTTCGCACTCTATGCATTTTATAAAAATAGCCATACATTACTTTATTTTTTTCATTTATATTGACACAGCAGTTAATTTATTTGGTATTATTATATTATTCTCTAGTGAAGTCCTCAGTGGGTACTGAAGGAGCAGTTTTGGTTTTATTATAAGATCCNATACATTACTTTATTTTTTTCATTTATATTGACACAGCAGTTAATTTATTTGGTATTATTATATTATTCTCTAGTGAAGTCCTCAGTGGGTACTGAAGGAGCAGTTTTGGTTTTATTATAAGATCCTACTGTCACCCTGTTTATTTAACTTATATGCAGAGTACATCATGAGAAATGCTGGACTAGAAGAAACACAAGCTGGAATCAAGATTATCGGGAGAGATATCAATAACCTCAGATATGCAGATGATACCACCCTTATGGCAGAAAGTGAAGAACTAAAGAGCCTCTTGATGAAAGTGAAAGAAGAAAGTGAAAAAGTTGGTTTAAAGCTCAACATTCAGAAAACAATGATCATGGCATCCGGTCCCATCTCTTCATGGGAAATAGATGGAGAAACAGTGGATACAGTGTCAGACTTTATTTTGAGGGGCTCCAAGATCATTGCAGATGGTGACTGCAGCCATGAAATTAAATACGCTTACTCTTTGGAAGAAAAGTTATGACCAACCTAGATAGTATATTCAAAAGCAGAGCCATTACTTTGCCGACTAAAGTCCGTCTAGTCAAGGCTATGATTTTTCCAGTGGTCATGTATGGATGTGAGAGTTGGATTGTGAAGAAGGCTGAACACCGAATAATTGATGCTTTTGAACTGTGGTGTTGGAGAAGACTCTTGAGAGTCCCTTGGACTGCAAGGAGATCCAACCAGTCCATTCTAAAGGAGATCAGCCTGGGATTACTTTGGAAGGACTGATGTTAAAGCTGAAGCTCCAGTACTTTGGCCACCTCATACGAAGAGTTGACTCATTGGAAAAGACTCTGATGCTGGGAAGGATTAGGGGCAGGAGGAGAAGGGGACGACAGAGGATGAGATGGCTGAATGGCATCACTGACTCGATGAATGTGAGTCTGAGTGAACTCCGGGAGATGGTGATGGACAGGGAGGCCTGGTGTGCTGCAATTCATGGGGTCGCAAAGAGTCGGACACGACTGAGTGACTGAACTGAACTGAACTGAACTGGCTGGTGTCTGATCTACTGATGAACTTGTGGGAAGAGACCACAGTGCCAACAATCTATGCATGAGTGAATGAGTCTGTGTATGTGTGTATGTTTGTGTGTGTATGATGCTTATATACAAAAATTTGAACATATGATAGAATGATGCAAGAGTTCTGAGTTCTGGCATAACATCGTCTTACTTTTATGATCTCTTTCTTAACTAAGATGTGTTATCTGGTTTTGAGAGGAAGACATGTTGAAGGAGAAGACTTAATGAAGAATATTTATTGCAGATCTTTTTCACACAATGATGTTACTTCTGTGTCCTTTTACTCTCTTGTGCCCCAGGGGAAAAAAATAGCTTGAAACTTTCCACTTAATCTTTTTTCCATGAACTCTTCTGATGAATGACTGGGAAATATGAGGGCTGCTAGAACACTGGCTATGAAACCTCGGCTAATAAGCTCTGTCCTGGGGGTAGATTTTTGACAAATGCACCATGGTTATAATCTTCCTACTTAGTTTAATTCTGTGAATTTCAGAGATGAAAGAGTCAGCTTCTACCATACATTCACTATTTAGAAGACTAATTAAAATATTGGATAAGGACAGTCCATTTGGAAATGATTTATCACAAATGGGTTAATATGAATATAAATAAGAAGTGTATGCTAATTAAGCTAAACCCAGCATCTCTAGAGAAATTTTTGATTTTAGAAAAACAAAAGTCAGGATTATAGACATTCCACTTAAGGATAATTTCTGCTTGTTTAAAATGTCAGTTCTGTGTTTAAAGGTTTTCAGTCAAGTGGAATAGTGACAATCCAATTTATCTTTTGCTTTTCTCTTAATCCCTCCTCTTAGTATTGAGAGTTGTTTTCTGGATATTCCTTTTAGAAATATTTTGCTTGTCTTTTCTCTTCTTTTCATTCTCACTGTCACTGCTTTTTGAAATTTAAAGTAGTGTTTAAGAAACTGGATCTTGTTAGATATGAATTCAAATCCTAACTCAGCCAAATACCAACTGTGTGTCTTTTGGAAGTGATCTAGTATTTCTGAACCTGTTTCCTCTTCTGTAAAATGTGGGTAGTAGAAGGCTGACAGGTGGTTAGTAAAAAAAAAAAAAAAGAGGCTGGATAATGTGGACAGAACAACAATCAGGATCAGACCTTTAGGTTTTTCTGTTCTCCCCCTGAATCTGAAGAGATAACAAAACTCTGCTCTACTTATATGTCAACTTGTAAATATCTTAATCTTCAGAAAGGGCTGTTCTGCAAATGCCCTAGTGAACCAGTGGTTAGAATTCTGAACTTTCACTCCCAAGGACCTGGGTTTACCCTTGGTTGGGGAACTGAGATTCTGCACGCCATGTGGCATGGCCAAAAAAAAAAAAAAAACCACACCAAACAAACAGACTAAAACACATTGTCAGACCAAGGCCCTGTCCTGAATGAAAAATCCACTACCTATGAAGCAAAGTCAAAACTATTTGCCCAGGATTAGATTAGCTTTCTTGTCTGTGTATCAATGACATTCCAGCCTTATTTCCAAATTTTACCCAATGCTTTGTAAAATTAAATATTTCTCTCCTTTCTTTGCTTTTACTGGTCTCTCCTCCCACATGATTTTCCATCAGATCCATTGGAAGATACACTATGTATCCTCGAGATACAGCCCAAATTCTAGTTGTTCCAAAAATATTTTCTTTTCCAACTAAATGCATACTCTTCTTTGTACTTTGTAAGACTTGCATTTTGCTTGTATTTGGATATTTGTTTTTATGTTCTATTTTTACTATGAAGTTAATTTTGATTTTTTTCATGTGTGGTATTATATACTTCACATAGAAATGATTTTAAATTTGGTAATTATATGGATAACTATATTTTGTTAACTGAAAAAATAAATTAAAAAATAAATATACCAAGATAGTTGTCTTTATTGATCTATATTTATTTGGCCCATACTCTTAATTACTGAATGAGGAACGTATTTGATTTACCTAAAATTTTGGCACTCTTGATTTAAACCCTGCATATCAAGAATCAGAGGCTGAGAGAATCACAGTCTCAGAGTGGACACATGACTCTCTTTTGAAGTATCATCACCAAGAAGTCATTCAGCTTATTTATTTACTTATTTAATGCCTGCATTAGGTCTTCATTGCAGCCTGTGGGATCTTTCCTTGTGGCAAACAGACTCTTGAATTGTGCTGTGCAGGTCCAGACCGTGTAGACTTTGGTAGTTGCAGCGCACATGCTCAGTTCTTCCACAACTTATGAGATCTTAGTTCCCCTACCAGACTTTGAACCCACATCCCCTACATTGCAAGGCAGATTCTTATTCTTAACCATTAGAGCATCAGGGAAGTCCTATCATTCAGTTTTCATGTGACCATTTTCACTTTGGTGGAAATCCTGAGTGAAAGCAGGAAGTTCCTCTATAAGCTAATATATCATTATTAGAGAATTTGTTTTATTTTGCTGAAATCTATTTTAATTTTCCTCACTGATTTTCATTCATTTGGTATCTGTCTTATGCTGGGTACTCCACACTCTGTTTCGCACACAAACACATACACATACAATTCACTTAAAGTAGTTAAATGATCATTTGTAATATCAACCTGAGACTTTCAATTTTCTGCTTCTACTGTTAATGTGCCATTTGAATCCTTCCAAGGGTATTATTGACAAAGAATGTTAGCATAATGACATTTAGGTAATTACGCTTTGGTTCAAGTCAATATAGAATGGGTGGAACAGAATCATTCTATCAGTTGATACTGGTTGTTCTTTTAATATAAAAAAAAAATTTAGTGTTTTCTTTCCATGCCATATTCTGGTTTCACGTAATGCATCTTTGGGCTTCCCTGGTGGCTCAGTGATAAAGCATCTACCTACAATGCAGGAGACTTGGGTTTGATCCCTAGGTCAGAAAGATTCCCTAGAGAAGGAAATGGCAACCCATTCTAGTATTCTTGCCTGGGAAATCCCATGGAAAGAGGAGCCTCACAGACTACAGCCCACAGGATCACAAAAGAGTCAGATTTGACTTAGTGACTTAACAGCAACAACAAATTTTTAATGTATATGCTCCTTACTTCTGGATGTTTCTTGATAGAAGCATCTCCATACTTCCCTTCTTCATCTGAGTCATGGTATTTGATGATCTTATTTTTAACATTCTACCTTGAACCTGGCTTCAAGGACCAGGTGTTGGTCCTATGTCTTTATGATTTTCAATTTAGGGCTTATATTTGAAGTAAAATTTCAAATCATCCTGATAGATATGCCATATCTCCTCCTATTAGACTACAATGAGGCTCATGTCATAACTAAGTTTTTTTTTTTTTTTTTTTATAAGCATGGAAAGCCTACAGTTATCAGAGATTAAGCTAACAGGAACAAATAAAAAAAGAACTTAACCAAAACAGTTTTTTTTTTTTTTACTTTATTCTACATTACAATACTGTATTGGTTTTGCCATACATTGACATGAATCTGCCACAGATGTATATGAGCTCCCAATCCTGAATCCCCCTCCCAACTCCCACCCCATATCATCTCTCTTTAAACCATTCTAATTGAGAAGCCCTCCAAAGTACCTTTCATCCCATAATTTTAAAGATGGGTTAAAAATCTACATTTTCATAAGCCATCCTCACTGTACCCGCCCCCCTCCAAACTTAGTGAAGATATATTGACAGTTTCCTATAGTGTAATAATAACCAAATAGACAATGGGCCTTACTTATGTAACCATCACTTTCATGTTCAGTGACTTCCTTTTTTCTATCAGAAGTCTCATCTGTAGCACAGTACACCAGTCCATTCATCATCTGAATCTCATCAATCTCTTATTCCTAACAAATGCCATTTCTTCCAAGTAGCCGTTTTATCTCGCCATGTTGAATCCCTTCATGGTTCAAAGGGAGTCCAAAACTAAGATCATGGCATCCGGTCCCATCACTTCGTGGAAAATAGATGGGGAAATAGTGGAAATAGTGTCAGACTTTGTATTTTGGGGCTCCAAAATCACTGCAGATGGTGACTGCAACCATGAAATTGGGCTTTGGGATTGGGAGCTTGTGTACACCTGTGGCTGATTCATGTCAATGTATGGCAAAACCAATACAGTATTGTAACATAGAATAAAGTAAAAATAAAATTAAAAAAAAAAGAACGTTAGAAAGGAAAGTGTAATAGAATTTAAAACTGCAGCATAAGCTGAAACCAATTTTTTCTGAACTTGAAGTGAATGAAAACCTATTTGCATATATATTTATTCATCAGTTGCCAAAGATTTAATTTTATAATTAATGTATGCTCTCATTAAGTACAAATTAAACATATATTTCTCTAAAAAAAAATGATGCTTACTCCTTGGAACAAAAGTTATGACCAACCTAGATAGTATATTCAAAAGCAGAGACATTACTATGCCGACTAAGGTCCATCTAGTCAAGGCTATGGTTTTTCCAGTGGTCATGTATGGATGTGAGACTTGGACTGTGAAGAAGGCTGAGCGCCGAAGAATTGATGCTTTTGAACTGTGGTGTTGGAGAAGACTCTTGAGAGTCCCTTGGACTGCAAGGAGATCCAATCAGTCCATTCTGAAGGAGGTCAGCCTGGGATTTCTTTGAAAGGAATGATGTTGAAGCTGAAGCTTCAGTATTTTGGCCACCTCATGTGAAGAGTTGACTCGTTGGAAAATGCTCTGATGCTGGGAGGGATTGGGAGCAGGAGGAGAAGGGGACGACAGAGGATGAGGTGGCTGGATGGCATCACAGACTCAATGGACATGAGTCTGAGTGAACTCCGAGAGATGGTGATGAACAGAGAGGCCTGGCGTGCTGCGATTCATGGGGTTGCAAAGAGTCGACACGACTGAACTGAACTGAACTGAATATGTATAATGTATAGCTACAACATAACCGACTTGCATCATTGAGGACACTAGTTAAATAGTTCCTGCAGACTGTCTCAGCATGACTGAGCTGAAATTTGAAGTTCACTTCATAGGAAGTCAGGAGGCAGAGATCAAGAACAGTCTAGAATCCCACCAGCTTAAGTTCACAAGGATAGGCTGAAACTTGCCAACCTTTCCATTTCCCTGTCTTTGACGACAAGGATATCCTGCAGAAGCTGAGGCCATTTGTCACAAAGCAAGTCCATACATCTGGTCTAGCTGCTGCTTCTTGCCATTGAGGTAAGTTAGCAGATCAACAAAGCTAATATATTTGACAAGAAGGAAGCCNTTTTTTACTTTATTCTACATTACAATACTGTATTGGTTTTGCCATACATTGACATGAATCTGCCACAGATGTATATGAGCTCCCAATCCTGAATCCCCCTCCCAACTCCCACCCCATATCATCTCTCTTTAAACCATTCTAATTGAGAAGCCCTCCAAAGTACCTTTCATCCCATAATTTTAAAGATGGGTTAAAAATCTACATTTTCATAAGCCATCCTCACTGTACCCGCCCCCCTCCAAACTTAGTGAAGATATATTGACAGTTTCCTATAGTGTAATAATAACCAAATAGACAATGGGCCTTACTTATGTAACCATCACTTTCATGTTCAGTGACTTCCTTTTTTCTATCAGAAGTCTCATCTGTAGCACAGTACACCAGTCCATTCATCATCTGAATCTCATCAATCTCTTATTCCTAACAAATGCCATTTCTTCCAAGTAGCCGTTTTATCTCGCCATGTTGAATCCCTTCATGGTTCAAAGGGAGTCCAAAACTAAGATCATGGCATCCGGTCCCATCACTTCGTGGAAAATAGATGGGGAAATAGTGGAAATAGTGTCAGACTTTGTATTTTGGGGCTCCAAAATCACTGCAGATGGTGACTGCAACCATGAAATTGGGCTTTGGGATTGGGAGCTTGTGTACACCTGTGGCTGATTCATGTCAATGTATGGCAAAACCAATACAGTATTGTAACATAGAATAAAGTAAAAATAAAATTAAAAAAAAAAGAACGTTAGAAAGGAAAGTGTAATAGAATTTAAAACTGCAGCATAAGCTGAAACCAATTTTTTCTGAACTTGAAGTGAATGAAAACCTATTTGCATATATATTTATTCATCAGTTGCCAAAGATTTAATTTTATAATTAATGTATGCTCTCATTAAGTACAAATTAAACATATATTTCTCTAAAAAAAAATGATGCTTACTCCTTGGAACAAAAGTTATGACCAACCTAGATAGTATATTCAAAAGCAGAGACATTACTATGCCGACTAAGGTCCATCTAGTCAAGGCTATGGTTTTTCCAGTGGTCATGTATGGATGTGAGACTTGGACTGTGAAGAAGGCTGAGCGCCGAAGAATTGATGCTTTTGAACTGTGGTGTTGGAGAAGACTCTTGAGAGTCCCTTGGACTGCAAGGAGATCCAATCAGTCCATTCTGAAGGAGGTCAGCCTGGGATTTCTTTGAAAGGAATGATGTTGAAGCTGAAGCTTCAGTATTTTGGCCACCTCATGTGAAGAGTTGACTCGTTGGAAAATGCTCTGATGCTGGGAGGGATTGGGAGCAGGAGGAGAAGGGGACGACAGAGGATGAGGTGGCTGGATGGCATCACAGACTCAATGGACATGAGTCTGAGTGAACTCCGAGAGATGGTGATGAACAGAGAGGCCTGGCGTGCTGCGATTCATGGGGTTGCAAAGAGTCGACACGACTGAACTGAACTGAACTGAATATGTATAATGTATAGCTACAACATAACCGACTTGCATCATTGAGGACACTAGTTAAATAGTTCCTGCAGACTGTCTCAGCATGACTGAGCTGAAATTTGAAGTTCACTTCATAGGAAGTCAGGAGGCAGAGATCAAGAACAGTCTAGAATCCCACCAGCTTAAGTTCACAAGGATAGGCTGAAACTTGCCAACCTTTCCATTTCCCTGTCTTTGACGACAAGGATATCCTGCAGAAGCTGAGGCCATTTGTCACAAAGCAAGTCCATACATCTGGTCTAGCTGCTGCTTCTTGCCATTGAGGTAAGTTAGCAGATCAACAAAGCTAATATATTTGACAAGAAGGAAGCCAACCATCCTACCAAATATCAGGAAGATCTATTCAGGGTTCATACTAACTGGAAACTTAACAAAGGAATTTTATTAAAGACTTTTATGTCTATGTTCATGAGTGACATTGGTCTGTAGTTTTCTTTCTGTGGAATGCCTTTATATGATTTTAACATTAGGCAATGTTGGCCTCTTACAAGCAGTTGTAAGGTGTTTTTTCATTCTGTCTTCTGGATGTGTATCATGTCTTAAGTGTCTGGTAGAATTCACCAATGTAAAACATCTAGAGCTGTCGTTTTCTTTTTTGGAGGACTTAAAAACTATTTCTTCAATATTTTTAATAGCTATAGAGCTCATTCTCCTTTTGTGAGCTTTGGTATTTTGTGCCCTCTAAAGAAGAGATTCAAGTCATCTAAGTTAGAAAATTTGTGTTAATAAAGGTATTCATAGTGTTTTATCTTCCTTTTAGTGTTCATAGAGTCAGTGGTGATACTTTTTTATTTCTGATACTGGTAATTTGTATCTTTTTTTTTTTTCTTTTACTCATAATCTGGCTAGAGTTTCATCAAATTTATCAATCTTTTCAGATAATTAGCTTTTGATTTTAAAAAATCTTTACTATTGCCTTTGGGGAAGGGGTGCTTCCCTGATGGCTCAGATGATAAAGAATCCACTTGCAATACAGGAGACTGGGGTTCAATCCCTGGGTCAGGAAGATCCTCTTGAGAAGGGAATGGCTATCCACTCCAGTATTCTTGCCTGGAGAATTCCATAGACAGAGGAGCCTACCGGGCTACAGTCTATGAAGTCACAAAGAGTAGGAGTGACTCAGTGATTAACATATTCCTGTTTTTAATTTCATTGATTTCCGTTCTATCTTAAAATTCTCTTCTGCTCATTTAGGGGTAAATTTTCCTTATTACTCTAGCTTCCTAAAGTGAAAACTCAGTGTTTTTTCTTTATATAATAATTTTCTTATTTTCTGACATATGCATTTATTGTTATAAAATTCCAAGTAAAATTTTTGCTGCACTCAGCAAATTTTGATAAACAGTGCTTTAATTTTCACTTAGTTCAAAATATTTTAAAATTATCTTGAGATAAATTACTTTTCTTTCTTTCCATTATCTCTTATTTTCCTCTTCCTATTTTCTTTAACTTTCGCTTATACACATTGACATATAGATAAAAAGATATTTGATCTATTGATTGAACTGATCTCAAATATCAAGTTAATGTAAAACCTTTGAGCTTACATTTATGCAAAATTTTTTTGCAGAAAGAGAAAATTCATAGGATATCACTTATGTTTTCTTTATTTTTTTTTCTTTTAATACTTTATTCTATTTTACAGTACTGTATTGGTTTTGCCATACATTGACATGAATCATCCACAGGTGTACATGATCTCCCCATGCCGAAGCCCCCTCCCAGCTCCCTCCCCACCCCACCTCCCCAGATCATCCAGCCCCAAGCAGCCTGTATCCTGCAGTGAACATAGACTGGCACTTCATTTCTTATATGATAGTATACATGTTTCAGTGTCATTCTCCC
>SJYW01051718.1:14481-45382 GCA_006410735.1 Raphicerus campestris
GCATCCTGTATCCTGCATTGAACATAGACTGGTGCTTCATTTCTTATATGATAGTATACATGTTTCTGTGTCATTCTCCCAAATCATCCCACCCTCTCCCTCTCCCCCAGATGTCAAAAGTCCGTTCTATACTTTTGTGTCTCCTATATTGTCTCACTTACAGGGTCATCATTACTATCTTCCTAAATTCCATATATATGTGTCAGTATACTGTATTGGTGTTTTTCTTTTAAGTGCTATATTTCTGGTTTGTTTATTTTTTCTTGAAACTTTTTGAAAGCTTCATTTTACTAGGTTAAAGATAAAATATAAAAGCTATAAAATGAACTATAATTCTTTAAAGCAATCATTTTTCTCAATGTGGAAGTCATTTAGTACTCAAAAAAAAATTAAGAGTATTAGTAAACAAATCAGGACTATCCTATAATATCTGGGGCACTCAGGGAGGAAATAATAGCTTTGGGCTAAATAAATGCACATGGTGAAGCAGAAAGAATCGTGCAGCAAATGCTTTAGAGATGAGGATTCTTCTTTCAGATTTTTCATTATCTAGCTTTGTGAGATTTGTTGATTAACTTCACTACTTTCAGTTTCATATTTTCCAGATTCCAAGTCTTCTAATATGCACTGATTTATTGTATGTGCCAGAGACTGTGCTTAATGCTTTATCATATTTTATTTCCTATCAGCACTGTAAAATAAAGTTGGAAAACGTAATATATGAGGATTTTGACATTTTCATAGTGTCAGTATTGATTTATACAGTAATTATGGTGCTTTTGGAGCTGTTTATTCCATTGACCACAGAAGTGAGACCATTATTATTAACATCACCATACAACTCACAAGGTAATAATGCTACCAACTTAAGTGATATTATTTAATTAGAATAGTCTCCCATCCATAAAATATGTTTCCTAACTCCATCACAGTGTTTAATGTTCCTATTACTGGGGTTAAATCATTGAATTCTTCAAAAATACAAACATGGGAATATTAACCCATTAACTCACGATTATCGATTAATACTGTACTANCTTCATTTCTTATATGATAGTATACATGTTTCAGTGTCATTCTCCCAAATCATCCCACCCTCTCCCTCTCCCCCAGATGTCAAAAGTCCGTTCTATACTTTTGTGTCTCCTATATTTTCTCACTTACAGGGTCATCATTACTATCTTCCTAAATTCCATATATATGTGTCAGTATACTGTATTGGTGTTTTTCTTTTAAGTGCTATATTTCTGGTTTGTTTATTTTTTCTTGAAACTTTTTGAAAGCTTCATTTTACTAGGTTAAAGATAAAATATAAAAGCTATAAAATGAACTATAATTCTTTAAAGCAATCATTTTTCTCAATGTGGAAGTCATTTAGTACTCAAAAAAAAATTAAGAGTATTAGTAAACAAATCAGGACTATCCTATAATATCTGGGGCACTCAGGGAGGAAATAATAGCTTTGGGCTAAATAAATGCACATGGTGAAGCAGAAAGAATCGTGCAGCAAATGCTTTAGAGATGAGGATTCTTCTTTCAGATTTTTCATTATCTAGCTTTGTGAGATTTGTTGATTAACTTCACTACTTTCAGTTTCATATTTTCCAGATTCCAAGTCTTCTAATATGCACTGATTTATTGTATGTGCCAGAGACTGTGCTTAATGCTTTATCATATTTTATTTCCTATCAGCACTGTAAAATAAAGTTGGAAAACGTAATATATGAGGATTTTGACATTTTCATAGTGTCAGTATTGATTTATACAGTAATTATGGTGCTTTTGGAGCTGTTTATTCCATTGACCACAGAAGTGAGACCATTATTATTAACATCACCATACAACTCACAAGGTAATAATGCTACCAACTTAAGTGATATTATTTAATTAGAATAGTCTCCCATCCATAAAATATGTTTCCTAACTCCATCACAGTGTTTAATGTTCCTATTACTGGGGTTAAATCATTGAATTCTTCAAAAATACAAACATGGGAATATTAACCCATTAACTCACGATTATCGATTAATACTGTACTATATTTTGACTTTTGGTTTAGTTGGTAAAAGTTTGACTGTCTTAGCAATAGGATCTAAGAGGCTTAACTTTTAAAAGTGAGAACAAAAAACTGCAAATATTAAAGGTCACAGCTTCTTATGGAAAGCAGGTCTACATAAGGTTTCACAAGGGCAGGCTGAAGTCCATGGGGTCACAAAGAGTTGGGCATGACTGTGCAACTGAACAATGAACAACAACAAGGCCCTGGAAAGCTGGAGGATAAGTCCATTTTATTTTCTACTATTTTTTTCCTTTTCCATTTAAGTAGATTCTATTTGGCTGCTCATTCTGAGATACAGAACATCTTCAAATATGCTTCTTCAACTTCTGTGATGTTGTATTTTTGTATCAACAAACTTTGAAGCCTAAAGGTAATTTGTAGATTTTTTGACTCATTTTGACTACAGCAGTCACAGGGGATTTCTGACATATTAAGTTGCAGTGTTCTTTATGGAGCAAGGTTGAGTGGCCTTAACCTCAGAACCTGTTTAAAGTTGGTCATTTACAGGGTGAGCACAGAAGGCATCGATGGTCTATCAGGTGACTTGTCATGCTTCTGCACTAAAGTGGCACTCCATAGTAGTGACTACGGGACTCACTCAGATCCATTTCTTAGAGTATTTGCATGAGGGAGAGAGATTGATTGTGTGCCAAGAGACAGTGGAAGAAACAAAGCATGAGGAAAACTAGTATGGCTTTATCTCTGCCCATAGATAAGGACCAATGAATGTCCTCGCATTCCTTGATGACAAAATGATAGTAAACAAGATGTCCTTATCTACCAAAAGCATTAAACTTAATACTATCACTTTTTACTATTTTTAAATGATTTTATTGACCATATATTTTAGTGTATTGTTTACAAGAATGTATTTTTTTCTTTTTTCTTTTTTTTCCCATAACGAGGTAAACTGAGTGTGCCTCTGTGGCATAGTAAAGCAAATAAACAGGGTCAGTTATTAAATGACAAATTAAGGTTGAGGATTGCTAATAATACAGTGTTTGGAGTTTTCTACATCTCTAGTTTTTGCTTCAAATTTCAAAAATTAGGCCAGGCCATTTGCTCCATCTTGTGAAGCTGAGTGGGCAGAGATGGCATTCAGAATTGAGACTGAATTGTCTGCTAAAGTGGAACAGATTGGTTCATAGACTTATTTTATTAACTAGAATTAGATTCCTGTGACATTTCTTGCATACAAGAGTTTGTAATTATAAGATTAAGCCTTGTAAACCAATTTCTTGGTTGAGTAGTACATGTATCCATTTGAAGTAGGATGATTAAGAAACAATGGATGGTACAGGGAGGGAGGAGGGAGAGGGGCTCATGATGGGAAACACGTGTATACTTGTGGTGGATTCATGTTGATGTATGGCAAAACCAATGCAATATTGTAAAGTAATTAACTTTCAATTAAAATAAATAAATTTATATTAAAATTAAATTGTAAAAGTAAAAGATACTGAGTAAATACTAGGGTAGTATTGAGGATGGTCAAATTAAAGCTTATAAACATAAGGAAAGTACACTTTAAGAAAAATTTAAGAACTGCAAATTATATTTTGGAGTAGATTTTAGATAATGATCTGAAGAAAGCATTTCTGAAGAAAGCATTTCTTAAGAAAAGTTGAAAGAGGTTAACTGCTATCTTTATAGAAACAATGCCAAGATTTGAATTTTTTTTTTGACTCTGAAACTTTTGCAGCAAAAACAGAAATGAGTCAACAGCCTTAGGTGCAAACCAAACAGACGAGTAAGACTGAAGAAGCCCTGGTTATTCTTTAACTGTTACTACTAACAAACATGTAGCTAGACTTGTCCTCACAAAGCTATTTACTCTCTGACTCCATATGAATTCTATCCTACATATGACATCATCTCTATTCCCCACACTCTGTCGTAACATTTTTCATTTAATAAAGAAGGTCACAGCACAATAATTTTGGAAAAGACCAATACCAGTTACCAAGTTGCCTGATGCCAGCTGTGGCCATTTTTATATATTGCAAAAAAAAAAAAAAAAAAGAAGACTACATGCCATTCTCTACTTTGAGACTTATTGCCTAGCCCAGACTACAAGCCCTGACTATAAATCTCTTTACTTCCCCTCCAGGGGACACAGTTCATGAGGTGTTAATCTGCTATGTTCCCTCTTTGCTTGGCAAGGAAATAAAACTACTTTTTCTCTTTTCTTCACAACTCTGTCTCTGTATTTTTATTTGGCATTGGTACACAGAGAGCCAAGATTTTGGCAACAAAATCTATTTTTTCTCCTGAAATATGCATAGCCTTAAAGGTAACTAAATTATACTATGAATTAAAACGTGTATTTAATTCATGTCTAAAGACATATTCTCTCTATTATAAAGCAGATTTGTAACTACAGCAGAGTCTATTACAGAGTCTATTACTAAGAAGAAGAAGATTCTAGTAAGAAGAAAAGGGGCTAATATTTTGTAAAATGTGACTTGGAAATGTGGCTATATAGTTTGGTCATACTCTTCTGAGAAGTTTTGAAAGGTATGAGTGTTGAATATCAGGTATTTTGTTTTTTGTTCTTATTTTTAAAATATCTTTTTTTCTATCATATTTTGGACTTCTGTTTTTAAGTTGCTAGAGCGGAGAAGATTCCCAGGACACAGAAGAGAAACCATTTGGAAGCAATGATTTTATTCTAAAATGTCTCTGAAAATCCACTTCTGATTTCCTGAAGTAATGCAAAGTTTTGCATGATAACCTAAAGTTTCCTAAAGAAAGCTTTTTTTTTTAATACTTTATTCTATTTTACAGTACTGTATTGGTTTTGCCATACATTGACATGAATCAGCCACAGGTNACATGAATCATCCACAGGTGTACACGATCTCCCCATGCCAAAGCTCCCTCCCAGCTCCCTCCCCACCCCACCTCCCCGGATCATCCCGTACACCAGCCCCAAGCATCCTGTATCCTGTATTGAACATAGGCTGACGCTTCATTTCTTATATAGTAGTATACATGTTTCAGTGCCATTCTCCCAAATCATCCTGCCCTCGCCCTCTCCCTCAGAAGCCAAAAGTCCGTTCTATACCTCTGTATCTCTTATATTGTCTCACTTACAGGGTCATAATTACCATCTTTCTNTACATGTTTCAGTGCCATTCTCCCAAATCATCCTGCCCTCGCCCTCTCCCTCAGAAGCCAAAAGTCCGTTCTATACCTCTGTATCTCTTATATTGTCTCACTTACAGGGTCATAATTACCATCTTTCTATGTCAGTATACTATATTGGTGTTTTTCTTTCTGGCTTACTTCACTCTGTATAATTGGCTCCAGTTTCATCCATCTCATTAGAACTGAGTCAAATTTATTCTTTTTAAGGGCTGAGTAATACTCCATTGTGTATATGTACCACAGCTTTCTTATTCAATCATCTGTTGATGGACATCTGGGTTGTTTCCATGTTCTGGCAATTATAAATAATGCTGCAATGAACATTGGGGTACATGTGTCTCTTTCAATTCGGGTTTCCTTAGTGCGTATGCCCAGCAGTGAGATTGCTGGGTCATAAGGCAGTTCTATTTGCAATTTTTTTTATGATAGGAACTTCTTCAAAATTATTCTCTTTCTAAATTTCACTTGTGAAAAGAAAATCATAAAAGACATATTTTCATGATGCTCTAAAATAGAATTCAGTGTTATAATAAATAATGCTAAAAAAAGAAAAAAAAGACCAACTCCAGGAATCTTGTTTATTCTTAGGCAGTTGTTTGCTTAGCTTCAGAAGATCTCATTTTTTTCTCATCTGTAATAAAATTCTGCCAGTTTTTCCTACCTCACAGTGTTTTTTATAAGAAAACAATTAGAGAAAAATGGGGAAATCCTTTAGTTACAAAGCACTTTTCAAATGCAACTTTTTAAGCATTACACATCTGTGTTTGCAAAATCTCTTGCTCCATTTCATGGTTGTCCATTCTCTGACATCATTAGCACAGGTGTTTTCTGAATGTTCATTCAACATTTTTTTTTCCTTTTCTAAATGATTTCTCTGAAGTTTAATATTAATTCTTTGAATAAAATTTTTTGTTTAGTTCTTTCTATATAAAGTTTATATATATATATACATATATATATTTATATTTATATTTTATATATAAAATGCTTGTGTATGCCATGTTTTCCCCTGAATAATCCTTCAGGGAAAGCTCTAATTTACTACAAGAAGCACCCTTTCCCGCTAGAGAGCAGTTAGTTCTCTAGGCTCCCCTGCTGAGGCTCTTATCCTTTCAGAGTCCCCTTTAGTAAATCACAAGCATACACAATCCCCTTGTTTTTCAAGAGCAACATTGAGGAGTCTTTGTTATTTTCTATGGTGATGGTCTTTCAAAGGTTTAATTGGAGCATCTATAGGCACAAGAAGCCGAAACAAAGTTAAAGAAATCTCTCTTCTTACTCAAGCAAAATTTGAAAAAAATTGACAAAGACTCTCCAGACTCTCAGAGATGTGATTTAAAACAGCAGTGATTTCCTGCTGTCTCTTCTTAGATTCAAAACTGATTCTTTCCTCTAACGTTGGTTAGCTGTGTTAAAGCCTGGTGGTGTGTTAGAACACACATTGTTTCCTGCATTTCTTTCTGTCTTGTATCAGAGTGTGGATTATTGCTCCATGAATTGTTCTTACTAAAGTAATCTAGCTTACTTAACCTGGGTTTATTCAGTCAAGGATACTCCAAGCACTTAAAAAATATAGGTAATCATATTCAGTCATGGGATCAATGAATATAGTAAATAAGATAAACTTATTTTGAGGAAGGATGGGCAGAATAGGTGAAGGGGTCAAAAGACACAAAATTCTACTATAAAATAAGTCCATAGGTTGTAATATATAATATAATGACTATACTCAATAATACTATACAATCTATTTAAAAGTTGCTAAGGCAATACATCTTAAAAGTTCTCACCACAAGAAAAAAAATGTAATTGCGTATGGTGATGTATGTTAGATTTGTTGTGGTGATCATTTTCATTATATTGTATTATCATTATGTTGTAAACCTGAAATTAATACAATTGTCAATTACATCTCAATAAAAATGTAGAAAAGAAACGCTTTACCTAATTATATAATTTATATCTTCCTCCATGAGGGCAGGGTTGTTTTTTTTTTTTTTTTTCCTGCTGCCAGTCACTGTTGCAATAGACATGCTGGTCTATGTTGGGTCATAGGAGAGGTAAGGGAGGACAATTTTGTTACTGAGTCCAAGCTCGTACCATTCACCATGTGACGCGTCAGTTGCTGAGGCAAGGAATAGTGATTCTATTTGGAAAGCCAGCAGACAAAGAAGTTGGTGGACTAGTGTTCCAAGAAGCCATCTTGCTTGGGTTTGNCTCTGACATCATTAGCACAGGTGTTTTCTGAATGTTCATTCAACATTTTTTTTTCCTTTTCTAAATGATTTCTCTGAAGTTTAATATTAATTCTTTGAATAAAATTTTTTGTTTAGTTCTTTCTATATAAAGTTTATATATATATATACATATATATATTTATATTTATATTTTATATATAAAATGCTTGTGTATGCCATGTTTTCCCCTGAATAATCCTTCAGGGAAAGCTCTAATTTACTACAAGAAGCACCCTTTCCCGCTAGAGAGCAGTTAGTTCTCTAGGCTCCCCTGCTGAGGCTCTTATCCTTTCAGAGTCCCCTTTAGTAAATCACAAGCATACACAATCCCCTTGTTTTTCAAGAGCAACATTGAGGAGTCTTTGTTATTTTCTATGGTGATGGTCTTTCAAAGGTTTAATTGGAGCATCTATAGGCACAAGAAGCCGAAACAAAGTTAAAGAAATCTCTCTTCTTACTCAAGCAAAATTTGAAAAAAATTGACAAAGACTCTCCAGACTCTCAGAGATGTGATTTAAAACAGCAGTGATTTCCTGCTGTCTCTTCTTAGATTCAAAACTGATTCTTTCCTCTAACGTTGGTTAGCTGTGTTAAAGCCTGGTGGTGTGTTAGAACACACATTGTTTCCTGCATTTCTTTCTGTCTTGTATCAGAGTGTGGATTATTGCTCCATGAATTGTTCTTACTAAAGTAATCTAGCTTACTTAACCTGGGTTTATTCAGTCAAGGATACTCCAAGCACTTAAAAAATATAGGTAATCATATTCAGTCATGGGATCAATGAATATAGTAAATAAGATAAACTTATTTTGAGGAAGGATGGGCAGAATAGGTGAAGGGGTCAAAAGACACAAAATTCTACTATAAAATAAGTCCATAGGTTGTAATATATAATATAATGACTATACTCAATAATACTATACAATCTATTTAAAAGTTGCTAAGGCAATACATCTTAAAAGTTCTCACCACAAGAAAAAAAATGTAATTGCGTATGGTGATGTATGTTAGATTTGTTGTGGTGATCATTTTCATTATATTGTATTATCATTATGTTGTAAACCTGAAATTAATACAATTGTCAATTACATCTCAATAAAAATGTAGAAAAGAAACGCTTTACCTAATTATATAATTTATATCTTCCTCCATGAGGGCAGGGTTGTTTTTTTTTTTTTTTTTCCTGCTGCCAGTCACTGTTGCAATAGACATGCTGGTCTATGTTGGGTCATAGGAGAGGTAAGGGAGGACAATTTTGTTACTGAGTCCAAGCTCGTACCATTCACCATGTGACGCGTCAGTTGCTGAGGCAAGGAATAGTGATTCTATTTGGAAAGCCAGCAGACAAAGAAGTTGGTGGACTAGTGTTCCAAGAAGCCATCTTGCTTGGGTTTGGGTGATGTGAAGTGAAGTGAAGTGAAGTCACTCAGTCGTGTCTGACTCTTTGCGACCCCATAGACTGCAGCCTGCCAGATGTACATCTGCCAGATGTACAGGGATTTTCCAGGCAATAGTACTGAAGTGGATTGCCATTTCCTTCTCCAGGGGATCTTCCCAACCCAGGGCTCGAACCCAGGTCTTCTGCATTGTAGATAGATGCTTTACTGTCTGAGCCACCAGGGAATCAGGACAGGGGGAATTAAGGTGGTAAAATAAATTTTAAAAAATTGATAAATTGGAACTATTTCCTGGTTCCAGCCAGACTCTGGAGAGGACATATTAATTTCTTCTTTCCTGAAGTTGTTCACAGGTGGGCCTGGTCAGGATGTTTCCTGCGAGCTGAGTAAAGGTATTTTGGCTTAACACTCAGGAGTGGGAGGCAGGTTTCTTAGAGATGGGCCATTATGTGTACTTTGATCTGTAAGCAACATTTCTTTAGTGTTTAACTTGTAGCAGAAGCAATAGAATACAAGGATTAAAGTAAAAGAAACAGCTTCAATATGGAGTCATATTTGTTCTTCTGTATTACAATATTAATAAGGAAATCTCTTTACTCCTTATATCAATTATCTATTGCTACATAACAAAATACCCCAAAATTTGTTGGATTAAAAAACACACTTGCTATGTCACAAATGAGCTCTAATGGAAGTCAAAGACAAGAGCATCTGGGAGAGCAGGCCTGTGGCTGAACCTTCTCATATCAAATCCCATCAGAGAGTATCTGTTGCTGAAGAAGTCACCAACCAGCTTGTCATCAGCCTGCTTTATTGGCCCCCTGGTGCCCAATGAGATCATGAGCCTGGTGTCCATGAAGCTACAATGGAGACTGTGGGCATGGTAGCATGGTCTTCCTCCCCAAGGCTGATGTAGCTCTTGCCTCTGCTGACACCCTGCCCTGCCAATAGCAGAGACCAACTCAGAACCTTCAAAGTGGTGTCATCTCTCAGGGACTGCAGTTCACCTTTGCAAGTAAGTTTATTATGTTACACACTTTGTCAATGAAAAAAAATCACTGCCTGCCATAACAGTAAACAAAGGATGTGGCAGCCTTCAAGCCGCTACTGCTTCTCTCATGGTGAACCTCGAGAGAGCTAAGGGTGGAGACTAATGGGTTGCCTACTACCAAGCCCTCAGCCACTGCAGCCATTCCCAGCTGTGCTCCCTGAGAGGTTTCCAGATGGAAAAGAACAGGCTGCTGACACTAGACAGTCTAGGTGCCTATCAAAGGGATGATATCAGTGAGCCCAGACTTTGCATCTTCACATACATGGAAAAGTGCTAAATTCCTTAACTTGGCATATCTGGTTTTCTTTAATTAATAGTAATCTTTTGAAGTTCTGACCATTTGACCTTTGCTGCAAAAAGTTCTTTATATCCTGGGTCCTCCTTTCCCTCTTCAGAGCAGTCTCTCAGAGCTGTCTGAGAAGCCACATTCCAGACCAAGTCCTCAGTTTTGTCCTCTGAATTAAATATAATTTTCAACTTTTAAATTTAAATTGTGCATCTTTTTTTTTAGTTGACACCTTCTGCATCTGGAGAGGCCATCAATTCATTATCAAATCTGATACGAAGGCTGGCCTCCTCAAAGGCTTGTGACCTGTGCACAGGACTATGTGCTTGGCTTACTGCTTTGGTGTCATTGTTGTGAAGTCGTTACACTTTTTGAGCAATGGAGCCTGCACTTTAAATTTGCACTAGGTCCCACAAATTATGTAGCCAGTTCTGTTGATACATAGTCCAGTAATAGACTCATCTTCTCTTTGTCATCTGCCAGATGTACAGAGCCGAGCAACATCCTAGAACTTAAGAATACCTGATATATTGATGTAAGATCTCAGAAATTATGCAGCAAAGATGGTGCAGCAATGTGTGATGACTGCAGCATCCAATAGTTCCACCCTTTGCTCCATCACTTGGAAACAGCTGACTCAGAACTACAGAAGATCAGTACTGGTGAAAGCTATCTACCAGAGCAGAGTAATAAAACTGATGAATATGGCTTGTTTTGAAAACCAATGACTTCTAAAATTTTACTTTTTTGTGTTTCTCAAATATAATTAATGCCATAAAAAGAATCTTCTAAAACTATATTTTCTGTAAGATTTTATTGGCAGTTTTTCTTGCTATTTTTTTTAAATACAGCCTCCGAGACTAGTTCTCACTTTCTTTCTCAAATGTTTATCTTCTTCATGACATTATTCTAGCCAGCTGTCAGGGATAAATTAAAATGCTACTTATGAAAGTGGTAAGAATAGCAAAGATTTGAGGCATTTTGAAGAATGTCAGTAGACATGAAAATGTTGAGATATGGACAACTAAAGTGTATAAATTAAAGATGACTTTAAGTTTGCAACCCATGAAATCAAACTGACCAGAAACCAAAAATTGTTAAAATTACATCAAGATTTTTAGAAACTAAAAGAATGTGTTTTGGATTTCTTCATGGTTACTTTAGGAATTCCATTTGCAACATTTCTCTAGGTGTATCTGAAGCTAAATTCTTGATTTTTAAAAAATCTGTTTGATTTCACTCATCTTTGAAGGCATATTATTCAGTGATGTCATGGAACCTAATTCATCTGTGCATGTGTGCATTCCAGGCCAATGAGAGTGTTTGGTAGTGTTTGGTAGTCTCTGAAGTCCATTCCCAATCTCCCAGGCAAGGAGAGTAGAGCTCTGTGTAACTGTCATATAGATGATATTTTTGCTTTTTATTGAAATGTAGTGGATTTACAATGGTGTGTTATTTTCAGGTATATAGCAAAATGATCTAGTTATCTATATTCATATATATAATCATATGAATACATATAACTTTATATATATATATATAGTTTTATCATATATATAAAGTTTCATCATGAAAGTGAAATGTATCAAGAAAACGAGGGAACAAAAATCTGTGAGAACTTGCAGAAGATTCTAATTACAAAGCACACTGATCTATGTGAAGTTCATTACAGACATTCCAGGCATCTGTTGTACCTTCAGGGCAGCATTATTCACAAAACAGCATATTTCTGCTTCATGTTCCTTTCCTTCGGAAAGAAGGTGACTGATGAATTTTATTCTTGTTATGTTTTCTTGGAGGAAGAAGTGAGTTTGGATTGTGTTCTCCATTATAGCATCAGATGGCACCAGCTGAAGGGTCATTTGTTTTGAATGTGGAAATAGCATTTGATCAGGAAGTCAGAAGATGTGAGTTTACAGCCTGGCTTCAATATTTAATACCACTCTGATGACTGTGGCCATATGCAATTCTATTGTCTGAATTTGTGTCTTTATTTGTAAAATAGAGATGTCATTGCCTGTACTATCTTCTTCCACTTTTGATGTTGAGGGAGTCAAATAAAATTACATATGTAAAAGGGTTTTACAAGTTGCAATTATTACATATGTGTTATATATTTAATTTTGTCTCACAAAGTCTTGAGGCTTTGGGTTTTAAAGAACGGATTTGACTGGGGCTTAAGAAGGGGCACAAAATGTTAGATATTCAAACTAAACATAGCTATTTTAAATTAACCACATTTTAAAAGTGATATCGTTGCAGGGAACAGCCAATTTTGATTCCATATTGGAACTGTTTCTTTGACTTGCTTTTTAATATTTTTGTTATTATAATCATGCATAATGGCCTGCCTTGGAGAATCCTGCCTCTTTGTCTAACTCTTAAGCTAAAATGCCTTTGTTTAGGACCCTCTCCACCTGTGGATGTCTACAGAAATTAGCACATCCCCTCCCCAAGGTTTGCCATTCCAGGAGACATTTGCAAGTTTAATGAGCTTTCTACTTTGCCTCCTCACTCCCCCAATAACTGTTCTATAAAAGAACCTGGCATCCAGACCTCATAAAAGGGTTATTTTGAGACATTAGTCTGCCATCTTTTTGGCCAGCAGGGTTTTCAAATAAAGTTGTATTCCTTTCCTCAACACCTTATCTCTCAGTTAATTCTCCCATCATGCCCCAATCACAGCAAACTTTCAAAATTGTGGATACAAGTTGGAAGAAGAGAAAATAAAATAGACTTCAAAGAAAGGAAAGTGAAGAATATATTTCAGTCTTGTTCTTGTTTTTTTTGTTTGTTTGTTTTTGTTTGTTGTTTTTTTTTTTTTTTTTTTTACAAAATAGGCTATGGTTTTCCTCCAGCAGGGATATCATTAAGCAAGCAGAGCTAGCCTGGTACTCATCATGCGGTCTGAGTCAATGTGAGGGGTGGCGGAAGATGGTGCTGCTCTTGTATGGTATGTGGGAAGCCCGCTGGTCTGACGGTTCATTCACATGGTTAGCTGAAGACCCAATATCAGGAAAGGGAGTCAGGGTCTTTAATGGAGAATCTTAAATGGCAGAGAAAGGGACTTAAGTTGTTATTGTTATTATTAAGGGAAGGGGCTAAGATAAAGAATACAGTAACAAATCTAAGCAGAAATCTTGAGGGGCTATAAACCAGACCTGAAAAGTAGACAAACTCTAGAACATTTACTGAAGTGATTCAAGGAACTGGTGAAGAAAGTTTGACCAGGCAGTCTGCAAGTAGTCATGTAAGATCCCTACCAAAGGCAAGCTGTTGAGTTCTACCTTTTCTAAAAGTGGAGCTTAATCAAAGCTGTGATAAGAGTTCATTTAGGAATGTACTCCCAGCAAGTAGCTTTGAGGAACTGAAAGTAATCAGGGAAGGAGAAAAAGTCACATAAAAATGCAAAAGTTGCCTGAATGAAGAATATTTATTATGTGATTATAGTAGTTTTTTCAGATTTGTATATCTTGGTGTCAAATAAACTGTATGTTAGAGTTATTAAAGTCGACTAATATTCAGGTCTATGCAGCATTATGTGTCATTGGCCTTTTGTGAATGTGCATGTTTTAAACTGCAAATTTTAAACAGTTTGTCCTCTGTTATTTAAAATGAAATAAACTTTGACATTACATAAAGAAAAACAAAACCAGACCAAAAAAAAAAAAAATGCACAATCAAGTTGTTCACCTTCAAGATGACTTTACTATCTTCCTTCTAAGGACCTTTGTGAAACATCTAAATTTTCTTCCTGAAGGAAAGGAGGAAACATTTACCCATGTCCTCTGTTGTCCATCAGCCAAAGATGTACCATAAGGAGAGCTCCCCTGACTATTTCTGTCTGCTGAGTGAAGAGAGGGTCCCTGCATGACCACAGTGGTCCTGAGGGCATGAAACAGCTGTGGCTGAAACAGGGACCAAGCCCAGGCATGACAGGTTACCTTGGCTTGAAGTGAATAGGGGCTTGTGTGGATCTGGTTGTTACTAGTAGGACTCAGCACAGAGGGAAAACTGTTGGAGTAAAAGCACAATACATTTTTAAAGGGCATTCAAATGTATGCATCTATTTTAAGAATAAACCAAGATGGTTACCATTCATGATTGCCATGATTTCTTATTAAAACTTGCAATGCTACATATGTCTTCTTGGATTTTCATTAGATGAGTAGGGATGTTTTATTTTCTTTTAAATGAAGAATTCAGAAATCATAAGTTGTAGCTGGCCCACTGAAATAGATAAAAGACTGAAATCTAAACTAGTGGGAGTTGAATTCTCTTCAATATAGTCTGATTCTTTTTCAGCAGAAGAGAAGAAAGCTCTCTCTCAGTCTCAGAAAGAAACTAAATGTATAATTTTATATACTGTGTTGTATTTCTCCCACTTGTTTTATTTTATATATATATATATATATATATGAATCCCACACAGGTGTACACATGTTCCCAATCCCCTTTCACCTCCCTCCCCATACCACCTCTCTGGATCATCCCAGTGCACCATCCCAAGCATCCTGTATCCTGTATCAAACCTAGACTGGTGATTCGTTTCTTATATGATATTATACATGTTTCAATGCCATTCTCCCAAATCATCCCACCCTCTCCCTCTCCCACAGAGTCCAAAATACTGTTCTACATATCTATGTCTCTTTTGCTGTCTCACATACAGGGTTATTGCTACCACCTTTCTAAATTTCATATATATGCATTAGTATACTGTATTGGTGTTTTTCTTTATGGCTTACTTTACTCTGTATAATCAGCTCCAGTGTCATCTACCTCATAAGAACTGATTTAAATGTATTCTTTTTAATGACTGAGTAATACTCCATTGTGTATATGTACCACTGTTTTCTTATCCATTCATCTGCTGATGGACATCTAGGTTGCTTCCATGTCCTGGCTATTATAAACAGTGCTGCAATGAACATCGGGGTACATGTGTCTCTTTCAATTCTGGTTTCCTTGGTGTGTTTGCACAGCAGTGGGATTGCTGGGTCATAAGGCAGTCCTATTTCCAGTTTTTTAAGGAATCTGCACACTGCTCTCCATAGTGGCTGTACTAGTTTTCATTCCCACCAACAGTGTAAGAGGGTTCCCTTTTCTCCACACCCTCTCCAGCATTTATGGCTTGTAGAGTTTTGGATAATAGCCATTCTGACTTGTGTGAAATGGTACCTCATTGTGGTTTTGATTTGCATTTCTCTGATAATGAGTGATGTTGAGCATCTTTTCATGTGTTTGTTCGTTTCATGTTTCATATGTCTTCTTTGGAGAAATGTCTATTTAGTTCTTTGGCCCATTTTTTGATTGGGTCATTTATTTTTCTGGAATTGAGCTGCAGGAGTTGCTTGCATACTTTTCAGATTAGTTTTTTGTCAGTTGCTTCATTTGCTATTATTTTCTCCCATTCTGAAGGCTGTCTTTTCACCTTGCTTATAGTTCCCTTTGTTGTGCAGAAGCTTTTAATTTTAATTAGATCCCATTTGTTTTTTTTTTGGTTTTTTTTTGCTTTTATTTCCAGTATACTGGGAGGTGGATCATAGAGGATCCTGCTGTGATGTATGTCGGAGAGTGTTTTGCCTATGTTCTCCTCTAGGAGTTTTATAGTTGCTGGTCTTACGATTAGATCTTTAATCCATTTTGAGTTTATTTTTGTGTGTGATGTTAGAAAGTGATCTAGTTTCATTCTTTTACAAATGGTTGACCAGTTTTCCCAGCACCACCTGTTAAAGAGACTGTCTTTGCTCCATTGTATGTTCTTGCCTCCTTTGTCGAAGATAAGGTGTCCATAGGTGTGTGGATTTATCTCAGGGCTTTCTATTTTGTTCTATTGATTTATATTTCTATCTTTGTGCCAGTACCATACTGTCTTGATGACTGTGGCTTTGTAGTAGAGCCTGAAGTCAGGCAGGTTGATTCCTCCAGTTCCATTCTTCTTTCTCAAGATTGCTTTGGCTATTAGAGGATTTTTGTATTTTCATACAAATTGTGAAGTTATTTGTTCTAGTTCTATAAAAAATACTTCTGGAAGCTTGATAGGGATTGCATTGAATCTGTAGATTGCTTTGGGTAGTATACTCATTTTTACTATATTGATTCTTCCAATCCATGAACATGATCTATTTCTCCATCTATTAGTGTCCTCTTTGATTTATTTCACCAGTATTTTATAGTTTTCTGTATATAGGTCTTTAGTTTCTTTATGTATATATTCCTAAGTATTTTATTATTTTCGTTGCAATGGTGAATGGAATTTTTTCCTTAATTTCTTTTTATATTTTCTCATTATTAGTGTGTAGGAATGCAAGGGATTTCTGTGTGTTGATTTTATATCCTGCAACTTTACTATATTCATTGATTAGCTCTAGTAATTTTCAGGTGGATCTTTAGGGTTTTCTATGTAGAGGATCATGTCATCTGTAAACAGTGAGAGTTTTACTTCTTCTTTTCCAATTTGGATTCTTTTTGTTTCTTTTTCTGCTCTGATTACTCTGGCCAAAACTACCAGAACTATGCTGAATAGTAGTGGTGAAAGTGGGAACCCTTGTCTTGTTCCTGACTTTGGGGGAAATACTTTCAATTTTTCACCATTGAGGATAATGTTTGATGTGAGTTTGTCATATATAGTTTTTATTATGCTCAGGTATGTTCCTTCTATTCCTGCTTTCTGGAGGGTTTTATCACAAACGTATGTTGAATTTTGTCAAAGGCTTTCTCTGCATCTATTGAGATAATAATATGGCTTTTATTTTTCAATTTGTTAATGTGGTGAATTTTATTGATTGATTTGTGGATATTGAAGAATCCTTACATGCTTGGGATAAAGCCCATTTGGTCATGGTGGATGATCTTTTTAATGTGTTATTGGATTCTGATTGCTAGAATTTTGTTGAGGATTTTTGCATCTATGTTCATCAGTGATATTGGCCTGTAGTTTTCTTTTTTTGTGGCATCTTTGTCAGGTTTTGGTATTAGGATGATGGTGGCCTCATAGAATGAGTTTGGAAGTTTACCTTCCTTTGCAATTTTCTGGAAGAGTTTGAGTAGGATAGGTGTTAGCTCTTCTCTAAATTTTTGGTAGAATTCAGCTGTGAACCCGTCTGGACCTGGGCATTTGTTTGCTGGAAGATTTCTGATTACAATTTCAATTTCTGTGCTTGTGATGGGTCTGTTAAGATTTTCTACTTCTTCCTGGTTCTGTTTTGGAAAGTTGTACTTTTCTATGAATTTGTCCATTTCTTCCATGTTGTCCATTTTACTGGCATATAATTGCTGATAGTAGTCTCTTATGATCCTTTATATTTCTGTGTTGTCTGTTGTGATGTCTCCATTTCATTTCTAATTTTATTGATTTGATTTTTCTCCCTTTGTTTCTTGATGAATTTGGCTAATGGTTTGTCAGTTTTATTTATGTTTTCAAACAACCAGCTTTTCACTTTGTTGATTTTTGCTCTAGTCTCTTTTGTTTCCTTTGCATTTACTTCTGCCCTAATTTTTAAGATTTCTTTCCTTCTACTAGCCCTGGGGCTCTTCATTTCTTCCTTTTCTAGTTGCTTTATGTGTAGAATTAGGTTATTTATTTTACTTTTTTCTTGTTTCTTGAGATATGCTTGTATTGCTATGAACTTTCCCCTTAGCACTGCTTTTACAGTGTCCCACAGGTTTTGGGTTGTTGTGTTTTCATTTTCATTCATTTCTATGCATATTTTGATTTCTTTTTTGATTTCTTCTGTGATTTGTTGGTTATTCAGCAGAGTGTTGTTCAGCCTCCATATGTTGGAATTTTTAATAGTTTTTCTCCTGTAATTGAGATCTAATCTTACTGCATTATGGTCAGAAAAGATGCTTGGGCTGATTTCAATTTTTTTGAATTTGCCAAGGCTAGATTTATGGCCCAGGATGTGATCTCTCCTGGAGAAGGTCCCATGAGCACTTAAGAAAAAGTTGAAATTCATTGTTTTGGAGTCAAATGTCCTATAGATATTAATTAGGTCTAACTGGTTTATTGTATCATTTAAAGTTTGTATTTCTTTGTTAATTTTCTGTTTAGTTGATCTATCCATAGGTGTGAGTGGGGCATTAAAGTCTCCCACTATTATTGTGTTATTTTAAATTTCCCCTTTCATACTTGTTAGCATTTGTGTTACATATTGTGGTGCTCCTGTGTTGGGTGCATATATATTTATAATTTTTATATCTTCTTCTTGGATTGATCCTTTGATCATTATGTAGTGTCTTTCTTTGTCTCTTTTCACAGCTATTGTTTTAAAGTCTATTTTATCTGATATGAGTATTGCTACTCCTGCTTTCTTTTGGTTTCTATTTGCATGGAATATGTTTTTTCCAGCCCTATTTCTCCTTTTAAAAAGGAAATAGTTTTACTTTTGCTTATTTAATTTAATTAATTAATGTTGGCTCTGCTGGTCTTCATTGCTGCATAGGCTCTTCTCTATTTGCAATGAGCAGGGGCTACTTCCTAGTTGTTGTGTTTGAGCTTCTCATTGCAGTTTCATCTCTTGGTGTGGAGCACCAGCTCTAGAGTGAAAGGTTCTTGTTGAGAAGGAGAAATACCCTCAATCAAGATACACTGTTGTCATATAATCATTGGTACAGAGCTTAAGGAAAAACATATACTTGAGCAAGATGAGTTGTTTTGTTGTATAATCACTAGCTCTGGGCTTAAAGAACGTCTTATGTGACTAAGACAAAGGAATGTAAAATATAAACATTTGTCTTTTTCTCCTCCTCAAGAACCCCAGACCCCTTTCTTTTTCTCAAGGGTCCTGGATCCATTTCTCCTTGAGGGCCCCAGACTCCTTATCAACCTACCTAAGAATTAACTCCCAGCAAGAGACAACTTGCTTCTGATTTCTGTGTTCACAACATTTATTCTGCTCTTTCTCCAAATGTGTGTGTGTGTGTGTGTGTGTGTGTGTGTGTGTTGTAAATGTACTTATGTTCTCACAAGTACTATAAGAAATATAACTACCTAATTCTGTACATACTATCTTCTCTTTTATATGGTTCTGGTTTTTCCAGAATTAATTTTGATCATGAAATTATAAAACAAACATTTCTCTGTTTTAAATATGTCATGGAATTCTTAGAAATTGCCAAGGTACTTAATATGAAAATACTTATTCTTAGAAATTCCAAAGTTTCTGTTCAAGCTCTACCTTTCTCCATTCAAGGAACTGTCAGGAAACATTTAACAGGAGGCTTCCTGTGCGCTGCTTTGGATCTGTCAGGAATCCTCTGTTCCTTATTAATTACTGAAAGAGGAGAGGCAAGCCCCTCCTGGGGCTGAGGATCCAGACATTTCCTTCATTAGTTTTTCTATACGGTGATAGAAAAACTTTCTATAGGGTGAAGAAAAACTTTCTTCTTGTGAACCATAGGGTAAAAGTGATTATTTATAACTCTCTCTCTCTCTCTCTCTCTCTCTCTCTTTAATATGGATTGCCTATGTTTTGTAAGTCTGGAATTTTAATATTTATCTTTGCTGAAAATAACTACAGCATATATGCCCACACCATGTTGATTAAAACACCTTTGCTCCATCAGAGCTCTGGTCCCCGTGTGGTTCTGTCTCTCTCTCTCTCTCTCTCTCTCTCTCTCTCTCTCTCTCCCCCTCTCTCTCTTTTTCAGGCTGATTCCCCTGGAGTGCAGAGGTTCTTTGAGTTCATTTTCCTGCATGGGCTTCTAAAACCCTCTCAAGAAGGTGCTCTGCACCTTCACCCCATTGAGAGGGCACCTTGCTCCATGAACAGAGCAAGCCCCATGCCTGGGTCTTTATTGGCTTTCTGCGTAAACCAAGAAATATCTCTTTCTCTCCTTTACTTTCTTATTGTCAACTCTGGACCACCAGGTTCCAGTCCATTAAAGGACTGCAACAAGGAACTGTTCCTTCAAGAGCCTGCTGCCATGAAAGCCTCAGTTTATCTTCCTTATGGGAAAAGTAAAAGGAGTAAGTAATGCAGAAGATCAAGATGAATTATCATTGCTAAAAATATTGACTCTAAAATTATTTAAAATATTAGCTATTATTATTTTAATATTATCTAAAATATTAGCTATTCTGTGACTTCATTATTTTCATTCTAGCTGAAGATGATAACCACCAGGTGTCATTTGTGCCTATGACAGAGAACATTCATAATAATAATAATAGCTACTCTGTAGTAGGTGCCATAAACACTACATACATAATCTCTAACACAACACAGCCCTGAAAGTCAAGCAACCATCTCCAAAGTAAAATTAGAATACCCAAGAGATCAGTGGATTTATCCAAGCAAATGCGTTAACAGAAATATGCTATTCAACTTAGAGTCAAACTCAAACTTCTTACGTGTCCTTAATGATTTTTACCCTCATGTGCTTAGAAAATGTGTGCTTTTATCTATGTATGTTATACATTAAGAAGCATATTGTATTATAAAAGTAATACATAAACCAAATCCATCACTAAAAATTTCTCCATGGAAAAAATTCCAGGACTAGATGGCTTCATTCATGAATGACTTCTATAAAATAGTAACATTACCCAACTATGTTCAGAAAATAGATTAGGGTAGAAAAAGCCTAATTTTTAAACCTATTTTATGAAACCCAGTGATTTCACTTCTAGTTGCATATTAGTGCATAGTAATATGCTTGTATAGACACCAAAGGGCATGTTAAAAGAGAGTCTGTGAATGGATGAGAAACTAAAAGTATCACTAAAAAATAGAATCTATAATAATATTTGCAAATTATTATGCAAAAAGGATAATAACAAGGTCCTACTATAAAGCAAAGAGAACTATTTCAATATATTGTGATAAATCATACTGGGAAAGAATATAGAAAATAATATATGTCTGTATAATTGAATCACCTTGCCATTCAAGAGAAAGTAACACAACATTGTAAGTGAAAAATAAACTACCAAAAATATAATCTATAAAAGAATAAATTGTAGAACATTCCTACAGAAAGATACAGAGTAATGAGAGTGAACAAATCACAACTGCATTCTCATCTATTAATGCTACAAATAATCCTCAGCCATAAATGCCAGCCAAACAGCTGTTTGACTTTTTTTTATCAGTTCAGTCGCTCAGTCGTGTCCAACTCTTTGCAAACCATAAACTGCAGCACTCCAGGCCTCCCTGTCCATTACCAATTCCCAGAGTTTACTCAAACTCATGTCCATCAAGTCAGTTATGCCATCCAACCATCTCATCTTCTGTCATACCCTTCTCCTCCTATCTTCAGTCTTTCCCAGTATCAAGGTCTTTTCTAAAAAGTTAGTTCTTTGCATCAAATAGCCAAAGTATTGGAATTTCAGCTTCAACATCAGTCCTTCCAATAAATATTCAGGGCTGGTTGGATCTCATTTCAGTCCAAGGGACTCTGAAAGGTCTTCTGCAACACCACAATTCAAAAGCATCAATTTTTTGGTGCTCAGCTTTATTTATAGTCCAACTCTCACATCCATACATGACTACTGGAAAAACCATAGCTTTGACTACATGGTCCTTTCTTGGCAAAGTTGCTGCTGCTAAGTCACTTCAGTCGTGTCCGACTCTGTGTGACCCCATAGACGGCAGCCCACCAGGCTCCCCCGTCCCTGGGATTCTCCAGGAAAGAACACTGGAGTGGGTTGCCATTTCCTTCTCCAATGCATGAAAGTGAATAGTGAAAGGGAAGTTGCTCAGTTGTGTCTGACTCTTTGCGACCCCATGGACCGCAGCCTACCAGGCTCCTCTGTCCATGGGATTTTCCAGGCAAGAGTACTGGAATGGGGTGCCATCGCTTTCTCCATGGCAAAGTTATGTCTCTGCTTTTTAATATGCTGTCTAGGTTGGTCATAACTTTTCTTCAACGAGCACGCGTCTTTTAATTTCATCACTGCAGACACCATCTGCAATGATTTTGGAGCCGAAAAAAAAAAGTCTGTCACTGTTTCCCCATCTATTTGCCATGAAGCGGTGGGACCAGATGCCATAATCATGGTTTTCTGAATGTTGAGCTTTAAATCAATTTTTCACTCACCGTTTTCACTTTCGTTAAGAGGCTCTTTAATTCTTTATCGCTTGCTGCCGTAAGAGTGGTGTCATCTGCATATCTGAGGTTATTGATATATCTCCTGGAAATCCTGATTCCAGCTTGTGCTTCATCCAGCCCACTGTTTCTCATGATGTACTCTTCATATAAGTTAAATAAGCAGGGTGACAATATACAGCCTTGACGTACTCCTTTTCCCATTTAGAACCAATCTGTTGTTCCATGTCCAGTTCTAACTGTTGCTTTCTGATCTGCATACAGATTTCTCAAGAGGCAAGTCAGGTGGTCTGGTATTCCCATCTGTTTCAGAATTTTCAAGTGTTTGTTGTGGTACACACAGTCAAAGGCTTTGACATAGTCTATAAAGCAGAAGTATATGTTTTTCTCGAACTCTTGTTTTTTCAATGATCCAATGGATGTTGGCAATTTGACCTCTGGTTCCTCTGCCTTTTGTAAATCCAGCTTGAACATCTGGAAGTTCATGGTTCACATACTGTTGAAGCTTGGTTTGGAGAATTTTGAGCATTACTTTACTAGCATGTGAGATGAGTGCCATTATGGAGTCGTTTGAGCATTCTTTGGCATTGCCTTTCTTGGGGATTGGAATGAAAACTGACCTTTTCCAGTCCTGTGGCCACTGCTGAGCTTTCCAGATTTGTTGGCATATTGAGTGCAGCACTTTCACAGCATCATTTTCTAGGATTTGAAATAGGTCAACTGGAATTCCATCACCTCCACTAGCTTTGTTCATAGTGCTGCTTCCTAAAGCCCACTTGACTTCATACTTCAGAACATCTGGCTTTAGGTGAGTGATCACACCATCGTGATTATCTGGGTCATTAAGATCATTTTTGTATAGTTCTTCTGTTTATTCTTGCCATCTCTTCTTAATATCTTCTGCTTCTGTTAGGTCCATATCATTTCTGTCCTTTTGTGTCTACTATTGCATGAAATATTCCCTTAGTATCTCTAATTTTCTTGAAGAGATCTTTAGTCTTTCCGATTCTATTGTTTTCCTCTATTTTTTTGCATTGATCACCGAGGAAGGCTTTTTTATCTCTCTGTGCTATTCTTTGGGACGCTTCATTCAAATGGGTATATCTTTCCTTTTCTCCTTTGCTTTTCAATTGTCTTCTTTTCACAGCTATTTGTAAGGCTTCCTCAGACATTCATTTTGCCTTTTTGCATTTCTTTCGCTTGGGGATGGTTTTGATCACCACCTCCTGTACAATGTTATGAATCTCCATCCATATTCTTTGGGCACTCTATCTGATATAATCCCTTGAATCTATTTGTCACTTCCAATTTCTTTAATTTCCAAACATTTTGGAGCTTCTAGATACGTGTTATGGATTTCAGTTTAATATCTTGTGGTTAGCAAACACATTTTGTATTATTTTCATACCTCTTAAATTCAATATGATTCATTTCATATATCTGTTCAGTTCAGTTCATCCGATCAGTTGTGTCTGACTCTTTGCGACCCCAAGAATTGTAGCACACCAGGCCTCCCTGTCCATCACCAACTCTTGGAGTTCACTCAAACTCACATCCATTGAGTCAGTAATGACATTCAGCCATCTGTCATCCCCTTCTCCTCCTGCCCCCGATCCCTCCCAGCATCAGAGTCTTTTCCAATAAGTCAACTCTTCACATGAGGTTGCCAAAGTATTGGAGTTTCAGCTTCAGCATCATTCATTCCAAAGGACACCCAGGACTGATCTCCTTTAGAATGGACTGGTTGGATCTCCTTACAGTTCAAGGGACTCTCAAGAGTCTTCTCCAACACCACAGTTAAAATGCATCAATTCTTCGGTGCTCAGCTTTCTTCACAGTCCAACTCCCACATCCACACATGACTACTGGAAAAACCACAGCCTTGACTAGATGGACCTTAGTCAGCAAAGTAATCTCTGCTTTTGAATATGCTATCTAGGTTGGTTATAGGTGTAAGCCTTTCAAAGGGGTAAATGTCTTTTAATTTCATGGTTGCAATCACCATCTGCAGTGATCTTGGAGCCCTCCAAAATAAAGTCTGACACTGTTTCCACTGTTTCCCCATCTATTTCCCATGAAGTGATGGGATCAGATGCCATGATCTTAGTTTTCTGAATGTTGAGCTTTAAGCCAACTCTTTCACTCTCCTCCTCTTAGAGTATAGCAAAACTCAGTGACTGCTATTAATATATGTGCACTTGAAAATAGTGTGTTGTATGGATTTTTCTTAGAATGTAAATTAGGTCAAGGAGGTTGATGAATGTTCATTAGTTATTCAGATGTTGTGTTACCACTGATGAGCTAGTATTGTCTTTTTTTTTTTTGAGGTTTATTTAACCTTTTTTGATCATGGTGGATCTTTGTGATGCACAGAGCTTTATCTAGTTGAGGTGAGCAGGGGCTTCTCTTTCATTTTAGTGCATGGTTTTCTCATTGCATTGGCTTCTCTTGTGCAGAGTACAAGATCTAGGCATACAGATTTCAGTAGTTGTGGTTCATGGACTTAGTTGTCCGATGGTATGTGGGATCTTCTGGGACGAGGGACCAAACTGGTGTCCCTTGCATTACAAGGTGGATTCTTAACAACTGGATCACCAGCGAAGTCTTATCATTATCATTAACCAATTCCACAGGTAACATCAGTGTTTGGCTACCTCATGCGAAGAGTTGACTTATTGGAAAAGACTCTGATGCTGGGAGGGATTGGGGGCAGGAGGAGAAGGGGACGCCCAAGGGTGAGATGGCTGGATGGCATTACGGACGCGATGAAAATGAGTCTGAGTGAACTCAGAGATGGTTATGAACAGGGAGGCCTGGCGTGCTGCGATTCATGGGGTCGCAAAGAGTCAGACACGACTGAGCGGCTGAACTGAACCGAAGGGCACCTTCAAAGCTTAAATAAGCTTCAAATTTCATTCTCAGTCAGTAAGAGAGAGATATGTCTTCTTGAAAAATGGTTTGACACTTTTTTAAAATTTTATTTTTACTTTATTCTATGTTACAATACTGTATTGGTTTTAGAGAGTTGTCTTCAGGATCCAGTTTTGTTAGCTTGTTCTGCAGCATATTGGAAAACTAGCTTATGACACATGGGTCTGAGTTTCTAGGGAAGGCATGAACATTCAACATTGTATTTTTCTCAAATACATGTGACAGTCAACCTAGAAGTTCTACAAATGATAAAAATGTTATAGCATACATTTTTATAATGTTTTACAATTCAAGTATAATGCTGTTGATAGTATATTTTTTATTTTATATATACATTTTAATTTTTTAATACTTTATTTTATTTTACAATACTGTATTGGTTTTGCCATACATTGACATGAATCAGCCACAGGTGTACACGATCTCCCAATGCTGAAGCCTCCTCCTACCTCCCTCCCCACCCCATCTCCCCGGATCATCCCGTACACCAGCCCCAAGCATCCTGTATCCTATATTGAACATAGGCGCTTTGTTTCTTATATGATAGTATACATGTTTCAGTGCCATTCTCCCAAATCATCCCGTCTTCTCCCTCTCCCTTAGAAGCCAAAGGTCCATTATATACCTCTGTGTCTCTTATGTTGTCTCACTTACGGGGTCATCATTACTATCTTTCTAAATTCCATATATATGTGTCAGTATACTGTATTGGTGTTTTTCTTTATAATCGGCTCCAGTTTCATCCATCTCATTAGAACTGAGTCAAATTTATTCTTTTTAAGGGCTGAGTAATACTCCATTGTGTATATGTACCACTGCTTTCTTATCCATTCATCTGCTGATGGACATCTAGGTTGTTTCCATGTCCTGGCTATTATAAACAATGCTGCAATGAACATTGGGGTACATGTGTCTCTTTCAATTCTGGTTTCCTCGGTGTGTATGCCCAGCAGTGGGATTGCTGGGTCATAAGGCAGTTCTATTTGCAATTTTTTAAGGAATCTCCACACTGCCCTCCATAGTGGCTGTACTAGTTTGCATTCCCACCAACAGTGTAAGAGGGTTCCCTTTTCTCCACATCCTCTCCAGCACTTATTGCTTGTAGACTTTTGGATCGCAGCCATTCTGACTGGTGTGAAGTGGTACCTCATTGTGGTCTTGATTTGCATTTCTCTGATAATGAGTGATGTTGAGCATCTTTTCATGTGTTTGTTAGCCATCCGTATGTCTTCTTTGGAGAAATGCCTGTTTAGTTCTTTGGCCCATTTTTTGATTGGATCGTTTATTTTTCTGGAGTTGAGCTGCATAAGTTGCTTGTATATCTTTGAGATTAGTTGTTTGTCAGTTGCTTCATTTGCTATTGTTTTCTCCCATTCAGAAGGCTGTCTTTTCACCTTACTTATAGTTTCCTTTGTTGTGCAGAAGCTTTTAATTTTAATTAGATCCCATTTGTTTATTTTCGCTTTTATTTCCAGTTTACTGGGAGGTGGATCATAGAGGATCCTGCTGTGATGTATGTCGGAGAGTGTTTTGCCTATGTTCTCCTCAAGGAGTTTTATAGTTTCTGGTCTTACGTTTAGATCTTTAATCCATTTTGAGTTTATTTTTGTGTGTGGAGTTAGAAAGTGATCTAGTTTCATTCTTTTACAAGTGGTTGACCAGTTTTCCCAGCACCACCTGTTAAAGAGACTGTCTTTACTCCATTGTATGTTCTTGCCTCCTTTGTCGAAGATAAGGTGTCCATAAGTGTGTGGATTTATCTCAGGGCTTTCTATTTTGTTCCATTGATCTATATTTCTGTCTTTGTGCCAGTACCATACTGTCTTAATGACTGTGGCTTTGTAGTAGAGCCTGAAGTCAGGCAAGTTGATTCCTCCAGTTCCATTCTTCTTTCTCAAGATTGCTTTTGCTATTCGCGGCTTTTTGTGTTTCCATACAAATCTTGAGATTATTTGTTCTAGTTCTGTGAAAAATACTGTTGGTAGCTTGATGGGGATTGCATTGAATCTGTAGATTGCTTTGGGTAGTATACTCATTTTCACTATATTGACTCTTCCAATCCATGAACATGGAATATTTCTCCATCTATTAGTGTCCTCTTTGATTTCTTTCATCAGTGTTTTATAGTTTTCAATATATAGATAGTATATTTTTTAAAAAAATTTACTAACGTTTAATTATGAGTCGCATGTTTGTTACCCTTCAGTTCAGTTCAGTCGCTCAGTCATGTCCAATTCTTTGTGACCTCATGAATCGCAGCATGCCAGACCTCCCTGTCCATCACCAACTCCTGGAGTTCACTCAGATTCACATCCATTGAGTCAGTGATGCCATCCAGCCATCTCATCCTCTGTCATCCCCTTCTCCTGCCCCCAATCCCTCCCAGCATCAAAGTCCTTTCCAATGAGTCAACTCTTCGCATGACGTAGCCAAAGTAATGGAGTTCTAGCTTCAGCATCATTCCTTCCAAAGAAATCCCAGGGCTGATCTCCTTCAGAATGGACTGGTTGGATCTCCTTGCAGTCCAAGGGACTCTGAAGAGTCTTCTCCAACACCACAGTTCAAAAGCATCAATTCTCTGGTGCTCAGCCTTCTTCACAGTCCAACTCTCACATCCATACATGAGCACAGGAAAAACCATAGCCTTGTCTAGACGGACCTTAGTCGGCACAGTAGTGTCTCTGTTTTTGAATGTGCTATCTAGTTTGGTCATCCTTAAATTATTATTTTTTAATTTTATCATAAATGATACTTTCATAAATTATCCCTTTAGTGGAACATTTTAACTTCAAAATTAAGACATTTTTCAAGGTATATAAAATATGTTTATATTAGTACTGGAAAAAAAATCTTTCTATTTAATTTTCTTTTCTAGTATATCAACCACATGCATAAAGTCAGAATTCTCCAAAATAATTCAGAGTTGTAGAATGAATTAAAGTAGTTGCTTTTTTAAATATTAAAATTATCAGTACTAGTATTTTGTAATTTCATCTGCTATCTTTATGACTCTATAGCACTCTTTGGCCTACTTGTTTTAATCTCCATAGCCCATATGTAGTTTTATAATAATTATATTCCCTGTACAATTAAAAAAAGAACTCTTACATAGAAAGCTCCTCAAAGTATTTACTTGACGTATCCATGGTAAAAAAAAATTCAGGTATAATAAGGAAAGACATTTAGAGTATTTAAGATACATGTATGCACAAAGATTGTTATTTCAAATCCATGTGATAGGAAAATGTTAGTTTTCTTAAAATCAGGAAACATATTTAATGGCTGCATCAGATCTGGGGGAAGTGAATTGGGGATAAAAGTGCATCAGGGAAAAGAGGCAAGAACCTTTGTAAAAGGATGGATCTCCACTTAATGACAGAGTACACATGTCCCAGTTTCAATAGCCTGTCATCAATAACAGATCAGATATATGGCTCTTTTCCATAAAAGATGCCATTAACCCTTTCTCTAAGGCAAAGTTCTCAATCAGAAGACAAAGGCAATGTCTGGAGACAATTTTGTTTATCATAGGGAGGGGTGGGAAACTGGAAGTAGCATCCAGTGGGCAAAAGCAAGAAGTATGCTAAACATCCATCAGTAACCAGCACAGGCCACCAAAACAAAGGACTGCTCAGACCAAGGTGTCATTAGTGCAGAGGTGAAGAACCAGTGCTCTAAGGCAGATGGAAACAGCTTTTCTCTTAATTTATATGCTGCATGCTGACTTTTTCAGAAATCCTCCCTCAATACCATTGAGTCTACCCCGGATGTTCATTTTAGCTTGATTTCATCTGCAAACAACTAGTACTGAGAAATATGATGATGGGGTTTGAGTAGAAAATAATATATGTAAATGCAACAGGCTATGTTTGGATGTTACTGAATGTAATTTTTGATATCTTCACTGGAAAAATATATTCCCCACATGCAATAATTACAGCATTCTAAATGTAGTACATTTTGTACCTGACTAATAATACATTTTCTCTATATGGTGATACATTTCAATTTAATTTCTTTCTTCAGTTCAGTTCAGTCTCTCAGTCATGTCTGACTCTTTGCGACCCCATGGACTGTAGCACACCAGGCTTCACTGTCCATAACCAACTCAAACTTGCTCAAACTCATGTCCATCAAGTCAGTGATGCTATCCAACCATCTCATCCTCTGTCACCCCCTTCTCCTCCCACCTTCAATCTTTCCTAGCATCAGGGTCTTTTCCAATGTGTCAGTTCTTCGCAACAGGTGGCCAAAGTATTGGAGTTTCAGCTTCAGCATTAGTCCTTTCAATGAATATTCAGAACTGATTTCCTTTAGGATGGGCTGGTTTGATCTCCTTGCAGTCTGAGGGACTCTCAAGAGTCTTCTCCAACGCCACAGCTCAAAAGCATCAGATTCTTCGGCACTCAGTTGTCTTTATAATCCAGCTCTCACATTCATACACGACTACTTGAAAAACCAGAGCTGTGACTAGATGGGCCTTTGTTGGCAGAGTAATGGCTCTGCTTTTTAATATGCTGTCTAAGTTGATCATGGCTTTTCTTCCAAGGAGCAAGCGTCTTTTAATTTCATGGCTGCAGTCATCATCTGCAACAATTTTGCCATCAAAAAATCTAAAGTCTGCCACTGTTTCCATTCTTTCCCCATCTATTTGCCATTAAGTGATGAGACCATTTGCCATGATCTTAGTTTTTTAAATGTTGAGTTTTAAGCCAGTTTTGTAACTCTCCTCTTTCACTTTCATCAAGAGGCTCTTTAGTTCTTGGCTTTCTGCCATAAGGGTGGTATCATCTGCATACCTGAGGTTTTTGATATTTCTCCAACAATCCTAATTCCAGCTTGTGCTTCATCCAGCCTGGCATTTCACGTAGTTTACTTTGCATATAAGTTAAATAAGCCAGGTGACAATATACAGCCTTGATGTAGTTCTTTCCCAATTTGGAAGCTGTCTGTTGTTCCATGTCTGGTTCTAACTGTTGCTTCTTCACCTGCTTACAGATTTCTCAGGAGACAGGTCAGGTGGTCTGGTATTCCCATCTCTTTAAGAATTTCTTTAAGAATTATTGTAATCTACACAGTCAAAAGCTCTGGCATAGTCAATAAAGCAGAAGGAGATGTTTTTCTCGAACTCTCTTTCTTTTTCTATGATCCAATGGATGTTGGCAATTTGATCTCTGATTCCTTTGCCTTTTCTAAATCCAGCTTGAACATCTGAAATTTCATGTTTCACATACTGTTGAAACCTAGCTTGGAAAATTTTGAGCTTTACTTCGCTAGCATGTGAGATGAGTATAATTGTGTGGTAGTTTGAACATTCTTTGGCGTTGCCTTTCTTTGGGATTGGAATGAAAACTGTCTTTTCCAGTCCTGTGGTCACTGCTGTTTTCTAAATTTGCTGGCATATTGGGTGCAGCATTTTAACAACATCATCTTTAGGACAATTTCTGTCTTGAGGTTTAATTTTTCTGTTTATAACTTGGTTCAGGATAGACCATTTGTTAAATAATGATTTTGCTCTGACTTCTCTAAAAAGCACTTTTGATCCTAAGATTTCTGGTTTTCATGATTCAAAAGAAATAGGGACCACTCCATCCTACTTAAAAAAGAGCTATAAGACATGAATTAAAGCACTAGCAAGTAATCAGTGCTAAGATGACTTATCAGAATCAGATCAGATAAGAACATTCTTGACTCAAGAACAGAAGAATGAGTTATCAAAATTTGTTTATTTGCCAC
>SJYW01051718.1:48983-65714 GCA_006410735.1 Raphicerus campestris
AATATATGTATGTATGTGTATATATATATGCATTTCTGTGTGTGTGTATATATATGTGTGTGTGTGTGTGTGTGTGTGTGTGTGTGTGTGTGTGTGTGTAGCTTGTGCACTCACAAAGCCTAAGAAGTAGAAGAGCTCAGTTAGAGGAGGTATCATATTTCTGGGATCAGGTCAGATTATTTCACCAGCTTGAACAGTAGGTACTGGACTCATTTCTTACTTAAAGTAAGTGTTAGGTTTTTTTGGTTGATTTATCCTATATTTGTAGTTTTTGTTTACAGGACAGAAACAGAGATACAAATGTAGAGAATGGACTTGTGAACACAGTTAGGGGAAGGGGAGGGTAGGAAAAGTAGGGAGAGTCGTACTGACATATATACACTATCATGTGTAGAATAGCTAGTGGGAACTTGCTCCATAACACAGGGAGCTCATCCAGTCTTCTGTGACAACCTAGACCAGTGGGATCAGTGTTTTTGAGGGATGCTTAAGAGAGAGGAACTAAGTATACTTTGCTGATTCACATTGTTTTACAGCAGAAACTAACACAAAATTGTCATTATCATTCAACTAAAAAAAGAATGTTTAATACTGTGTGGGGGAAGGAATACATAAAATATCAATTAAAAAAAAAAAGAAACAGGGATATACTAGTCTCTTATTGACCTTATTTTTTAACTAGACTTTTTATGTTCTTATTTTCAGGAAAGGAAATACAGTCAGAAATGTATTTGTATGTAAAGTATCTATGTCTTGAAACAGTAAAAGGCAGTATAGCATAGCACACTGATTTCCAGGCCAGGCAGATAGACATTCCCAGCCTCATGGTTGGGGAACATTGGGAAAGTTTTCTCACTTTGAAGCATAGCACGTGGTAGAAATCAATGATATTTGTAACTGATCACTTTCATATGTGCATTTTCCCTGGAATTAAACATGGCTCAAATTATTATTTTCTTTCTCTCTCCGTTTCTCTCTCTTCCTTCCTCTGTTTATTTTTTCCCATGCTCCCTTCCTCACTTCCTCTCTCCCTCTTCTCTCTCTCTTTCTATACCCACACACATACATACAGAAGGTGACATATATAAAATTTTTATACAAATTTCTACCCACTAATAATGGTATGAAGATTAATTATAATGATTCATATAAACTGCTAAGCTCTTTGTCTTGGACATATTAATAGCTCAGTGATTTCTAGTCATTGTTACTTCAAAATGCCAATCATATCATACTGAAATGACTTTTCTGAATAATTTATTGAAAATAACATAAGAATAGTAGATATATTTGTTTTATTACTAATCCTCTTTCCTTTAAGACTTGCATGTGATTTTTAAAAAGTATGCCACAGAATCTTATATTTTAAGGTATTTCTGGTGATATATAATCTTATTGACTTTTTTGATGGGAGAACTGAGTATCACAGATGCTTCAGATGCTTCAGGATGGTCTCTGAAGCAGTCCTTGGTCATCTGTGATCAAAATGAGCTCTTCCTCTTTGACTGACAAGTCAAGAGGGATAATATCTCTAGAGATGTTTTGTTTTGTTTTGAGGAAAAAGTAGAAACATCAGCTTAATCATTTCTATGTTCAAATGAATAATACAGAGAGGAGTATGTTCATTTCCACATTTGTCCAACCTTTAAATGAATGATTAAAATGCTTAGAGAAGGTTTTGTAATGTCTCAATCATCTGCATGAAGGAAATTCTCTTTTATTTGTTCCCTTTCAACTTGATGTGTGTTTTCCTCTCAATTTAAAATTGATTTAAATAGCTTGACTAACTAGTAAAAGCAATGCTGACTGAGAAAGAGACTGCCTACTCTGCAGACTAAGTAATCAAAATTTAGAATTTTAGTGAGTAATAAAAATTAAGAGAAATCTGGGCAGATCAAACTAAAAGCATGCCACATTTGACAGTTTTCAATTTGCAACCCAAATGTTTCTTCATAATTTATGTCTTCTCAAATGTAAGTGTTCTCATCCATTTCTCTATATAAAATGGTTATTATTATTTATATAATAATTTACTTACTGGTACAGTTAATCATTTTCATATACTCTTGCAAAGATTAGAACTTAAAACTGATATTTTATCATTCCACACACTTGTGTTTCACAGATTATGTATATAAAATATACCTGTTGTTGTTTGCTAAGTCGTTTCTGACTCTTTGCAACCCCATATAGTGTAACCCACCAGGCTCCTCTGTCCTCAGGATTTCCTAGGCAAGAATACTGTAGTGGGTTGCCATTTCCTTCTCCAGGAGATCTTCCTGACCCAGGGATCAAACCTGCATCTCCTGCATTTGCAGGAAGATCCTTTACTGCTGAGCCACCAGGAAGCCCATAATATCCACAAATATACTATTTTATTTTTCTGTCTTTGTAATCTCTATGATAATTTATAAACTAGCTTGTGAATGGTGTTGAGAAATGCTGGACCAGGTACAGAGGCCAACTTTCCTTCCTGTAGCAACAAGACATTTGTATAGACAGACAGAATCTTTTAAGTTTGAGCTGTAGCATTACACCTTGAAAGTTACACCTTAGAGGTAGTGATGAGGTAGTCCTTGCAGGTGTAATCAAGGTAAAAAGTCTTATACAAGAAAAATGTCATGGATGATCTGTCTTTGTAAGAGACACAAGGAATAAAGAAAAGAAATGTGAGCACAGAAGCAGAACTAGGTTATGTCCCCAGATGACACAACCACAAGTTAAAGAATTCCCAGAGCTTCCAGAAGCTGAAAGAGGCAAGGAACAAGATTGTTTCCTGGAAACTTAGGGAGGAAAATGGCTCTGCTGACACCTTGATTTCAGACTCCAGCCTCCAGAACTATGGGGAATAAATTTCTGCTGTTTAAAGCCACTAAGTTTGTGGCAATCTTTTACAATTGTTCTGGGCAAGTAAACAAACCTGAATAACTGGCACCATTAATCTTAAGACTTGGTGGGCCAATGCTTTAGGTGACAAGCTGTGTCATGTGTCAGCAAGCTCACTGAGTTTTTGTTTGGGCATTCTATTCATGCAAATATTTTACTTATATCTTCTTTCTGCTTAGCCCAATGAATTGTTTTGGTCACAAAGAAACATAAGCTGTGTACTTTCTTGAAAACAAAAGCAAGCAAGTTGCTCTTAAAATGGATGAGAAAAGTATCAGAGCTGGTGGTCTGTGAGCCATAAAGAATGGGAGTCTTCTAGAGAAGGGTGTTGGTGTCATACCAGCAAAGCTCAGAAAACATGTTGAATAATCTGCCAAGTGCAGGAGAAATAGAAGACTCTTTCAATTCAGAAGTATTTACTATATAAAAAAATTCTATGAGTCCTGGAGTACAGTAAAATACATTAACTAAATCTGAACATGATGAAAACTTTTTTTTCCCTCTTGATAACTATAAGATAACTGTAGGGTTACAGATCAGATATAATAGCTCTATTTTTTAATATAATATATTCAAACATCCAAATATACATTAAATGTCTGCCATATGCCAAGTAGAATTCTGGATTCTGGAGTTACAACATTGAAACAGGTAAAACAACTTTCTTATTATTGTAGAGCTTCCATTTTAGTTTAGAACTGTTCACATTAAAGAGTTATATATTCTTCATCTCTTTTGCTTTGAAGCTTTTTATAAAGTTAAAGAAAAACACTTGACCAATATCATACTTTGAAATTTCCATATGTAATTTTGAATCATAAAAAAATAAGCAAAAGATGAAGGATAGAAATATCTGGAAGAGGAGAAGCCCCCTGCAATACATAGTGCATTTCAAGTCATAGAATAGGCAGGAAGAAATGTGACCCTTGTATGGAAAACTAGCCTTTTGACACCTGTAACTTCTTATCTCATCCCAGTATTTGGATGTGGGAAGGGAGACTAGAGAAAGCTGATTTGTTTCCACAAGAAAATTGGGACAAATTTCAGGTTTATATTCCTGTAAGGGAAGGAACAAAATCGGTATACAAAGTTAGAGATTGAATAACTGAATAAGAAACATGGTTAATACATGGAAAGACCTATAAAAACTGAGATGTTGAACCTTAAGTTTTGACATTTCTGTGATATAAATTATAAAAGATCACTAAAATTTAGTGATGATATCTATACATTATATATATATATATACACACACATACATATATATATATATATATATATATATATATATACACACACACACATATATATATATTCCTTTTTCTCTCCCTTGCCCAAAATTGAGTTGAGTTCTTGTATAGTTGGTGTTTGATTTTTTATGACACAGTGGACAGTAGGCTACCTAATTCCTCTGCCTATGGGATTTCCCAGGCAATAATATTGGAGTGACTTACCATTTCCTACTCCAAGGGATCTTCTTGACCCAGGGATTGAAACTGCATCTCAACCTCTTCCATTGGCAGGCAGATTCTTTACCACTGATACTACTTGGGCAATGACAAAGTACTCATCTACCAATGCAAAAGGCACAAGAGACACAGGTTCAATCTCTGCATCAGGAAGGTCCTTTGGAGGAAAGCAAGGCAAGCTAACCAGTAGTCTTGCCAGGAGAATCACTATGGACAGAGGAGCCTGGTAGGCTATAGGTTTGCAAAGAGTCAGACATGACTGAAGCAACTTGGCACACATACATAGTTAGTGTTAGAAACAAGATGTCCTGAAGAAAAAAGGAATTTAGCTGACATTATAGGACTATTGGAACTCTAGGAATTCAAAAAAATATAGAGCATTGGAATAAACTTTACACAGTGAAAGAAGTATTTAAATCAAATTTACCAAGTTTATTTTGGATTTTATGAACTCCCATTGGCACCTGGGTTATATAAAGACCAATTATTGTAGCCTCTTCACTTCCTCCCACTTTTAGAATTTAATCATTATTAGTAGAAAGGCATTTGTTGCTTTTTTGAAAGACATGAAAAAATAAACTAATCTTTGAGGATGCAGAATGATCTAGTAATCTGAAATCTCAAAATTATTCCTCCACCATCTACTCAATCAATGTATAAACCTGAGATTCATTTAGCTTATCTTTGTCATTCACGTGCCATTATTTACTAGTCCTGTCACTTTTATTTCCTGTATATCTCTTGAAGTTTATGACATTCTTCATGCATTGTGCCTCTCCTACTTTAAGGCCCTATCATTTCCAATCTCTTTAGTTAGCTGCTGTTCTTGTTTTTCCTATGGAACTTCTGAAATCATCCCATCACTGCCAAACAGTATGTTTCAGAAGCACAAAACTAGCTAGTTGACACATTTGACGATGACATTCACCCTCAGTGGAATAGTTTTCAATGTTTCCCATTTTATTTTCATGATACTATTCAAATTGTAAGCAGGACAAACTCAAACTTCCAAGGTCTGTTTCCCGCTTGCCTTTCTAGTGTTGTTTACTACCACATCCCCACACACCCTGGACACTTGTGCCATGATGAATTCCAGGTGGTCCAGCAAACCACAGCCTAGAGTACCACCATGGCTTGCGATTTTCCTATGACTTTTCACTTGTAATTGTCCTATTTTTTTCCTCTTTGGACAATGTGTATTATTTTTGAGGCCAACTCCAATGTCACTTTTAAAATTAATTTTTATTGGAGTATAGTTGATTTAGTTGTATTAGTTTCTATTATAGTTTTCAATTACATTTTCTATAATACTAATACAACTATTCTATTACTAATACAACTATTTCTAATAGTTGTATTAATTTCTGCTCTATAGCAAAATGAATCAGTTGCATGTTTGCATATATCCTCTCTTTTTTGGATTTTCTTCTCATTTAGGTCACCACAGAGCACTGAGTAGAGATCCCTTTTCCACACAGTAGGTTCTCATCAGTCACCTATTTCATACACAGTATCAATAGTGTATTTATGTCAATCTTGGTCTTCTAATTCATCACACTCCCTTGATAGCCATACATTTTTTTCCTCTACTTCTGTGTCTCTATTTCTACTTTGCATATAAGATTATCTATACCATTTTTTATATTCCACATATATGGGAAAAAAAGTTAGTATATGATATTTGTTTTTCTCTTTCTGACTTACTTCACTCTGTATGACAGTCTCTAGATGCATCCACGTTTCTTTGCAAATTGCATGATTTCATTCCTTTTTATGGTTAATAGTCCATTGCTACATTTGAGTTTTAGGTAAATTTCACAGTATGTGCATGCTAAGTTGCTTCAGTCATGTCTGACTCTTTGCAGCCCTATGGATTTCAGCCTGTCAGGTTCCTCTGTCCATGGGATTCTCCAGGAAAGAATAATGGAATGGGATTGCCTTGTCTTCATTCAGGGGATCTTCTCAACCCAGAGATCAAACTCATGACTCTTATGTCTCCTGCATTTGTAGGCAGGTTCTTTCATACTAGTGCCACCTGAGAAGCCCCAAATTTCACAGTACTGCATGTCAAAATAGTAAGTATTATATCAACAAAGACCAATAGTCTACTATACTTAATTTTAAAAGCTTCATGGGATAATTTATTGAGATAAAGATAAAAGTAATAAGAACAATACAATTAATAGGGAAAGTTTTTGGCCTTATTAAGAGAATATCTAAAAATAAACAAATGGAATAAACATGAACATACTTAAGTTATGGGTACATTAAATTTCACTTATTAAGAGTTTGGTATATTTAGTAAAATTTATGGAGAATATTTTAATAACTTTGCAAAGTGCACGCACAGAATTCTAGAAAAATAGGTTTCCAGTTCAAAACACTAACAGCAGTATTCAATCAACATACTATTATGTATGGTTCTTTTATTCCTCCCACATAAGAATCTAGGCTTAATCCTATTTGAAAGGATACATCCAAATTTATTACAAGTGTTTTGTTATGTTTATTCTAGGAAAGAATATGAAGGGTCACCCTTAGGAATTAGTCTTGAAGAATTTAATAACTTTAAGAACTTATCTATTTTAATAAAATAATGAAAGTCACTCAATTCTTTTTCCATGGAAATTATCAAGTGATTCAGTTCTTCCTTTCTTTATCTATGTATAAAATAATATATTCTATTAATTTATTTCCAGAAAATTTTACATTGATCACAATAGCTGATTATTCAATTGTCAATGAGGTTCTTAGATGAGATATTTATTTGTTTAATTATCTAAAGAAAATATTTTAAGTCAATGTCACATTTATATTTCAGATAAAATAAGTATATAATTGTGTAATTGTGTTCACCCATTTAAGATTTTACAAAGTATAAAAGTATTTTGCATTTGTAAAAGTATTGAGTGGTTACAATAATTTAGGAATTACTTAGCTCAACATGTATTCCTACTGACTTTCAGCCAGAGGTCAGAAGAGCAGATGATCCTTTTTTCTGTGCTGCCTGTGTGGTTGATGATAAGTATGCTGATTAAACACACTCTACTAAGATTTACATTGGAACCAGTCAATGACAGAAGAAGGATGCTGGGGGCCCATTTTGCTTGTGCAGATCAGGGAGCTGTCAACTGTGGTAACAGATTCATGAGGTGGCTTACTGATGGTGGAAATTCTTTATGGAGGCTCAGTCTAAAGGTTGTCTCTTCACATATCTTCACTATTTTGCAAGATACTCTTTAACATATTTTTACATATATTGGCGGAAGCAATTTCTATTCTCTGCAACTACTGTCCAATAATTTTAGAGGTAATTACAAAAAACATAGCAATATAAGGTAGATGATTAATTTTAAGATGGGAGCCAAAGAAAGTCATTAATTATGAATAAGCCCAGCCTGTGCCTCATTTATAGCTTCAAAAGAGAGAGTAGTCTAATACCGGAAAGCACAGAATCTTGTTTAGATATTAAATTTGAAAGTCCTCAGTGGTTAGTGGTTTTTGTTAGCTTTTTTCTTTTTTTTTTTTTTTTTGGTTATTGGTGGTGTTGTTTGTTTTGGGTACTATTTTGTCCACTGATGAATCACATAACATAGTTTAATAGCTAGCTTAGACTGTGGAATGTTATACTCTCATCAAACTGCATTATGACTTTAGTCTCTAGCTGTTCTCTAGCTGTTCATTATGACTTTAGTCTCTTAGCTGCTTAGTCAGCTAAGCTGACTGCTCAGTTGGGTCCAACTTTTTGCAACCCATGAACTGTAGCCCACCAGGCTTGTCTGTCTATGGGGATTCTCCAGGCAAGAATATTGGTGTGGGTTGCCATGCCCTCCTCCTGGGGATCTTCCCGACCCAGGGATCCAACCCAGGTCTCCTGCATGCAAGTGTATTTTTGCTGTCTGAGCCACCAGTGAACCCAACAATACTGGAGTGAGTAGCCTATCCCTTCTCCAGAGGATCTTCCCAACCCAGGAATTGAACTGGGGTTTCCTGCATTGCAGGCAGATTTTTAACCATCTGAGCTTCCAGGGAAACCCTTAGGTCTCTAGACCTGAAGGAAAATAACACATACCATTGATTTTTACATGGATTTCTTCCATTTATTGAAATGACTCATTCAGGAGTGCCCATTAGTCAGCTCTTCCCATTAGTCAGCTGGTGAAGAATCTGCTTGCAATGTGGGAGACCTAGGTTCAATCCCTGAGTTGGGAAGATCCTCTGGTAAAGAGAAGAGCTACTCACTCTGGTATTCTGGCCTAGAGAATTTCATACACTGCACAGTCCATGGGGTCGCAAAGAGCTGGACATGGCTGAGAAACTTTCACTGTCACTGTCTAGACCTCAGCAGTTGAAAATTCAGAACACCAGGTAAGACCTAGTGGTTTATAAGCAGGCTTCAAACGACCAATATTCTCTCACGTTAGCTCCACTCATTGTAGAGTTGGGGGTTCAGTTAGGGACAGATGCCCAGGGGGTCCCTGTGCCCTGCTTCTGTTCTTCCTGTCCTACTGTTCTCTCATTCCCCATGAAGATGAGATGGTACCTGTCTACCCCAGTGAGGCTGGGATCCATACCCCTGATGCTGCCAAACTGCTGTTCAGCTACTGTTGATACATCATACTCTTTCCTTCAGAGCAGCCCCAAATCTGAGAGGTCAGTTTGTGTTATTTACTCTTTTCACATTAGAAATTATTTTAAGGGGGTCAAATTCTCTTAATCAGGTGCCAAGATAGATGGCATGGCCATTTTATTCATTCTTTTTATGGTAGCTAGCACCACATAGTGGCAGGGAATTAATTCAAAGCTCTCCTTTGCTCTCTCAACAAGAAGCGACATTATGTTCATCCGTCTGTCTCCTGCTGGAAACTCATGGCCTCATTCCCTGTATATCTATTCACTTATAACAGAATTAGATCAGCTCCGCCTCAAATGTGATTTTGTTTCTTACAACATTTGCTACATTCCACTAATGTTCTTCTCACTCCAGAAAGGGCCGTAGCATGCTATGAGGGGTTTTATATTTTAAAACCATTAGATTTAATAAAGTCATGTTGACTTTTTAATAACTTTATAAAGTATTTTATGCTATATTCTGGATAGCACGCTAGTTTTGGAATATTATCTTATTTTGCCTGTCATCTCTTAAACATAGCAATTAATCAAGCAATATTTGTGTTTGATGCTTAGAAGACCAAATAAACATTTCTTTGTCTCCAATAACTTGGAATCGTATGACTTATTTTACCATTAATTGTTTTATCACTGGACAATATTAATTGCATTTCCTAATATACACTTGACATTTCCCATTCTCCAGCCACACTGCAAACTGGCGGGCACCACAGCAAGTGCGGTATCTTTATTGACTCAAATTGTCAATCTGTGTTCTCTCAACAGATGCTTTGCCAGACAACTGAAGCTAGTTTAAGCTCCATCGAGTGGCTGGTAATTTTCTTTTGAAGTAAGGCCCTAAAGACAGTGACACTACCAAAGGAAGACGGCTTCTTGGGTTCAGGGCAAGTTGGCAAGATGGCAGTTGATCTATGCATGTACGTGTGTGTCCTAAGTCACTTCAGTCATGTCTGTGCAACCCTATGGACTATAGTCTGTCAGGTTCCTCTGTCCATGGGATTTGCTAGGCAAAAATACTGGAGTGGGTTGCCATGCCCTCCTCCAGGTGATTTTTCCTAAACCAAGGATCAAACCCATGTCTCATATCTCCTGCATTAGAAGGCAGATTCTTTACCACTAGCACCACCTGGGAAGCCCCAGTTGAATTATATTTTCTGTTTAATACACATGGTGAAAATCACTGCCTTGTTTTCATTTTCCATGTAAAAATACATTAAAAGTTGGCTGTATATAACATGTTTATAAGGCAACAATGAAGACTGAAATAGTTGTCTGGTGCGATTTAAGCATCATTGGAAAAGACATAGTACAGTGTTACTGAGTATGAGGTTTCCTGAGGTCAAGATCGCTGTTTAAATCCTGGATCTGCCACTTAGTAGATTTGTGGTCTCAAAGAAAGCTATTTAAAATTTGAAGCAGAGTTTCTCACCTGCAAAATGGGAGATACTTCCATTGGTGTTATTGTGTTGTTAGATTATTTAGGGGTCAAGTGGTTGATACCCTGTAAATACAGTGCTTTCCATGGATCCTGATAAGATCTAAATTAGTGTTTGCTTCTATTTCTGCTTTATTGACTATGCCAAAGCTTTGACTGTGGGGATCACAATAAACTGTGGAAAATTCTGAAAGAAATGGGAATATCAGACCACCTGACCTGACTCTTGAGAAATCTGTATGCAGGTCAGGAAGTTACAGTTAGAACTGCACATGGAACAACAGACTGGTTCCAAATAGGAAAATGAGTATGTCAAGGTTGTATACTGTCACCCTGCTATTTAACTTCTATGCAGAGTACATCATGAGAAACGCTGGACTGGAAGAAACACAAGCTAGAATCCTGATTCCTGGGAGAAATATCAATAACCTCAGATATGCAGATGACACCACCCTTATAGCAGAAAGTGAAGAGAAACTAAAAAGCCCCTTGATGAAAGTAAAAGTGGAGAGTAAAAATGTTGGCTTAAAGCTCAGCATTCAGAAAATGAAGATCATGGCATCTGGTCCCATCACTTCATGGGAAATACATAGGGAAACAGTGGAACAGTGTCAGACTTTATTTTTTTGGGCTCCAAAATCACTGCAGATGGTGACTGCAGCCATGACATTAAAAGACGCTTACTCCTTGGAATAAAAGTTATGACCAACCCAGATAGTAAACTTGCAAATAGAACTGCCTTATGACCCAGCAATCCCACTGCTGGGCATACACACCAAGGAANTGAACTCCGGGAGTTGGTGATGGACAGGGAGGCCTGGCATGCTGTGATTCATGGGGTTGCAAAGAGTCGGACACGACTGTGTGACTGAACTGAAATAGTGGTATTTAGCTTGATATTCCAGACTGACAGTGTTCTTATAATGAGACATTTTTAATTTTGAATATTTATAAATCATAAAATTGAAACCAGTAATACTTTAAATGATTTAACTGACAACTGAAAACTAAGTGTCAGACAAGTTCAAAATCACCCAGCTGATTAGAGACTCAAAAGTTTCCCAAATTCTTGGAAAATATATTCTCCCCAAAACCTTGCTGGCTTATCCAGAATGACCTCTCTCCATCTAGGTTTACAGATTTAGCAAACAAAAGTACAGTGTGTTCAAATTTGAATCTCATATAGATATCAGCTAACATTTTAGTTTAACTATGTTCCATGCAATATTTAGGATATACTTAAATATGAAATGTGCAATATGCATAATACATATTATGTGATGCTAAACACTAAAATATACAAAATATAACAGACTAAAAACTGCAATACTTAACAACATATTTATACTAAAAATATTTCTTGTCTATCTGAAATTCAAGTTGAACTGAGCTCCCTGTATTTTATCTGGCAATCTAATTTATCCCAGTAGCGTTTTAGAAGCAGCTTTAAGTTTAATGTACATTTTTTTTTCTTTTTATGGCAATTCTAGCTCACTTTTAGTCATCTACATTGTCTACAAAACAGATGTGTATAAGGCATAGCCTTAAGTTTATGTGATAGGTCTTCATAAATATATAAAAACCAATCTTATTACTTTTTTGTCATTGTCTCATTCTCATTTCAAAACTTGTTCCTTGTTCTTTTTGGTATGTGTTCACAGTTATCTAAGTGCTTATAGAAGCTGTATAAGGTTGCCTTATAATTATAGATATATTTGGACCTTATGATCTAAAGTTAATATATGAAAAATCCAGGTCAGGAAACACTGTCGGTTAACTTGTAAGGCATATTAATAAACCCAAATGATCATTTTAATTTTGGAAATGGCTGTTACCTTGAACTCACTTCGATGTATCATTTTTTTTCTGCTAAACTCAATTACAGAAAGCCTCAAATGGGTTCAGCCAGTTCATGAACTGAAACAAGTGGATATAGTTTGCTGCCAACAGCTTGCCCCCATATTCTTCTAGGATGCTAGTAACGCTGGTATGTCATCATCCTTCAGTTCTGAATGCTGTCTGCAATCAGAGGTCTTGGGAAAGAGCTCTTGGGAATTTATTACCACATCAATTGACATAAACTTGAGAGTGTGGTTTGCATTGTTTGTAAGACTCTTCAAATAGTTTCTGAACTTCCTTTTTTTTTCTGAAGGTTTAATTCAAGGACTCTTACAACAAATTGCTTTCTTGTATAAAATGAGAAGTTTTTCCCTCTCAAAGAGAAGGAGCTGGGTAGAGAGCCATTAGTATAAAAGCTCACACAGCTGTCTTTTAAGAGTTGTTTGTCTCAGCTTTTCCACAACATTTTTTCTTTCTTTTTTTTTAATTTAATACTTTATTCTATTTTACAGTACTATATTGGTTTTGCCATACATTGACATGAATCAGCCACAGGTGTACACGATCTCCCAATGCTGAAGCCCCCTCCCACCTCCCTTCCCACCCCATCTCCCCGACTCATCCCATACACCAGCCCCAAGCATCCTGCATCCTGCATTGAACATAGACTGGCGCTTCATTTCTTATATGATAGCATACATGTTTCAGTGCCATTCTCCCAAATCATCCCATCCTCTCCCTCTCCCTCAGAGGCCAAAAGTCTATTCTATACCTCTGTGTCTCTTATATTGTCTCATTTACAGGGTCATCATTACTATCTTTCTAAATTCCATATATATGTGTCATTATACTGTATTGGTGTTTTTCTTCCACAATATTTTTCATTTGTTGTCAGTGGCAATGTAGCTTATAAAAAGTAAGGAGGAAAAAATGAAAGCATTTTCACCCAGAACTGTTCTCATTCAAGAAAGGATTAAATCATTCATACTTTATCATAACAGTCATTCCTCAGCCTCAGCAATTGAGCAAATCCATTGTAAGTTGAGAAATTGCCTCCTATTGTATCTGTGAACCCTTTGATAATCTTATACTATCTCATGCAAAAACAGTAAACTCCAGAAGGCAGATGTTACTCAGCTTGAATTGGGTAAATGCTTATGGTTTAAGGTTAAATGGCATAAACACTGAACTTAGAAGCAAAGTAGGTATAGTGAAAAAATGTAGATTTTGAATCTGGATGCCTTGTTGCATCACAAAATAATTGTACTTCAATGCCAAGTCTCATTAATCTACTTAGATTTTAGTTTCCTTTACTTTTAAGTATGGAAATACAAGCCCTTATAAGTAGGGATTGTAGGTAAGTAATTTTAGCTAGTCTCTGAACATGTAGAATTCTTCATTCCTCTCTCTTTATATCATAGTTCACATAAAATATATTGGAAAATTATGTTGCATTATTATTAAAATATTTTCAGATTTTTATCTTTTGTGTGTGTGTGTGTGTGTGTGTGCGTGTGTGAACCACCTTCCCTGTTGTTATTCTGGTACAAGCATCCTCATCTCATGCCTGAGTTACTGCATTAGACTCCTCACTGGTCTCCATTCTTGTAACCTTACCTACATCCCACCTTTAAAAATATGAATCAGATCCCATCACTATTGTGCTTAAGACTATCTAGTAGTTTCCCACCTCATTCAAAGTGAAAGCCATGGTCCTTACAATGGCCTGTCAGCAGGACTCTGTGTTGGCCCTCTGCACCCACCCCTCCTTCAGACTCTCATGTCTGCAGGCAGACCAGGGGTTCTCCACCCTCAGGTTTTGTTCTTATACTTCCTCTACCTGAGATACGCTATTTATGGGAACCACATGGCTTATTCTCATCTTTTAAAAAATCTCTGCTCAATTCACACCTTCTTGGTAAAGCTTTTTTTAAATTTTAATTTATATGTTTATAAATTAAAAATATATATACATATATATATGGACTGCACCACACCAGTTTTCCCTGGAGTTTTCTTAAACTCAATATAGAAACTACTCTGTGTGTATATGTGTATATATATATATATATTAGTGTATATATGTTAGTCCCAAACTCCGTCTAGTCAAGGCTATGGTTTTTCCAGTAGTCATGTATGGATGTGAGAGTTGGACTGTGAAGAAGGCTGAGCACCGAAGAATTGATGCTTTTGAACTATGGTGTTGGAGAAGACTCTTGAGAGTCCCTTGGACTGCAAGGAGATCCAACCAGTCCATTCTGAAGATCAATCCTGGGATTTCTTTGGAAGGAGTGATGCTAAAGCTGAAACTCCAGTACTTTGGCCACCTCATGTGAAGAGTTGACTCATTGGAAAAGACTCTGATGCCGGGAGGGATTAGGGGCAGGAGGAGAATGGGACAACAGAGGATGAGATGGCTGGATGGCATCACTGACTCGATAGACACAAGTCTGAGTGAACTCTGGGTGTTGGTGATGGACAGGGAGGCCTGGCATGCTGTGATTCATGGGGTTGCAAAGAGTCGGACACGACTGAGCGACTGAACTGAACTGAACTTGTATTTATATTATGGGCTTCTCTAGTAGCTCAGCTGGTAAAGAATCCAGTTGCAATGCAGGAGACCTGGGTTCAATCCCTGGGTTGGAAAGATCCCCTGAAGGGAATGGCTACCCACTCCAGTATTCTGGTCTGGAGAATTCCATGGATTGTATAGTTTATGTGGTCACAAAGAGTTGGAAATGACTGAGCAACTTTCACTTTCACTTTTCCCCTGTATTAACCATAAGTTTGTTTTCTATATCTGTGAGTCTATTTTTGATTTGTAAATAAGTTAATTTGTACCATTTTTTAGTTTCCACATATAAGTGATGTCATATGACACTTGTCTTTGCTGATTTACTTTACTTAGTATGTTGATCTCTAGGTCCATTATGTTGCTGCAAAGGGCATTCTTTCATTCTTTTTTGTAGCTGAGTAATATTCCATTGTATATAAATATATACCACCAGGTAGCTCAAGACCTTGAAGGATCTGGAAAATCTGCTTCCTCTGCTCCCATATATCCTTCTTCTATTTACCATGAAGTAATAGGACCGGATGCCATGATGTTAGTTTTCTTTTCTTTCTTTCTTTTTTTTTTCCTGAGTTTTAAGCCAGCTTTTTTTATTCTTCTCCTTCAACCTCATCAGGAAGCTCTTTAATTCCTCTTTGCATTCTGCCATTACAGTGGTATCATCCATATATATGAGGTTATTGATATTTCTCCTGGCAATCTTGATTCCAGCTTGTGATTCATATAGCCCAGCATTTTGTATGATGTACTCTGCATGTAAGTTAAATAAGCAGGGTGACAATATACAGCCTTGATGCATTCCTTTCCCAATTTTGAAACTGTTTGTTCTTCTGTGTCCTATTCTAACTGTTGCTTCCTTACCTGCATACAGGTTTCTCAGGAGACAGGTAAGGTGGTCTAGTATTTCCATCTCTTTAAGAGCTTTCCAGTTTGTTATGACCCACATAATCAAAGGCTTTCATGTAGTCAATGAAGAAGAATTACATGTGTTCCTGGAATTTCCTTGCTTTTTATATGATCCAGTGAATATTGGCAACTTGATCTCTTGTTCCTCTGCCTTTTTAAAACCCAGCTTGAATATCTGGAAGTTCTAAGTTCATGTACTGCTGAAGCCTAGCTTGGAGGATTTCGAGCATAACCTTACTACAATGGGAAATAGTGCAATTGTCCAGTGGTTTGAACATTCATTAGTACTGCTCTTCTTGAGAATTGGGATGAGGATTGACTTCCTATCTTATGGCCACTGCTGGGTTTTCCAAATTTGCTGACACTTCATGGAAAACAGGAGAAAAGGTGGAAGCAGTGACAGATTTCCTCTTTGTGGGCTCTAAAGTCACTGTGGATGGTGGCTGCCACCATGAAATTAGATGATTGCTTCTTGGCAGGAAAGCTATGACAAACTTAAGACAGTTTGCTAAAAAGAAAAGACATCACTTTGCCAACAAAGGTCTATATAGTCAGTTCAAATACGTTCAGTTCAGTTACTCAATCATGTCCGAATCTTTGTGACACCATGGACTGCAGCATGCCAGGGTTCCCTATCCATCACCAATACCTAAAGCTTGCTCAAACTCATGTCCATAAAGTCGCTGATGTCATCCAACCATCTCATACTCTGTTGTCCCCTTCTCCTCCTGCCTTCAATCTTACCCAGAATCTGAGTCTTTTTCAATAAATCAGTTCCTTGCATCAGGTGGCCAAAGTATTGGAGTTTCAGCTTCAGGATCAGACCTTTCAATGAATATTCAGAACTGATTTCCTTTAGGATAGGCTAGTTTGATTTCCTTGCAGTCCAAGGGACTCTCAAGAGTCTTTTCCAACACCACAGTTCAAAAGCATCAATTCTTCAGTGCTCAGCTTTCTTTATAGTCCAACTCTCACATCCACACATGACTATT
>SJYW01051718.1:65911-93131 GCA_006410735.1 Raphicerus campestris
CCCCATCTCCCCGACTCATCCCATACACCAGCCCCAAGCATCCTGCATCCTGCATTGAACATAGACTGGCGCTTCATTTCTTATATGATAGCATACATGTTTCAGTGCCATTCTCCCAAATCATCCCATCCTCTCCCTCTCCCTCAGAGGCCAAAAGTCTGTTCTATACCTCTGTGTCTCTTATATTGTCTCATTTACAGGGTCATCATTACTATCTTTCTAAATTCCATATATATGTGTCATTATACTGTATTGGTGTTTTTCTTCCACAATATTTTTCATTTGTTGTCAGTGGCAATGTAGCTTATAAAAAGTAAGGAGGAAAAAATGAAAGCATTTTCACCCAGAACTGTTCTCATTCAAGAAAGGATTAAATCATTCATACTTTATCATAACAGTCATTCCTCAGCCTCAGCAATTGAGCAAATCCATTGTAAGTTGAGAAATTGCCTCCTATTGTATCTGTGAACCCTTTGATAATCTTATACTATCTCATGCAAAAACAGTAAACTCCAGAAGGCAGATGTTACTCAGCTTGAATTGGGTAAATGCTTATGGTTTAAGGTTAAATGGCATAAACACTGAACTTAGAAGCAAAGTAGGTATAGTGAAAAAATGTAGATTTTGAATCTGGATGCCTTGTTGCATCACAAAATAATTGTACTTCAATGCCAAGTCTCATTAATCTACTTAGATTTTAGTTTCCTTTACTTTTAAGTATGGAAATACAAGCCCTTATAAGTAGGGATTGTAGGTAAGTAATTTTAGCTAGTCTCTGAACATGTAGAATTCTTCATTCCTCTCTCTTTATATCATAGTTCACATAAAATATATTGGAAAATTATGTTGCATTATTATTAAAATATTTTCAGATTTTTATCTTTTGTGTGTGTGTGTGTGTGTGTGCGTGTGTGAACCACCTTCCCTGTTGTTATTCTGGTACAAGCATCCTCATCTCATGCCTGAGTTACTGCATTAGACTCCTCACTGGTCTCCATTCTTGTAACCTTACCTACATCCCACCTTTAAAAATATGAATCAGATCCCATCACTATTGTGCTTAAGACTATCTAGTAGTTTCCCACCTCATTCAAAGTGAAAGCCATGGTCCTTACAATGGCCTGTCAGCAGGACTCTGTGTTGGCCCTCTGCACCCACCCCTCCTTCAGACTCTCATGTCTGCAGGCAGACCAGGGGTTCTCCACCCTCAGGTTTTGTTCTTATACTTCCTCTACCTGAGATACGCTATTTATGGGAACCACATGGCTTATTCTCATCTTTTAAAAAATCTCTGCTCAATTCACACCTTCTTGGTAAAGCTTTTTTTAAATTTTAATTTATATGTTTATAAATTAAAAATATATATACATATATATATGGACTGCACCACACCAGTTTTCCCTGGAGTTTTCTTAAACTCAATATAGAAACTACTCTGTGTGTATATGTGTATATATATATATATTAGTGTATATATGTTAGTCCCAAACTCCGTCTAGTCAAGGCTATGGTTTTTCCAGTAGTCATGTATGGATGTGAGAGTTGGACTGTGAAGAAGGCTGAGCACCGAAGAATTGATGCTTTTGAACTATGGTGTTGGAGAAGACTCTTGAGAGTCCCTTGGACTGCAAGGAGATCCAACCAGTCCATTCTGAAGATCAATCCTGGGATTTCTTTGGAAGGAGTGATGCTAAAGCTGAAACTCCAGTACTTTGGCCACCTCATGTGAAGAGTTGACTCATTGGAAAAGACTCTGATGCCGGGAGGGATTAGGGGCAGGAGGAGAATGGGACAACAGAGGATGAGATGGCTGGATGGCATCACTGACTCGATAGACACAAGTCTGAGTGAACTCTGGGTGTTGGTGATGGACAGGGAGGCCTGGCATGCTGTGATTCATGGGGTTGCAAAGAGTCGGACACGACTGAGCGACTGAACTGAACTGAACTTGTATTTATATTATGGGCTTCTCTAGTAGCTCAGCTGGTAAAGAATCCAGTTGCAATGCAGGAGACCTGGGTTCAATCCCTGGGTTGGAAAGATCCCCTGAAGGGAATGGCTACCCACTCCAGTATTCTGGTCTGGAGAATTCCATGGATTGTATAGTTTATGTGGTCACAAAGAGTTGGAAATGACTGAGCAACTTTCACTTTCACTTTTCCCCTGTATTAACCATAAGTTTGTTTTCTATATCTGTGAGTCTATTTTTGATTTGTAAATAAGTTAATTTGTACCATTTTTTAGTTTCCACATATAAGTGATGTCATATGACACTTGTCTTTGCTGATTTACTTTACTTAGTATGTTGATCTCTAGGTCCATTATGTTGCTGCAAAGGGCATTCTTTCATTCTTTTTTGTAGCTGAGTAATATTCCATTGTATATAAATATATACCACCAGGTAGCTCAAGACCTTGAAGGATCTGGAAAATCTGCTTCCTCTGCTCCCATATATCCTTCTTCTATTTACCATGAAGTAATAGGACCGGATGCCATGATGTTAGTTTTCTTTTCTTTCTTTCTTTTTTTTTTCCTGAGTTTTAAGCCAGCTTTTTTTATTCTTCTCCTTCAACCTCATCAGGAAGCTCTTTAATTCCTCTTTGCATTCTGCCATTACAGTGGTATCATCCATATATATGAGGTTATTGATATTTCTCCTGGCAATCTTGATTCCAGCTTGTGATTCATATAGCCCAGCATTTTGTATGATGTACTCTGCATGTAAGTTAAATAAGCAGGGTGACAATATACAGCCTTGATGCATTCCTTTCCCAATTTTGAAACTGTTTGTTCTTCTGTGTCCTATTCTAACTGTTGCTTCCTTACCTGCATACAGGTTTCTCAGGAGACAGGTAAGGTGGTCTAGTATTTCCATCTCTTTAAGAGCTTTCCAGTTTGTTATGACCCACATAATCAAAGGCTTTCATGTAGTCAATGAAGAAGAATTACATGTGTTCCTGGAATTTCCTTGCTTTTTATATGATCCAGTGAATATTGGCAACTTGATCTCTTGTTCCTCTGCCTTTTTAAAACCCAGCTTGAATATCTGGAAGTTCTAAGTTCATGTACTGCTGAAGCCTAGCTTGGAGGATTTCGAGCATAACCTTACTACAATGGGAAATAGTGCAATTGTCCAGTGGTTTGAACATTCATTAGTACTGCTCTTCTTGAGAATTGGGATGAGGATTGACTTCCTATCTTATGGCCACTGCTGGGTTTTCCAAATTTGCTGACACTTCATGGAAAACAGGAGAAAAGGTGGAAGCAGTGACAGATTTCCTCTTTGTGGGCTCTAAAGTCACTGTGGATGGTGGCTGCCACCATGAAATTAGATGATTGCTTCTTGGCAGGAAAGCTATGACAAACTTAAGACAGTTTGCTAAAAAGAAAAGACATCACTTTGCCAACAAAGGTCTATATAGTCAGTTCAAATACGTTCAGTTCAGTTACTCAATCATGTCCGAATCTTTGTGACACCATGGACTGCAGCATGCCAGGGTTCCCTATCCATCACCAATACCTAAAGCTTGCTCAAACTCATGTCCATAAAGTCGCTGATGTCATCCAACCATCTCATACTCTGTTGTCCCCTTCTCCTCCTGCCTTCAATCTTACCCAGAATCTGAGTCTTTTTCAATAAATCAGTTCCTTGCATCAGGTGGCCAAAGTATTGGAGTTTCAGCTTCAGGATCAGACCTTTCAATGAATATTCAGAACTGATTTCCTTTAGGATAGGCTAGTTTGATTTCCTTGCAGTCCAAGGGACTCTCAAGAGTCTTTTCCAACACCACAGTTCAAAAGCATCAATTCTTCAGTGCTCAGCTTTCTTTATAGTCCAACTCTCACATCCACACATGACTATTGGAAAAATCAGAGCTGTGACTAGATGGACCTTTGTTGGCAGAGTAAGGTCTCTGCTTCTTAATATACTGTCTAAGTTGATCATAGCTTTTCTTCCAAGGAGCAAGTATCTTTTAATTTCATGGCTGACGTCACCATCAACAATGATTTTGGAGCCCCAAAATATAAAAAATTAAAAATCTCTGTTTCCATTGTTTCCCCATCTGTTTGCCATGAAGAAATGAGACCTGATGCCATGATTTTAGTTTTCTGAATATTGAGTTTTAAGCCAACATTTTCCCTCTCTTCTTTCACTTTCATCAAGAGGTTCTTTAGTTCTTTTTTGCTTTTTGCCATAAGAGTGGTGCCATCTGCATACCTGAGGTTTTTGGTATTTCTCCCAGCAATCTTGATTCCAGTTTCTGCTTCACTCAGTCCAGCATTTCTCATGATGTACTCTGCATTTAAGTTAAATAGGCAGGTGACAATATACAGCCTTGATATACTCCTTTCCCTATTTGGAACCAGTGTGTTGTTCCATGTCCAGTTCCAACTGTTGATTCTTGACCTGCATTCAGATTTCTCAGAAGATAGGTCAGGGGGTCTGGTATTCCCATCTCTTTAAGAATTTTCCACAGTTTGCTGTGAGCAACACAGTCAAAGGCTTTGGTGTAGTCAATAAAGCAGATGTAAATTTTTTTTCTGGAACTCTCTTGCTTTTTCAATTATCCAATGGATGTTGGCAATTTGATATCTGTTTCCTCTCCCTTTTCTAAATCCAGCTTGAACATCTGAAACATTCGAAACTTAGTCATTTATTGCTTTTGTGATTTTTTAACTGCATTTGGACTGTAATACTGTTTAATATTTTTATTTAAATAGACTTGGTATTTCTAGTTGAAAACATGAATACATAAGCAATGAAATTATGGATTTAAGATGCTAGTAATTTTTTGTAATATACATTAAGTAAATATAAATTTAAAAATTGTATAAAGTCTATCCCTGGTAGTTTAGACAGTAAGGAATCTGCCTGCAATGTAGGAGACCTTGGTTTGATCCCTGGGTCAGGGGGACTCCCTGGAGAGGGAACGCCTACCCACTCCAATATTTTTCCTGGAGAATTCTATAGACAGAGGAGACTGGTTGGCTACATTCCATGGGGTCACTAAGAGCTGGACATTACTAAGTGACTTTGAGAGAGAGAGATACATATTAACTTGGGGAAAAACTTGTGTATAAACTAGACGTTCTGAAAATATATTAAAATTATTCATATTTTTCAAAATTTTAAAAGGTTTTTCTATCTAACATCCATCAATTCATCTATCATCCATCCATCATCTATTTGTCTGTTATATCTACCTCTCCATTTCTATCAATCTATCCATCTATCCATAGTCTAGTTATCCATTATCTATTTATCTATCCATTATCTATCTATCATTTATCTATCTTTCTTTGTATGAATCTATTTATACATTATATTTCTCTGTTTATCTATCTACCTCTTCATCTATCCATTATCTATCTATTGGTCTATCTAGCCATCCACCCTTTATCCATTAGCACTCTCTCTATCCATTATCTATCTATAATCTGTTAGTTCCCTATCTCTCTCTCTATTCATTGTCTATCATCTATCAATTATTTTATTTCATTTTTATTTTATTTATTTTTAATATAAATTTATTTATTTTAATTAGAGGCTAATTACTTTACAATATTGTATTGGTTTCGCCATACATCAACATGAATACACCACGGGTGTACATATGTTCCCCATCCTGAACCCCCCTGCCCACCTCCCTCCCCATACCATCACCCAGCATGAAAAGACATCTCTACACNCTAATTACTTTACAATATTGTATTGGTTTCGCCATACATCAACATGAATACACCACGGGTGTACATATGTTCCCCATCCTGAACCCCCCTGCCCACCTCCCTCCCCATACCATCACCCAGCATGAAAAGACATCTGTACACACATACACATTGATAGGTACTCTTGCTCACCTTCTTCTGTACAAAGACACACAGGTGGCAATCCACTAACAGGATGAAAGAAAAGGAGAGGATCATTTTGGGCTCTAACAAGAAACCTGTGAAGATGACTGTAGCTCAGAGAGGAGATTCAGAAGATCAGTCTGTGGGTGTTTATTTGAAAGGAACAGCACAATCTTCAGTCTTGTTAAGAGCATCAAAAGCTGGGAAAGAGCGAGCTGGCTGTTCTGCTCTGAAAGGTGCTCTTTTTCTTCTTGTCACGTTGACCTGATGCATTTCCACCTTGCTGAGCCCGACTGTAAAGCTCAGCTGCTTGGAATCAGAATAACATTTGCTGGGCAGGGCAAGAGGAGATTCAAGATGGACCTGGGTATGACTCACTCGAACTCTAGAAATTGTTCTTTAAAAGTCCAATAATTCCTTTGTTTTGGGTCCTTCTGACATAGACACTTTGTGGTTCTTTAATGGTACTTGAAGTGATCTTTTTATGTTCCCTGTATTTACCATGCCTTTTGAACATTTATTATTGAACATGATTCCATTATTGTTATTGTTGAACATTTTTGTTCAGAGAACTCTTATCAGATGTAGCAGAAAATTCAATAAAATCCAATTATTTAGCCTTAAAATTCTATTTTCCCCAAAATGTCTGCAAAATATATCTATTGAAAACAAATATCTAAAAGTCACTCTTATCTACAAGGAACTGACTATGTAACCTGGGAATGCTTTTGAATCATTCTAGACAGGTGAATTTTGATACACATTTGTATTTACTGGAATGCATACTGTATATCTAACTGGAACTGCTACCAAAAGAGAGGGAGTTGCTTTTTCCTCCAAATATGTTAGGAAACAATATTTTCATGCTATGTACGCAAAGAACAAAAAGATACATAATAATGTGTCTTAAAAATATGGCCAAATTACCAACTGAATTTCTAGAAGAAAATTAAGTAAAATTAGGCTTAGTAATTGGAGAATAGTGTGAACATCAGTATACAGAGGGATACACTAAGCATGACTGAGGAAATCAGAAACAATTGGTTTTAAGTTTCCATAAGATGTCTATGGTATCTGTTAGCCTGCCATCAAGGACGTCCATTCGTTCACTAGTTATGCATAGAATAGTGAAGCTGTCTGTGTTCCTGAACAACTAATGAGACCAGGCTTTAATTACATTCTCCCAGAAGTCAACCTTGGTGGTTTTTTCTCTGGATTGTCCCAGACTTCGTTGGTAGGTTCCAATGAAAGCACATCTAAAATCATCCTCAAGAGTATATTTTACTGACACTCTACTACTTGCCTTTTTGACTTTAAATTTTCACACTTGTATCAGATTTTTTTTTTTTTTGGTAAGGTGATGGATGGAGATAAATATGAATAAAGTGGTTTTGATCTTAGTACTGGTTCATTCTGGGTGAGAAATAAATGCTCTATGAGAAAACATAAAGCAATAATTGAATGACATCTGGACTATATTCTTTAAAAATCTTATCTATCTATTTACATTTATTTATTTAGTATACCATGTAGATCATTCAAGACTAAAGAAGCTTCATGCAGAGCTTTCATTGTTATGCAGTTTGCAGAAGCAATAGAACCATGTTTAGAAAAGTGTTTTAGAGCATTTTTGCTGTTATAGCATATCCATTATTGAACTATAGAGCACTGTAGGAGAGGCAGCCTGACATGGTACCAACTGTGCAGGATTTGAAACCAACCCTTTCATCATTACATCTTGGATGTTTCCCTTGAGGGTTGAATGATCGAGGGCTAGATCACTTAGTCTCCTTGAGTTTTAGCTTCTTCTCTGGAAAACTGGGATTAGAAATAATAAGTTTTCAGTGCTTGGATATATTAGGTGGGATACCAGAAGGAAATAGATGATACATTCAAAAAGTTAGCTACATGTGGCTCAATGAAGGATCTATTTTCTGTACTTGGGGCAGGGGAATCAACAAGGATATTGAAACACCTGGAGTGTAGCAGGGGCACTCAGCCTCTGCCTAAATGGCTGGACAGGACCTGTGGACCTTGATAGAGGAGTGTTGCTTCTGCCAGACGACAGTGAGCTAAAGAGAAGGCAAAGGAGAGAGAATCTTCCCTCTCTCTACCAAGCTCTGATCTCCCGCTTTCCTCCTAATGGACACGTGAGCCTGAGTGATGCACTTTCCAGTGTCCTGGGGCTCAGTGCACAGCAGAGAAAGGCAGAGTAGATGCAAGGGTTATGCCAATTGAGAATAGACACCACTCTTCCTGAACTATAGAGTGGGTATTAGACATTCATTCCCTAACAGGAAGGACAAGACAGTCTCCTAACCCCTATGTCTTTGATACAGCATAAACTTCCTTCAAATCTTTAATAAATCTCATATATGTACATTGATCTCATACAGTATATTTTACCCTCAGTGAAAATCAAGATAAAGGGATGATTATCATATTTGACTTAATGCAAGAAGAGTGATAATAAAAAAAATAAAACAACTATAAAACAGAAAATAGGACCGAAGAATTAGAGAAGGACACAAGACATGTAAAGATTCAGGAAAAGTTTTGGAAGAACATGGTTTGGATTTTCTGCAAACAGTGAAAGGCAAGTTTCTTGGGACAGCTGCATCTTAGTTGTAGAACATAGTTGCTATCTGGATTGTAAACAAATGAGAGCTGTTGTTAAATACATATTTGAGTGTACTAAATTATTCTATAGTTTTATGAAAGAATGAAGAAGTAAGTGCTGTTTTAGCTTCTGCAGGGACCCACAGTCCTTGCCCTCTGTCATTGTCATGAAGAGTTCGCACAAAAAGGAATGACATTAATTAAAATCCTCTAATACCACAGGTGGGTGGAGGACATTAACCTCTAGCTTGCAGAACAGTAACACAGTCTCAGGTTAGACATGTGGAAAGGGCAAATTAGAGCAAAAGCAAGAGACTGGCCACATATAACAGGTCAGCATTCTGTTACAAGCACAGCACTGCCCAGCACTGGGAGAGTCTGAGGTTCTCCCTTCCTTGGGAGCTGAGATGGTGGCCAGCCAGTTTCATGGATGCTGAGAGCAGACACAAGACTTCAGGTCAGGCACAGAGGACTCAGCTCTGTCATTCAGGACATGACCAGCAGTGTCAGCATTAACACATATGTGTCAGTTTTCTAGGCCTCTACATTCACGGGGATGATATGGATGGGCCACATGGATGTCAACTCACACTAAGGTATGTTGAACTTGAGAACACCCCTGTCTTATAATGGGCAGATGCATGCTCAGCCTTTGTTCCAGAAGGAGATACCATCTCCGTCTTCCAAGATTGTTCACTAGACAAGCACCCATGTTGGTTTATGCCAAAAAAGTACAGTCAGTGCTTCACTAATGAGCTATATGGAAACACAAGGGATCTGTGGAGGACTGTGTCTCAACAAACAGTTGACATGGTTCATGGTGAAGCACAGTCATGTGAGGCTACCAGTGTTTAGACATGAGTGTGTCATAATCACAACCTATCATCTGATATATGTAGACATTAATATCAACACAGGGTATGGGAAACAATTGTCTATAATTTTCTATTGGTCTTATAGGATATAGATATTTTTAACATGTTTTACAGGTGCAAAATGAAAGAAGAAAAACTAAAAAAGACTAACAGGAAGGAATCACTGACTTATTAACAGATAACTATTGCTGTCTCAGTTAAAGAGGTATTCTGGAGAAAATTATGGGATCTGTAAGGCATTGGCCAAAATCTCAATTCAGTTTTCTGAAAAACTGTGTTGAATTTAGACAGTGCCTCTTTTTCTTACCACATGCCCAGTTTTCCTAAGGCCTGTTATCCATTTGAAACTGGAGTCAGACAAGTCATATCAGACCTTCAGAGAGAGAAACTCAAAAGTTAAGACACCACAGAGCAAACACTAAGTGGACATAACCTTGAGAAGGTTATGTCTTTTGAAGACAACAGCTTCTATTCCAAGAGTTTCCAACTTGTCAGAAAGCTCTTTGAGATTTTCATACTTGTTTAGAAAATTGCATTCAGTGTTAACTCCAGGAAAATTCACTTAAAGAATCAAATGAATGACTTTTGCTGAAAAAACAAAACCTCCAGTACACTAAGCCCACATTTTTAGATGGCAAGATTTGGGGCTGCTCACTAGTAATGATTTTCTACACTTGTGACAGTTCTTGACCATCACTCTATATTGCTCCTTCAAAACTGAGGCATCGGGTCATTTATCACTTTTCCTCCCGTTTTCAGCTAATTTCCATAGTAGAAATGACTTCCTTGATTAGCTTACCAGCTTAGTCCCTCTAGACATTTCAAACCCTGCCTTAACCTGTTTGCTTGTGACTCTGGTCCTGCAGCCGGATCTATGTGGTTGAGATCAGGCCCACCTCAACTTCCTCCTGGAGAAGGTGATGAGCCCCCCCAGGCTTCCACTCTAACTGATGGGACTCAGGTTCTTTACTGAGGATAGAGAAGGTGCAGCTGGGTCTGCAATTCTGTTGATGAAGCTAAGGTTCATATTAGTTCAAATCTAGTGCTCTTGGATTTCTATCATTTTGTAAAAGTACTTGTATCACAAAGAAGAAAATATCCTCCCTAGCTCAGAGTCACTGTTTAACCATTGAAAGAACATCTTAAGACTCCTTTTGACATGATTGGTGTTATTTGGTCTTATCCTTCCAAGTTTTCCACACCTTTGCTGTAATAATAGCCACAGTTCTAGACTCTTCACCAGCTGTCCACCATGTCACAACTGTCGGTGGTGCTGAGCTCGTGAGCCATCCAAGGCACATGAGACCGATGCTGGTATGCTTGGTTAAAGAAATGTTCGTCCATATCAAAGTACCTTTATCTAATCTCCCCCAACATGCCAATGGTACTCAGTGAATTCTAAGTCTCTGGCACAGAAGGTAAATCTGACTGGAACAGTAGGTGCAACAATTTAGAAACGAAGTTAGCAGTATTGACTTTAGAGTAGTTGCCACCAACCTGAGACAAAAAAGAAAGCTATTTTGCTATGACTACACTGTGCTTAAATAATCCTTAGATAAGCTTAAAATAATCCTTAGATAAGACATGACAAGATAATCAAGGGACTGTGGCCTTGTGAAGAATTCAAGCTTTTAATGCAAAATCAAATAAGTCTCTTTAACCTGAGTTTTACAAAGCTAATTTTCAGGGCGAAAGACCCACGTGGGATAGATAGAAAGTGGGCAGTCAGAATTACTACTCAAGACCAGAAAGTGACAGCAGTGAGCTGAGATTAGAGCACTCCTTCGTGCCTCTTTCCCAAAGGGTAGGGAGAGAGTGATTCGTTCACAGTGAAGTCTATGTCTATAACCATGGTGTGGAAGACATAAGAGCCCTGGCCATCAGGGAGCTTTGTGTGTTAAACTGAAAGTGTGAGGACTTATTGCAGAGGTGGCAACAGAAAATGTTAGACTCTGGGTCCCAGGGCCAGTAGTCAGGTGGAAGACACCATGCTGAACCATTCTGTTGCTGAGGCCTATGGTTGGTAGCTGAATTAAACCCCAAATCAGGAATGTTGGTTCTAAAATGCCTTTAAACACAGGTCTTTCCATATTGACTGTTTGGCAGATTGGGGTTATGACTGATAGTTAATAAGCAATTTAAAATCATCTTTCCTTAAAATTCATCAGTTCAGTTCAGTCACTCAGTTGTGTCTGACTCTTTGTGACCCGATGGACTGCAGCACACCAGGCCTCCCTGTCCATCACCAATTCCCAGAGCATACTCAAACTCATGACCATTGAGTCAGTGATGCCATCCAACCATCTCATCCTCTGTAATCCCCTTCTCCTCTCGCCTTCAATATTTCCCAGCATCAGGGTCTTTTCAAATGAGTCAGTTCTTCCTATCACCTGGCCAAAGTACTGGAGTTTCAGCTTCAGGATCTGTCCTTCCAATGAATATTCAGGACTGATTTCCATTAGTATTGACTGGTTTGATCTCCTTGCAGTCCAAGGTACTCTCAAGAGTCTTCTCCAACACCACAGTTCAAAAACATCAATTTTTTGATGCTCAGCTTTCTTTATAGTCCAACTCTCACATCTATACATGACTCCTGGAAAAACCATAGCTTTGACTAGATGGACCTTTGTCAGCAAAGTAATCTCTCTGATTTTCAATATGCTGTCTAGGTTGGTTATCCTAAAGGAAATCAGTCCTGATATGCAAAGAATCAAACACGACTGAGAGGTTGAACTGAACTGAACTGAGGTTGGTCAGGGATTTTTTTCCCAAGGAGCAAGTGTCTTAATTTCCTGGCTTTAGTCACCATCTGCAGTGATTTTGGAGCTCCAAAAAAATAAAGTCTGACACTGTTTCCATTGTTTTCCCATTATTTGTCATGATGCATGAAGTTTTTTGAATGCTGAGTTTTAAGCCAACTTTTTCTTTCTCCTCTTTCACTTTCAACAAGAGACTCTAGTTTCTTAACTTTCTGCCATAAGGGGGGTGTCATCCGCATATCTGAGGTTACTTATATTTCTCCCAGCAATCTGGATCCAGCCTGTGCTTCATTCAGCCTAGCATTTCATGTGATATGCTCTGCATATAAGCTAAATAAGCAGGGTGACAATATACAGCCTTGACATACTCCTTTTCCAATTTGGAACCAGTCCGTTGTTCTATGTCTGGTTCTAACTGTTGCTTCTTGACCTGCATACAGATTTCTCTATTCCCATCTCTTAAAGAGTTTTACATAGTTTGCTGTGACCCAGAAAGCCAAAGGCTTTGCTGTGGTCAATGAAGCAGAAAATGAAAGCAAAAGTCCCTCACTGGTTTCCAGCTGTTTGCGATCCCATGGACTATGCTGTCCATGAAATTCTCCAGACCAGAATAATGGAGTGGGTAGATTTTCCCTTCTCCAGGGGATCTTCCCAACCCAGAGACTGAACCCAGGTCTCCCACATTGCAGGCTGATTCCTTTTTTTTTTTTTTTTTTNTGCAAACTAGTACAGCCACTATGGAGGGCAGTGTGGAGATTCCTTAAAGAATTGCAAATAGAACTGCTTTATGACCCAGCAATCCCACTGCTGGTCATACACACTGAGGAAACCCGAATTGAAAGAGACACATGTACCCCAATGTTCATTGCAGCGTTATTTATAATTGCCAGAACATGCAGGCTGATTCTTTACCAGCTGAGCCACAAGGGAAGCCCCAAAATGCTGGAGTGGGTAGCCAAGAATTTTGGAGAATATCCCTTCTCCAGTGGATCTTCCTGACCCAGGTATCGAACCAGGGTCTCCTGCACTGCAGGCAGGTTCTTTACCAACCGAGCTATCAAGGAAGCCCAATGAAGCCAAAGTACATGCTCTTTCTGGAATTCTCTTGCTTTGTCAATGATCCAATGGATGTTGGCAACTTGATTTCTGGTTCCTCTGCTTTTTCTAAATCCAGCTTGAACATTTGAAAGTTCTCAGTTCATGTACTGTTGAAGTCTAGCTTGGAGAATTTTGAAAATTACTTTGCTAGCCTGTGAGATGAGTGCAATTTCACAGTAGTTTGAATATTGCCTTTCTTTGGGATTAGAATGAAAACACCTTTTCCAGTCCTGTGGCCACTGCTGAGTTTTCCAAATTTTCTGGCATACTGAGTGCAGCACTTTAACAGTATCATCTTTTAGTTAACAATTCAAAAGTCTATATATGTAAAAATGTCCAAGGTAAAAATGTGTTGACATCTTACTGATGTGTATAGAAAGAATGTGGTCAAAAATCATTTGCAGCATTTAGGGGAAGAAAAATGAAGAACTGTTGATGATATTTTTCTAACAAGTACAAACAGAAAAAGCACAGTTTATATAATCTCATAGGGAAAAAATCAGCTTATTATGCTCTGCATGACAAATGTATATATACATATGTGTGTGTATCAACTAAATATATCTCCTGTTATTTGAAAAGTGTTTTTGAATTTGAATTTTTTAATCAAAGCTAATTTACAGTGCTGTGTTATTTCAACTGTACAGCAGTTATTCAGATAGATAGATATATACACACACACACACATATATTGTTGTTGTTGTTTAGCCACTCGGGCATGTCTTACACTTTACAGTCCTAGCAGAACTGTAGCCTGATAGGCTTCTCTGTCCATGGGATTTTCTAGGAAAGAGTACTGGAATAGGTTTATGTCCTCTTCTCCATATATAAATATATACATATTATTTTCCAGATTCTTTTTCATTATAAACTGCTAAGTTGCTTCAGTTGTGTCCAACTCTCTGTGACCCCATAGATGGCAGGCCACCAGGCTCCACAATCTCTGGGATTCTCCAGGCAAGAACACTTGAGTGGGTTTCCATTTCCTTCTCCAACATTATAAACTATGAAAATATTAAAACATATTCAGTATAGCTCCCTATGCTATAGAGTAGGTCTTTTTTNCATAGATGGCAGGCCACCAGGCTCCACAATCTCTGGGATTCTCCAGGCAAGAACACTTGAGTGGGTTTCCATTTCCTTCTCCAACATTATAAACTATGAAAATATTAAAACATATTCAGTATAGCTCCCTATGCTATAGAGTAGGTCTTTTTTAATGTATTTAAATATATAATTGTGGGTATGTCTTAATCCCAAACTCCTAATTTATCCCTCCACTCTTCCCCTTGCTAATCATAAATTTGTTTTTTGTCTGCAAGTCTGTTTCTGTTTTGTAAATAAGTTCATTTGCATCATATTTTTAGATTCCACATATAAGTAATATGATATTTTTCTTTTTCTGTCTGACTCCGCTTATTTCTTTTCTTGAATGGACAGTAAATGACAGTTATTATCACTGAACTTACAGTCAGTAAGTCAGTTCAGGTGCTCAGTTGTGTATGACTCTTTGCCACCCCATGGAGAGCAGCACGCCAAGCCTCCCTGTCCATCACCAACTCCCAGAGTTTGCTCAAATTCATGTCCATTGAGTCGGTGATGCCACCCAATCATCTAATTCTCTGTCATCCCCTTCTCTTCCCACCTTCACTATTTCCCAGCATCTGGGTCTTTTCAAATGAATCAATTCTTCCCATCAGGTGGCCAAAGTATCGGAGTTTCAGCTTCAGCATCAGTCCTTCCAATGAATATTCAGGACTGATTTCCTTTAGGATTGACTGGTTTGATCTCCTTGCTGTTCAAGGGACTCTCAAGAGTCTTCTCCAACACCACAGTTCAAAAGCATCAGTTCTTCAGCGCTCAGCTTTCCTTATAGTCGAGCTCTCACATCCATATATGACCACTGGAAAAAACATAGCCTTGACTACACAGATATTTATTGCAAAGTAATGCCTCTGCTTTTTAATATGCTGTTTAGGTTTGTCATAACTTTTATTCCAAGGAGCAAGTGTCTTTTAATTTCATGGCTGCAGTCACCATCTGCAGTGATTTTTGAGTCCAAAAATATAAAGTCTGTCACTGTCTCTGGTGTTTTGCCATCTATTTGCCATAAAGTGAAGGGGCCAGATGCCATGATCTTAGTTTTCTGAATGCTGAGTTTAATTTTAGTTCACTGATTCCTAGAATGTCGATGTTCACTCTTGCCATCTCCTGTTTGACCACTTCCAATTTACCTTGATTCATGGACCTAACATTCCAGGTTCCTGTGCAATATTGTTCTTTACAGCATTGGACGTTGCTCCCATCACCAGTCACATCCATAACTGGATGTTGTTTTTGGTTTGGCTCCGTCTCTTCATTATTTCTGGAGTTATTTCCCCACTGATCTCCAGTAACATATTGGGCATTTACCAGCCTGGGGAGTTCATCTTTCAGTGTCTTTTTTTTTTTCTTCTTTTCATACTGTTCATGGGGTTCTCAAGGGAAGAATACTGAAATGGTTTTCCATTCCCTTCTCCAGTGGACCATGTTTTGTCAGAACTCTTCACCAATACCCATTCATCTTGGGTGGCCCTACATGGCATGGCTCATAGTTTCATTGAGTTAGACAAATCTGTGGTCCATGTGTTCAGATTGGTTAGTTTTCTGTGATTGTGATTTTCAGTCTGTTTGCCCTCTGATGGAGAAGGATAAGAGACTTATGGAAGCTTCCTGATAGGAGAGACTGGGGGAAATTGGGTCTTGTTCTGATAGGTGGGGGTCATGTTCTGTAAATATTTAATTCCATTTTCTGTTGGTCGGTGGGGCTATGTTTCCTCCCTGTTATTTGACCTAATCCCAAACTATGGTAGAGTTAATGCAGATAATGGTGACCTCCTTCAAAAGGTCCCATGCGCACACTGCTACACTCAATGCTCCCAACCCTGCAGCAGGCCAATACTGACCCACACCTCCGTAGAAGATTCCTGGACACTCACGGGCAAGTCTGGGTCAGTCTCCTCTGGGGTCACTACTCTTTTCTCCTGGGTTCTGGTGCACACAAGCTTCCGTCTGTGCCTTCCAAGAGTCTGTGTCCCCAGTTCTGTGTAAGTTCTGCCAGCTCTATGAGGGGATTAATGGTGACCTCCTCCAAGAGGGCTTATGCCATACCCAGGTCTACTGTACCCAGAGCCCCTGCCCCTGCAGCAGTCCACTGCTGACCTATTCCTCCTCAGGAGACATTCAAACACAGTTCTGTCTCAGTCTCTGAAATCTCTGGGTCCTGGTGTGCACAAGGTATATTTGAGCCCTCAGAGTGTCTCTGGCAGGTATGGGATTTGAGTCTAAACTTTATTTCACTCCTCCTACCATCTTGCTGGGGCTTCTCCTTTGCCCTTGGACATGGGATATCTCCTCAAAGTTACTCCAGCACTGTGCAGCCGCTGCTCCAACACAAGTAAAAATTTTTAAAATGTGGCATATATCTCCTGGCATAGGAAGGGAATAAAGATGTCTGATAAATATAAACAAGTTCTACCTTAAAAATACTACTTATTTATGAACACATTAAAAAGCTAACAGTTAACAAAATTTCTTCTCATGGCAAAGTTATCTTTGTTTATGATAATGTGTTTATAAGTTGCCTGTGCTAAGTGATGAGATCTTGAATGTATAGATTCACAGAAGATAAACAAGCCAAAAACAGAATTAAACTGCTGAGCTTCTGAAAAAAAAATAAAGAAAAAGACATAAAGACAGAGAACTCAAGAGAGGGAGATATAAGTGTAGACTAAGATTGTTAACTGCCAAATCAGTAAACAAAGAATGCTAGAACATAAAGTCATTAGTCATTCAGCGGCTCCCAATGGTGTACACTGAGATAACAGGGTGTGAAAACAGAGGATATACACCCCAGATAGCTGAGATGCATATCAAAAGAACTATTTTGATGAGCCCAAACTCTTGCAATGCCCCATACATAGAAAAGTGTTAAATTCCTTAACTGAAGATATCTGTGTGTTCGTATGTGCATGCTAAGTCACTTCAGTCTTGTCTGACTCTTTGTGTCTCTATGGACTATGGACTGTAGCTCACCAGGCTCCTCTGTCCATGGAATTGTTCAGGCAAGAATAAATGCAGTGGGTTGCCTTGTCCTCTTCCACTGGATATTCCTGATGCAGGGATTGAACTCATGTCTCCTGCACTGGCAGATGGGTTCTTTACCACTAGCACCACCTGGGAAGATCCAAGATACCTGATTTTCTTTAATTAGCTGTCATCTTTTGATGTTTCAACCACCTGGTTTTTGTTGCAAAACCCTCTATACATCTTGTCTCTTCTCTGTGGAGCAGTCCCTCAGAGTTACCTGAAAGGCTATGTCCTGGATTTGAATACTCAGCTTGTCTGCAGAACAAAACACAATTGTCAATTTTTACAAGGTGCTCCCCACTCCCCACAATGGACATAATGGAGAACATCTGTGAGGAACTAATACATTCTCCATGCCCTGCAAGCCCATAAGTACTTGCTAAAATTTGGGAGAGAGGTCTGTGTCCTATATCCTCAGATTCCACTGAAAGCAGAGCCTGAAACGTGGCCTTTGACATAATATTTGGGAAGTGATTCCTAGAAGTGGAATTAAAGAGGAGAATGAGACAAGAGAGGGAAAACCTGTTAAGGGAACATTATAAACTATGGCAAATGACACTCATTTCCTTTGGGGGCCTCCTGAGGAGCCCATGCATACTTTAGAGTTTTTCATCAAAGACCATGAAGCTAAGTAAATGACCCAGCAAGTTCTGTTTCCCTTGGTGGACACCCATCTCCTGCACTCTGGGTTCTGCTGATGAGCTGGGTAGCTTGTCCTGGTTGTGAGGAGAGACACTAGAAAGTAAAACAGACACCTTGTGACACAAGTGGGACGCTGCAACGTGCCTGGAACAGCCCAAGACAGCTGTGCTGAGACCTGGTGGATCCAGGAGGTCGGGGGGGGGGGCACTCACCTGCTGTGTGTTATATCTTCACATTTACTTTTATGCTAATTTGCATAGGCTTTTACTCATTGCTAACATAAAGGTTGTGATAGGAGCACCACCTAATTCAAACATTGATCCTCTATATTATTTATAGCTTTCAATCAACACATTTCAGAGATTATTTTCTATTTTTATGCTATTTAAGTACCTAATCAGACAGTCCTCTACCTTTAAAGAAAATATGCTTATCTCTTCACTTCAAGAATAAATTGCCTTGATATTTTACTTTTAAAGAATGATCAAAGACAAACTCCACAAATAGAACTTGTTTAGTATGGAAAACATTCTGCTTTTCTTAAAACATTAAGAACAAAATATTCAGAAGGTAATAGTCTGAATTAATGAGATTACAATTATATCCATAACACCTCTTATCTCTTAAGAATGTTGACAGGTAGAACTTTTTGGTGATTCTTATTTTAATAATCACTGTTTCAGTTAGTATATCAAATGATATGTAAAGCCACGTTAAAATATTTGAAATTTTTATATAGGTTAATGTCTTTTATTCTACTGAAATATTAATGCTTATAAAGTATTTATGATATTTAATATTTTAAAAAGGAGCACACATACAAACAAGTGTGGTTTACTTTGCTTTCTAAGTTGGTGAGACCTGACAATAATGAAAATCATATATTGTATGAGCTAAATAGATTTTTTTTCCTAGAATCTCTGATTGCCTTTTGACAATTTATTTCATACTGTCACCAGTATTTATTTCCAAAATGAATTATGTTTTTTTTTTTTTCCTGTGACACACAAATTATTTGAGTTTCTCCATTTGGTCTGCATTTCAGTCTTACCATCACACTGTAGATCAGGGTAACTTGACATCTCTGCTTTGGAAAAATCAGCATTGATTTAATAATGTCAGAGTCCAAATAAATTGATAAAGATTAACCTTTACTTTGATATCATGGCAATGCTTGTTCCAAAACGTTTTCCTTTGTTTTCTAGATTGAACTAATTCTTACAATATATGCTTAGACTAAATAGACTAATAACTGTTTTGTTAATCAAATATCTGTATGAAACGTGTAACATTTCATTGCTGTAAATTTTCATTGCTGTAAAATTCTAAATCAATTTGAAATTATAGTTTGTAAAGATTTTACAGGATAAATAAAAATATTAAAATTTTTAAAAGTCTGTAGAAAATTCCAGAAAGGTGATTATACCTTAAAATTGACAATAGATGTGATAAAAAGAAATGTCTGAGGAGAGAACCTAAGAAAACTACTAGAAAAGCATATAGAAAAAAATGAACAGTAAACAGCAAATATTATAATGTGTTCACAATAAAATTTATTTTGCCAATAAAAACAAATGATAGAAATGAAAGTAGCTATATTTTTATTCAGTTTCATTTGGTTTTTCAATGTCCAATAATTTATATATACCGTTGACCCTTGAACAATATGAGGGTTAATCCAAGTATGATTTGGACCATATAGTACTCCAATATTTACTACAGAAAATATCCATATAAGTGAAACCACACCGTTCAAACCACTTTTTTCAAGGGTCAGTTATTAAAAACAGTAAGCACTGTCTCCTAACACTCCATCACTTTAGAAGAGTATATGAATCTTTGCCCAAACTAGGGGGCATGTATGACGTGGACTGACTAAATATTGACTATATGACATATACAAAATGAACTTTGGGGAACTCTGGTTAATCTCTTAAATATAAAGCTAGCAAGGTATATCTGGAAATGACAATTATCCAAGCTAGAGTAAATAGAATACTAGTAGGTAAGAGAGATCTAAATATTCACCACCTCATCTCTCTTGGAGCAGTTAAATCCAAGATGATTGCCATCACCTTTAGAGTATTAATTTGGTGTGGACTGACACATGTAGCATATTAAAAATCAGAGACATTACTTTGCCAACAAAGTTCTGTCTAGTCAAAGCTATGGTTTTTCCAGGAGTCATGTATGGATGTGATAATTGGATTATAAAGAAAGCTGAGCACCGAAGAGCTGATGCTTTTGAACTCTGGTGTTGGAGAAGATTCTTGAGAGTCCCTTGGGCAGCAAGGAGATCAAACGTCAATCCTAAAGGAAATCAGTCCTGAATATTCATTGGAAGGACTGATGCTGAAGCTGAAACTCCAATACTTTGGCCACATGATGCAAAGAACTGACTCATTAGAAAAGACCCTGATGCTGGAAAAGATTGAAGGCTGGAGGAGAAGGGGATGACAGAGAATGAGATGGTTGGATGGCAACACCAACTTGATGGACGTGAGTTTGAGCAAGCTCTGGGAGTTAGTGATGGTAGGGAAGCCTGGCATGCTGCAGTCCATGGGGTCACAAAGAGTCAGAAACGACTGAGCAAATGAACTGAACTGTGATAGGAAGGAAGATGGTGTGGAGCACAAAGAAGGGTGCTGAAGTCTACAGGAGTTGCTGGAGTGCAAGGCCTTTGTAGAAGACACAGATTATGGAGAGTTTTGAAAGGAAGGAGAATTTTAATGTCACTACCAAACTGTCATTCATTTCAGAAGGAGAAATTCAATTTGCAATGTCTCAGGAGTTTAAGAAGGTGATGTGTGGAAATTGAGACTCGCATAAAAATTTCAAATAGATAAGAGGGAGATTAAAAATGAATGCTAAAAGCCCATGATAGATTATTTAAGTATCATAGAGGACATTATTTACCTATTAATAAAATTGTCAGTGCTGAAATGGTCAAATTTATGGGAGAAGAAAATGATTCTTTAACTGTGTAGAAAAATTTGTTTATACAAGAACGTAGTTATTAAGAATATGTGCACATGAGATTTCATTTTAAACAGAATCAATGGAAGGAAGTTTATTTTCCTCTCACAGGTATTCTCAAGGAGAGTGTTGGCCCACTGCATGGCACAAGCACAAGAACTCAGGAAGTACTATCTAAAGATTAAAAGTGCAGAAGCAAGGGGCTGTTAAAAGACAGGTAAAGGTTGGGAATAGTGAAAATATGCATATTTTAGATTTTGCTTGATTTTAAGAGACTTTGGAGAATTCAAGTGGATATATGGAAAAAGTGAAGGCACTTCTAATTAAGATCGTATCTTTTCTACTTTGAAAATATTATTTGCTCAATTACAAATGTGTATGTATGTGTCAGTCATTTGGTCATGTCCAACTCTTTGAGACTCCATGGAGCCCACCAGGCTCCTCTGTCCACAGAATTCTCCAGGCAAGAATACTGAAGTGGGTTGCCATTCCCTTTTCTAGGGGAAAATTGTGTGTCAACTTAAGAATATTTTTGATTATGTATTTTGTATGAAAAACTACTTTTCTTTCTTAATGATGTTTCTTTTGCATTATTAGGTCATTAAATTGCCAAAACTGATAATTACATAACCAGTGTTTTGGCCACAATAAGGCAAAAAGACGCTATCACTGATAATAACAATAACTATCTTACTGTTAGTTAGATAGTTAGATATCTTAGTTACTTAGATAGCACTAAGTAACTATCTTGCTTAGTGCTTATTCTGTCTACAGACTTGCTTTTAATTTTTTTTCTTTATATCATTTAATTCATAGGGAAAATGCACAAAACACTTTCTTGTTATTGTTGTTTAGTCTCTCAGTCATGTCTGACTCAATTGCAACCCCATGAACTGTAGCCCTCTAAGTTCCTCTGTCCATAGGACTTTCCAAACATTTCCTATTGCTTTAAAATGCTCAACAAGCACCTTCTGGTTCAAGAGTACAGCCTATGTCAGAAACCAAGACCATGCTCTGATTTTTGCATTGCACTGCTCTGAGTTTGGACATATTATCAAATACTCTCTTAAAGTCACTCAATGTGATTAAAACAAAATTTTAATATATTTATAATTAATGTAGATAACACATGCAATGCATTGTCTTGGAGTAGGGGGTCAACAACTCGGACAAATTTGGCACACTCCCTGATTTATATGGTCTGTCTGTGAGCTAAACATGGTGTGTACATTTTGGAGTGTTTTAAGGAAAAAAAAACAATAGGTAACATGTTAAAAGTTNGCTGTTAAAAGACAGGTAAAGGTTGGGAATAGTGAAAATATGCATATTTTAGATTTTGCTTGATTTTAAGAGACTTTGGAGAATTCAAGTGGATATATGGAAAAAGTGAAGGCACTTCTAATTAAGATCGTATCTTTTCTACTTTGAAAATATTATTTGCTCAATTACAAATGTGTATGTATGTGTCAGTCATTTGGTCATGTCCAACTCTTTGAGACTCCATGGAGCCCACCAGGCTCCTCTGTCCACAGAATTCTCCAGGCAAGAATACTGAAGTGGGTTGCCATTCCCTTTTCTAGGGGAAAATTGTGTGTCAACTTAAGAATATTTTTGATTATGTATTTTGTATGAAAAACTACTTTTCTTTCTTAATGATGTTTCTTTTGCATTATTAGGTCATTAAATTGCCAAAACTGATAATTACATAACCAGTGTTTTGGCCACAATAAGGCAAAAAGACGCTATCACTGATAATAACAATAACTATCTTACTGTTAGTTAGATAGTTAGATATCTTAGTTACTTAGATAGCACTAAGTAACTATCTTGCTTAGTGCTTATTCTGTCTACAGACTTGCTTTTAATTTTTTTTCTTTATATCATTTAATTCATAGGGAAAATGCACAAAACACTTTCTTGTTATTGTTGTTTAGTCTCTCAGTCATGTCTGACTCAATTGCAACCCCATGAACTGTAGCCCTCTAAGTTCCTCTGTCCATAGGACTTTCCAAACATTTCCTATTGCTTTAAAATGCTCAACAAGCACCTTCTGGTTCAAGAGTACAGCCTATGTCAGAAACCAAGACCATGCTCTGATTTTTGCATTGCACTGCTCTGAGTTTGGACATATTATCAAATACTCTCTTAAAGTCACTCAATGTGATTAAAACAAAATTTTAATATATTTATAATTAATGTAGATAACACATGCAATGCATTGTCTTGGAGTAGGGGGTCAACAACTCGGACAAATTTGGCACACTCCCTGATTTATATGGTCTGTCTGTGAGCTAAACATGGTGTGTACATTTTGGAGTGTTTTAAGGAAAAAAAAAACAATAGGTAACATGTTAAAAGTTTATGAAATTCAAACTAAATCAAGTTTTATTGGAACAGCAACATCTACACATCCATTTGTTTACATATTGTGTATGGCTTACAACATACAATGGTCTGTTTCATGTGCTAAATTCATTAGACTATAGTGTTCAGCTGTTTAATCCAACGTTAATCTAAATATTTTGAAGGTGTGGTCCACATTTACAGCCAACTGACATCAAGTAAAGGAGACGAACCTCAACATTGAAGGTGGGGCTCACCCTATCAGTGGAGGCCTTTAGACCAATACTGAAGTTTTCTGGAAAATAAAAAGACTGTAATATCAATTCTCTCCCAATCTTCCAGTCTGCCAGTCTGCCCTAAAATTTTAAAATTAAAGACTGCAGCAAAAAAATAATTAATTAAAATTATTTCAAAATTTACATCTGCAGTTATTATTGATCAAGTGTCTATTATTTTCTGTGTACAGTGCCTACTTTTATGCTCTATTTCAGATAACTCTGTTGGATATTTAAAAAGAAAATGTTCTGAGGACAGCATTGAACCAGCAGGGATACTGTGTAGCCAGAGTTAGGGAAGTATCTAGGTTAGAGGGTGGATTTGATTCAATAAAAACCACTTACCTATTCACCTGAAAAATGAGAGAGGAAGATGGCATCAGTAGTACAGTATCTATGCTGCATTTGCATCACTTATTGTACAGTTTCTGTAGTTACACCTCAATTAGACTCTGTAAAAGGTCATAATGTTGCCTAAGTATTGTGATACAATAAAACACACTGAATACAAAACTTTTGAATACTAGCCATTGAAGAATCTCTTTCTATACTCTAAACATTCTTAGTTTTCACTTTTTGGGGGAGATGTGATCAGATTCTTTTTTTAATTTGAGAAAAATTGCTTTGAAATGTTGTGCTGTTTCTGCTGTGCCACATTGTGAATCAGCCATAATACATATATCCCCAACTCTTTTGTTTTTCTCCACTCTGCCCCACACCCTTCTCCCTCATTCCACCCATCTAGGTCACCACAGAGTTGAGCTCCTGTGTTATATAGCAACTTACCACTAGTTATCTATAAACACACCAACAAATTACTTTTACACATGGTAGTGTATATATGTTAAAGCTACTTTCTCCATCTGTCCCACTCTCTCCTCCTATTGTGCCCACAAGTCCATTCTTTATATCTGCATCTCCCTTCTTTCCCTTCAAACAGGTTCATCAATACCATTTTCCTAGGTTATATATATATGTATATACACACACATTAATATTCAATATTTGTTTTTCTCTTTATAACTTACTTCACTCTGTGTAACAGCCTCTAGGTTCATCTACCTCACTAGAACTGACTCCAATTCATTCTTTTTTATGACTGAGAAATATTCCATTGTATATAAGTACCATGTTTTCTTAACTGATTCATCTGTTGATGGATATCTAGCCTGCTTGCATGTCCTGGCTACAGTAAATAGTGGTGCATTGGACATTGGAGTACATGTGTCTTTTTGAGTTATGGTTTTCTCAGGGTATATTTCCTGTAGTGGGTTTTCTGGGTCATATAGCAGTTTCATTTTTAGTTTTTCAAGGAACCTCCATACTATTCTCCACAGTGGATGTACCATTTTCCATTCCCACCAAAAGTGTAAAAGGTGTCTCTTTTTTCCACACCCTCTCCAGCATTTATTGTTTGCAGATATTTTGATGGTGGCTATTCTGGTTAGTATGAGGTGATAACTCACTGTAGTTTTGATTTTCATTTCTCTAATAATTAGTGATAAGAAGCATCATTTCATGAGTCTCATGGCCATCCATATGTCATCTTTAGAAAGATATCTATTAAGATCTTCCACCCATTTTTTTTGATCAGATTGTTTGCTTGCCTTTTTTTTTTTAATCTTGAGTTCCATAAGCTGTTTGTATATTTTGGAGATTAATTCCTTGTCTATTGCTTCCTTTGAAAATATTTTCTCCCTTTCTGAGCATTATCTTTCATCTTGTTTATGGTTTCCTTGGCTGTGCAAAAGATTTAAAGTTGAATTAGGTTCCAAAGAAAGTGAAAGTGAAAGTGGCTCAGTCGTTTCCAACTCTTTGCTACTGTGTGGACTATACAGTCTGTGGCATTCTCCAGGCCAAAATAAGAAGAGTGAAAGATCCAGGGGATCTTCCCACTCCAGGGATTTAACCCAGGTCTCCCACACTGCAGGCAGATTAGGTCCCATTTGTTTATTTTTGCTATTATTTTTATTATTTTAGAAGATGGGCCAAAAAAGATCTTGCTGTAATTTATATCAACGAATATTCTTCCTTTTATTTTTTTTCCCTCTAAGAATTTTATACTGTCTAGCCTTACATTTAGGTTTTTAATCCATTTTTAGTTTATTTTTGTTTATGGTGTTAGGTAGTGTTCTAATTTCATTCTTTTACATGTACCTTTCCAGATTTCAAATACCACTTATTGGAGATACTGTCTTTTTTCCATGTATATCCTTGTCTCCTTTATCATAGATTAGGTGACCATAGGTTCATAGGTTTATCTCTGAGCTTTCTATCTGGTACCATTTGCCTATGTTTCTGTTTTTGTACCAGTACCATACTGTTTTGACTACTGTAGCTTTGCAGTATAGTTTGAAGTTGGGGCTCCTCATTCCTCCTGCTTTGTTCTTCTATCTCAAGATTATGTTGGCTATTCAGGGTCTTTTGTGTTTCCATACAAACTGTAAGTTTTTGCTCCAATTCTGTGAAGAATGTTGTTGGTAATTTGATATTAATTGTGCTGAATTTGTAGATTGCTTTAATATATCATGTGAATATTCACAATACTGACACAAAACACTATGGAAATTTGTGAGCAGCAGGCTAGTTTTCTTTTTTTTTTAATTTGGCAAATTTATTTTTGCATATTTTTAAAATATATTTGCTAGACTCTGTTTCTGTGGGGATGGAGTGAATCACAGAAATTCTGCCTTAAAGTTCAATTTCCACTTAGCTAAAACATATATTTCAGCAATACGTGAACTGTAAGCTTCCAGATGTTCAAGCTGGTTTTAGAAAAGGCAGAGGAACCAGAGATCAAATGCCAACATCCACTGAATCATTGAAAAAGCAAGAGAGTTCCAGAAAAACATCTATTTCTGCTTTATTGACTATGCCAAAGCCTTTGACTGTGTGGATCACAATAAACTATGGAAAATTCTGAAAGAGATGGGAATACCAGACCACTTGAGCTGCCTCTTGAGAAATATGTATGCAGGTTAGGAAGCAACAGTTAGAACTGGACATGGAACAACAGACTGGTTCCAAATAGGGAAAGGAGTACATCAAGGCTGTATATTGTCACCCTGCTTATTTAACTTCTATGCAGAGTACACTATGAGAAATGCTGGGCTGGATGAAGCACAAGCTGGAGTCAAGATTGCTGGAAGAAATATCAATAGCCTCAGATATGCAGATGGTATCATCCTTATAGCAGAAAGTGAAAAAGAACTAAAAAGCCTCTTGAGGAAAGTGAAAGAGGAAAGTGAAAAAAGTGGCTGAAAGCTCAACATTCAGAAAATGAAGATCATGGCATCTGGTCCCATCACTTCATGAGAAATAGATGGGGAAACAGTGGAAACAGTGTCAGACTTTATTTTGGGGGGCTCCAAAATCACTGCAGATGGTAATTTCAGCCATGAAATTAAAAGATGCTTACTCCTTGAAAGAAAAGTTGTGACCAACCTAGATAGCATATTCAAAAGCAGAGACATTACTTTGCCAACAAAGGTCTATCTAGTCAAGGCTATGGTTTTTCCAGTGATCATGTATGGATGTGAGAGTTGGACTGTGAAGAAAGCTGAGTGCCGAAGAACTGATGCTTTTGAACTGTGGTGTTGGAGAAGACTCTTGAGAGTCCCTTGGACTGCAAGGAGATCCAACCAGTCCATTC
>SJYW01051718.1:95504-154294 GCA_006410735.1 Raphicerus campestris
TGAAAGCTCAACATTCAGAAAATGAAGATCATGGCATCTGGTCCCATCACTTCATGAGAAATAGATGGGGAAACAGTGGAAACAGTGTCAGACTTTATTTTGGGGGGCTCCAAAATCACTGCAGATGGTAATTTCAGCCATGAAATTAAAAGATGCTTACTCCTTGAAAGAAAAGTTGTGACCAACCTAGATAGCATATTCAAAAGCAGAGACATTACTTTGCCAACAAAGGTCTATCTAGTCAAGGCTATGGTTTTTCCAGTGATCATGTATGGATGTGAGAGTTGGACTGTGAAGAAAGCTGAGTGCCGAAGAACTGATGCTTTTGAACTGTGGTGTTGGAGAAGACTCTTGAGAGTCCCTTGGACTGCAAGGAGATCCAACCAGTCCATTCTGAAAGAGATCAGCCCCGGGATTTCTTTGGAAGGAATGATGCTAAAGCTGAAATTGCAGTACTTTGGCCACCTCATGCAAAGAGTTGACTCATTGGAAAAGACTCTGATGCTGGGAGGGATTGGGGGCAGGAGGAGAAGGGGACCACCGACTGAGGATGAGATGGCTGGATGGCATCATGGACTCGATGGACGTGAGTCTGAGTGAACTCCCAGAGATGGTAATGAACAGGGATGCCTGGTGTGCTGCGATTCATGGGGTCGCAAAGAGTCAGACACGACTGAGCGACTGAACTGAACTGAACTGAACTGATGGACATGAGTCCACCTTCTCCCCCAGATTGCCAGAATTCTGATTAAAGCAACTTTTCTTCCTACTCACATTTTTACCTCTTCAGGATTGATTTTTGAGTAGTGAGCAGCAGACCTGATTGGTAACAGTTGCAGAGGTGAAACACCATATTCTTACCTTGCTATATTGTGTTCTGTGATGGTACACAGCTTGAAAATGAAGAATATTAAGAGATATCTGTTTACTTCAAAAATAAACATTTCTGACTGATAATTAAAATTACAATGAAAATTTTTCTGCAACCAAACTGAGTCCAAAAAGTAATTGAATTCCTACAATGATGGTTATATATTTCTAGTTAATGTTCTCAAATGTATATACACATTTACTGATTAAACGACACACAGTGGTCTCTAATGAAACCCCTCACCCTTTTTACTAAAAGGACTATTGATTGATTCAAAATTAGGCAAAACTGAGTTTTTGGTTTCCTAGGGAAATGCCAAATCCAATTATAGTTTCTAACAAAAAATAAAAGAAATTCCTCTCCCTGTTTCATGTGGTGTATTGTTTGTGTTGAGCTGGGGTCAGATTCTGATTACAGGCACTTCAGTAAGTTTTTACAATTATCAGACAAAGAAGCAGCAGTATATATGAACTACCCAGAACTCCATGTGAATCAAGTTTTATTCAAAGATGAAATTCACATTTTAACATTTCACAAACACAGGTAAAACTTTAAGCATTAATAAATTCTCAAGACTTCTTTTTGCAGAATTGTTCTTCCAATATTTTCTATTAAAAATTTAGTACCCCTATCCTTCTTTGCCAGGGACTCAACTTCAGTGTCCTTCTCTGAGTCATAGAAATGTATGACAGCCTGTATGTGTGCATCATGAATGTCTGAGAAAAGACATGTTTAAAAACATGTGACAAATGAGCATGTCTACCCCTTGCTAGGTAGGGAAGAGGTTTTGTTTTTCTTACTTAATATACTGAATGATTTTCCCCTGTCTTCCAGTCTATTCCCTCTGTCTTGATTTTTTGCCTGCAGGCATCCTTCCAGGATGTCCCAAGGGTAATGGTTGAGTGATGGTGCTGTGTGATGCCATCATCCTGCTGCTCACAAGTGGGCAGGCTTACATCTAGATGATTGTTGTTAGGGTCTTTTGGGGCTGCACTCCTGCTCTCTGACTCTGTGGATGGGTCTGGTACTCAGGGAGCTGTGATATCCATTTCCCACAGCACAAACTCTTTCTATAGCCCTTTATGTCAGGTGGCCTTATTTTCAGGCTGCTGTAGTGTCTCTCCTGGTTTCTTTCCTGCCTTGATTCCCACCCAGTAGTTCTTCTGCAATTGTAATTTTAATTGGACTTAGAAAGACAAAATATAATAGAGTTTCTAAAGAGGTATTCTGATTGCTTTAAAAAGAAAACTCTTGTCCTGGAAGCGATGAGGCAAACTGGTAGGGTAGAGAAGAGCAGGGTGAAAAGTATTTTTAATCTACTTTTATGAAGATTCTTTCACTTATCCTAGCTGTATATTGCATGATGAGCTAGTATTTGTGATTTCAGTCAAATTTCAGCATTCTAGTATTTCTCCAAAACTCTAGAAATCTTTGCCTATTAATCCATATGTATGGATTTACATTTATATCTATATACAAGTATCATTTCCAATGTTTCTTTTGATAGGAAGCTTGAATGAAGCATCTCAGGATGGACTAACCAGAATCAACACTTTTTGTTTTTCTTCTCTTGCTCCATCCCTTATGTCAGGAGATCCAGGCTAAGTTCTAAAGAGGAGTTCATTTATCTCTCTAATGGAGAGATAAGGCCAGCTGACAGGTGGTACCAATACCCACATGTGTGAGTTGGGGCCAGCCTCATGAGTGAGCCTAGTTAAGACAAGAAGATCTGTCCATTCTACCCACAGATTCATGATATATACAAAATAATCATGGTTTTAAGCCCTTTTTCTGTTGGAGAGATTCATTATGCAGCGACTAACTGAAATATAACACTAAACCATAGCTGAAGTTATCCTTTTTATTTATGTGTGTTAGCTGGCTCCCATGTGTCAAAACCAGGAAGACAGAGACACTGTTTGGACCACTTACTGCTGAAATACCAGTGCATACATCACAGTCTGGCATGCAGTATGTACTCTATCAATATTTGATAAATAGATAAACAATGTATATTTAATCTTATGGGTTCCACATTGAAACATGCTAAAATGGAAATAGTTACTGAGGTTGAAAAGGTCTAAATTTGAATCTGATTTAATATTCACTAAACAGACATATGGCTTTGGGAGCAATGCATAGTCTTTCTAAGCTTCATAGTCTATAAAATAAGGATCTTAATACTGTAAAGATTTATTGTGATTGTTGAATGAGATAGCACTAAATAAATGCCTATCACAGCATTTGTTTTAATAAATGACAAATGTGATGATGAGAAAGCCATAATTAGAGAAATAAAGTGGTAGTGTGACTTAAAAATTGATGATATATATATAAATGAAGGGTAAACCTTATCTAAAATGACTCCATTTTAGAGACTTAAAAAATTGAGCTGTCCCTCAAGAGTACAGGTGACAATACCATCTCAAAATTGTGGGGGCATTTATGGGTAGCTTTCCCAGTAATAACAAAGGTAATTTCCCTCTTACCTGGTCGATAAAGAGCATGTATTTGGGAGAAATGTCTGCCTGTGGAGGGCAGCAAATCCTTATGACCCACGTGAAGGCAGTTCCATGACCTTGGCGTTTTTAACATAATTCTCTACCCAACGGTGACAATGAATGTAGAAAAGCGTATTTTGAAAAATGTCTTACAGAGACTTCCCTAGAGGCCCAGTGGTTAAGACTTTACACTTCAAATATTGAGAGCGCCAGTTCAATCCTTGGTTGGGGAGCTAGGATCTCACATGCCTCACGGTTATGCCAAAGTAATAACTTTGGCATAGTACCTAATAACGTTATGCAGTCTTGGAGATTAAGTGGGATAAGACATGTAAGGCATAAGAGCTAGGCAAATAGGAAATGGTTTCATCAATTTGAGTGACTTTTAAAATATCAAAGTATTATGGCATGAGGGGGGTCTTCCCAGGTGGCTCAGTAATAAAGAATCTGCCTGCCAATGCCGGAGATGCAGATTCAATCCCTGGATTGGGAAGATCCCCTGGAGTAGGAAATGACAACCTGCTCTAGTATTTTTGTCTTGAAAATTCCATGGACAGAGCCTGGTGGGCTGTAGTTCACAGGGCTGCAAAGCGTCAAGCACACCTGAATGACAAAGCACACACAGCACATCGTGGCATGGGACGAATGGGCCATCAAAAAATCTAAGAGGAAAATTTCATTGGCAAGAGTTAATAAGATACAGAATATTTTAAGACATTTAAGAAAAATGCGAACATTGATAATTTACATGGAAATTATTCTGAGGGTTTTAAATGTTTCTGTGTAGTATTTATATTCATTTTCAAATCATTTTTCTTTTCAGAAAGTAAAGCAAAAATCTTTGCATTTTGGTGTCCTGTTGTTCTGACATTTTTATGCCCAAAGACCTTGCTGTGTAATTTCCTATAGGTCACACTCAGCTTCGTCATATTTTGTGAAGCATTTAGCTGTGAATTCACGTTTAGCATCCTGTGCATAGAGGAATATTGTTTTTCAAGACTTCACTTAAGGACTAAAAACTCTTGAATAGTTTTTCAATAGGTAGTTAAATATGCCAAATAAGTGAGGGGAAATCTAACACTTCATAAATAGACAGAAAGGTAGTGAAAAAATATTTCCAATATTCTTTTTCACTTATATCATTACATTTTCATTGAAAACACTTTTTGGGGGTAAAGGGGAAAACTCAATTTTAATGTGACAGCTTAGAAATAGTAAGTACAATTATTCATTAAAATAAACTCCCAGAACTTCATATGATTTCCTACTAAAAGTCTATTTTCAGAATAAACCATGCCACTGCTAAGTCATATCAGTTGTGTCTGACTCTGTGCGATCCCATAGATGATAGCCCACATACTATCTGCAGTATCTCATACCATACACTGCTACTGTGAAGTCTGCAAAGTCACTTCAGTCGTGTCTGACTCTGTGCGACCCCATAGACGGCAGCCTACCAGGCTTCCCAATCCCTGGGATTCTCCAGACAAGAACACTGGAGTGGGTTGGCATTTCCTTCTCCAATGCATGAAAGACAATGAAGTCGCTCAGTCATGTTCGACTCTTAGCGACCCCATGGATTAGAGCCCACCAGTCTCCTCCATCCATGGGAGCTTCCAGGCAAGAGTACTGAGGTGTTGATATATTTCATTGGGATTTTCTAGTGTCTTTGCAATTCCTTAAGGTAATATCTGTGTGTCAAGTGCTGTTAAGGGTTAGGTTTTTCTCTCTACAAGTTAGCCTGCAGCAGTTCCAAAGATACTGTGGAAGACAAAAGATGCCTGTTCCAAAAAGAAAGGAATGTCTGCTACTCATGACAAAAGCAATAGCTAGAAGATCAACATTTCTGTTGGCTAACCAAGTGCTGATACCCGTGAAGCAATGTTAAGGGGACCAGGTGTTGGCTGAACACTCAGCAGGTTGTATCATAGAAAGGAGTCCTGAGTTTAGAGAGCCCAAATCATTTGCAATGGGCTTTAAGCAAACCTGCCCTTGATTTTGGAAGGAGAGAAACATCTCTTAGAGGATAGTTTGGAGTAAAGATAGCAACATCTCTGCTTTCAAGACATGCAGAAATGTGACGGACCCTCAGAGGATAGTCTGTAAATGCTGTGATGCCACTATCTTCTCACCTTACCCTTCTCAATTCAACTATTAAGTTAGGGACTTCACTGCTGCTCCAATGGTGCAGACTCCACGTTCTAATTCATGGGTGAGTATTTGATCCCTGGTGGGGAATTAAGATCCCACGTGCCTTGCAACCAAAAAAACCAAACAGAAAACAGAAGTAATATTGTAACAAATTCAATAAAGACTTTAAAAATGGTCTACATTAAAAAAAAGTCTTAAAAAAGCTAAAACTTACTGAGAAAGTTAGTCATTCAATTGCGTATGACTTTTCTTGACCCCAGGAACTTTAGATCTACCAGGCTCCTTTGTCCATGGGATTCTCCAGGCAAGAATACTGGAGTGGGTTGCCATGTTCTTCTTCATGGGATGTTTCTGATTGGGATTGAACCCAGTTCTTCTGCATTGCAGGCAAATTCTTTACTGTTTGAGTTACCTGGGTAACCATAATATATAATATTATATATGTTTATATGTAAAATATGACATAATACAAGTATTTTATATATTTTAAATATTTATTTGTTTGACTGTGTTGGGTCTTAACTGCAGCACAGGGTATCTTCACTGTGGCATGCAAGATCTTTTCACTGTGGCACATGGACCTCTTTCTTTAGTTGTGGCATGCAGGCTCCAGAGGGCACAGGATTAGCTGGCCCATGGCATGTGGGATCTTAGTTCCACAACCAGAAATTGAACATGTGTCTTCTGCATTGGATGGTGAAGTCTCAATCACTGGAACACCAGGAAGTCCCACTATTTAATATTTTTAAGTCTCTATAACTTTTATCAATGATTAAAAATGTATACTAAATGTTCTTGAAGTATATTTCTATTACCTTTCAATACTCAATAAATGTTCATTTATTCAACAGGAATGTGTAAAGCCCAAGCTAAGTGCTAGGCACTGAGTATCCACAGTTGAAGATAGCAATCAATTTACATTGTCAAAGGATATAGACTCTATTTTGAAAAAAATGTAATAAAGAAACACGTATTCATTTTCAGGATATGTAACACTTTTTTGTTGTAAAAATATTATTTTTGAAAAAATAACACACATCAAAAATAAAACAATATTCACAACCTCATAAACTAGTATAGAACAAACATCTGGACACCTGGACAAGGACACTATGTCTTTCTTTATAATTGTTAAAACTATATTGTCTCCCTTTTCCTCAAAAGTTACCACTATCATAACATTTATTATTCATAGTTTCTTTACTTTTCTTTATCCTTTTAACACTTACATCTGCCTTCCAATGGGGCTTACCTGTTGGCTAAGATGGTAAAGAATCTGCCTGCAATGCAGGAGACCCAGGTTCGATCACTGAGTGGGGAAGATACTCTGGAGGAGGGCATGACAACCCACTCCAGTATTCTTGCCTGGAGAATCCCACAGATTGAGGAGCCTGATGAGGGTCCAAAGAGTCAAAAACAACTGAGCAACTAACACTTTCACTTTCTGCCAATTGTTGAAATACACATAAAGGGGAATTATACAATATGCATTTTTTCCTACAGCTTTCTCTATTTAGCATTGTTTCTAAGATTAACCCATATTGCTGAATGTAGGTAGCTGCAGTTTCTTCATTTCCATTGCTTCGTGGTTTTCTGGTACATAAACATGCCATGTTCATGTATAAGAACAGAAAACATGTATTTATTCTTTTTTGCAATTATGATTTTTGATATTACTTACAGTTTCTGGCCATGATGAAAAATTTTGACTTGAATACTCTATTTTCTACATTTAACCTGTTAGTTTTCCCTACACTGGACTCAGAGATTTATTATGTGGTTCAGTGGCTGGTATATCTGTGAGTCGATAGCACTTTGCACAGAATGGAATGGCCTGCTGCTGCTGCTGCTGCTGCTGCTAAGTAGCTGCAGTCATGTCCAACTCTGTGCAACTCCATAGATGGTAGCTCACCAGGCTCCTCTGTCCCTAGGATTCTCCAGGCAAGAGTACTGGAGTAGGTTGCCATTCCCTTCTCCAGGAATGGCCATATAGCCTTATGAAAAGCTTTGTTGAATTAGGACCAAAAAAAAATGTTAATTTGTTGAACAAATTAATTGAATTTGGTGGTAGGAAAGTAGAATTTTGAAGGAAAATTGAAACTTAAGCCAAGAGTAATTTTCTTCACAATTAGAGAAGAGAAAGGGAATATCAGTGGAAAGCATTAAGAAAACAACTTGCTCTATGGCTTTCTATTACCATTTCCTTTTATTCCAAACTCTAGGAACAAAATTAAAAGTCCTTGCTTGTACACTAAGAGAAAAGATCATAAATATTGCTAGCACTTGAGAGTGAGAACAGATATGAGCTTTTCACAGGAAGAATGTAGACCATTAGATTACACTGTTCAACAACTTCTGCTTTCTATTTTTAAGCTTAAATTTCACTGGTTTTCAGTATTGTCCAATTTATTAAGCTCTTTGTTACACATGCCGGGAAGATCCTCTGGAGAAGGAAATGGCAACCCACTCCAGTATTCTTGCCTGGAGAATCCCATGGACAGAAGAGCCTCGTGGGCTACAGTCCATGAGGTCGCAAAGAGTCGGACACGACTGAGAGACTTCACTTCACTTCACTTTTTTGTTACACATAAAAATGCTTTTAAATTTCAAAACTTAGCAAAATGTATGTGTGGCTGTTCAGTTGGTTTAGTCGTGTCCAGCTCTTTGCGATGTTATGGACTATAGCCTGCCAAGCTCCTCTGTCTATGGGATTCTCAGGCAAGAATACTGGAGTGTATTGCCCTGCCCTCCTCCAGGGGATCTTCTCTATCCAGGAATGAAATCCATGTCTTCTGTGTCTCTTGCATTGCAGGCATATTCTTTACCCATTGAGCCACCTGAGAAGTCCCATCAAAGCAAATAGATAATCAAAAAACAAAAAATCTTTTCCTACCCGCCAATTAATTAATAGGCACTGCAATTATTTTTAAATAGCCATGAATCAAAGATAGTCAAAGAGTGATGAGAGTCTTTTGGGAAGACAACATTTATCTCCCTCAGTTATCCCCCTCACTCTCAAATTCCCTAAAGATTTAAGATATCTTGCAAGCATAATGCATAGAATAGGGAAAAGAAAGCAGAAATATATGAAAGTTAAATTAGAAGAAAATCTGAGGAGATACAGTTACAGGGTTTGAATACCTTATTGCCTCTAGGTTATTCCTAAGATGAACAGGAACACTTGCGTTCAGTTCAGGTCAGTTCAGTCACTCAGTCATGTACGACTTTGCAACCGCCATGAATCACAGCACGCCAGGCCTCCCTATCCATCACCAATTCCAAGAGTTCACTCAGACTCACATCCATCGAGTCGGTGATGCTATCCAGCCATCTCATCTTCTGTCGTCCCCTTCTCCTCCTGCCCCCAATCCCTCCCAGCATCAGAGTCTTTTCCAATGAGTCAACTTTTCTCATGAGGTGGCCAAAGTATTGGAGTTTCAGCTTTAGCATCATTCCTTCCAAAGAAATCCCAGGGCTGACCTCCTTCAGAATGGACTGGTTGGATCTCCTTGCAGTCCAAGGGACTCTCAAGAGTCTTCTCCAACACCACAGTTCAAAAACATCAATTCATCAGTCCTCAGCTTTCTTCACAGTCCAACTCTCATATTCATACATGGAACAAATTAGATGCTAGAAAATAGAGTGTTGGCAAAAGCAGTCCTATTTCTAGGGTCGGTTTTAAGCACAGTTCAGTGATAATGAGAAGGGGGAAAAAAATAATGCTGTCTATAAGGCACTCAAGAAGGAGGAAAGCTGTTGGTTAAGACACACTGTTCTAGAATGAAATGAATGCCAACTCGTAATTTTCACAATCCAACATCACACTCTTCTGAAAGAAAATGAATGTCATTTTAGTTGCAAATTCCTCAATCCCAAGAGATATTTGGTACCATTACGTATACTCCCAGGAATAAGTGAAAGGGGATTAATAAAGGTAAGACCTGGGCAGGGCAAAACAGTGGTATGAAATGCCAAAGTGCTGTATTTTGAATATCCATTTTATTTCTTTTTTCCCACCAGGAAATACACATTTCCCACCCTCATAAAGACCATGCTTTCAACCAACTACTACATTATTAGCCAGCAGATTTTTGCAGAAACTAATGTTTGTGGCCATCAATATGTAAGTGAATATTGAAATATTCTGGTCAATAATGTTTGCATAGCAAAAGACATCAAAAAATCTTCAGAATGATGTGTTTAGTAAGTTCTAGTCTATGAAGTTCAAAATATTGCCCTAGTCATTTTTAGTCTCTCCTTGTTGGTGACAACATTTATGTTATACTGTTACAAAATTTCATTTATACAATACAGTATTATCAATCAGAGTCAAAACTGATAAGTGGTGAAAGCAATGAAGGGTCAGTGGGATCCTTCACAATGTATACACATATCAAATCATCACACACTATACTTAAGTGCAGTATAATTTTACCAGCTATACTTCAATAAAGCTGATTTTTAAAAAATGCTCTACCCAAATCAAAATAACCACCACCTTTAGTTACTGGATGTGGAATTTCAGAAGATAGTATTGGACTTAGGCTGCTGAGACTCACATTTCATCTGTCATACAAATGAAGAAGTGCACTGGCTTGAAATTCCTGAGATGGGTCTGTCATTTAATGAACAGGAGCATGAAATCTCAGATTGCAGGAAGACTTTGTTTGTTCCTTTGATTAGAAAATTTTCTGTATTTCTCTCATCAAAAGATAAGTCAACTATTGTATCATTGAAATGGACATGGTCTGCAGAGAACAAGATGGTTCAGGGGGTGAATCTGAGGTTGAGTCTGACTTTCTCCTTCACTCACTTGGACTCACTGGTCACTTAGCATCTTTTCCTTTTCTTGGTTTCCTTTTCTCATAGATGAAGAAATAATATCTCATGGAGGAGTGTAAATTAATGTACATCAGCCCCATACATTAATTTTCTGGCACTATCTGAAGCTCTGTTTTTTAGTTTTTTAGGGTCAGATTTGTGATCAACAGGAAGAACAATAGGGTTTGTCTTGGAGGTCTGCTTTGGCTGTGAAAAAGGCAGATGCCATATGACTGCCCAGGACTTCTCTGATCAGCTGACTCGCATGGTTTTTTATTCTGTGACATCTAGATCTTCTTTAGCTCTTTTATAACTGTATTTTATCTTGGAGATTCTTTTTTCCCCAGTAACTTTCATTGTTTTATTATTTTTTTTAATATGGATGTGAGATTAGCAGTGGGAAGTCTGAATCCTTCTTCTTAAAAAATTAAAATTATTACTAAATATTGGCTTGGCACAGTGTCCCCACAGTGCTGCCACTAATCTCTTGTATTTGGTTAGTCATCATAGTGGCCTGTGGTTTCGCTCTTATTAAGGTTCTTAAAAACGTTATTCAACAACTGCCTGGCAGTCCTGTTGCCCAAACACACAGAAACCTGAGAAACAGAAAGCAATGTAGCTTAATCATTTTTAGTGTGATGAAGATAATGGAAATTTACCACCTACACAGTGTGGAATAGAATGTAAACACTAGTAGAGACACGTCGTTGTAGAGGGTGGTGAACAGGGCCATGGAGAAGTGCCCTTTGCTTTGCTGGGAGGATGATCAACAGCATGATTAATTCTAACTAACTGCTCCCTGCTTCTGTGCTGGACCACAAGGCCACAACTTTTGTCTGAGAACAGGAAACATTTGCATCTTTGGGACGTGAAGGGAAAAGCTCCAACCAAACACAATTCCAAACTTTATTTCAGATCATGGCACAAGCCTGTCAGTTTTAACAGTCACTTTTTATTAAGGAATTGTCCCAATCCAATTTAGAGTGTGTTGCCTTTTATTTTTCTCAGTGACATTTCCTCATTTCCTCCTTTTGGCTCTTACTCCAGCATCAGATTACTTTTCAAAAGTCAACCTTCCACTTCTTATTTTCCTCGCATAATCTTTGTCTCTTTACCATCTTTCTAACTACTCAATATTTATTTATACTAACCATAAATACTACTGAATTCTCTACCCTTCACAATCCTTGATTTAAATAAGAAGTGGCTTCTCTCTCTCTCCCTCTCACCAAGTGGATTGACTCTCAGCTATGCTGTTAACTGGCAATATCATTTTAGACAACTTATCTAACTTTCTCAGTTTACATATCTTTATCTGCTGAATGATTATGATAGAAATAGAATAATATATTACTTTGGTGCAAAAGTAATCATGGTTTTTGCATTGTTGAAATTAGCCATTTGATACAGGAATACATTCTTAAGTAAATGTGGTTATTTTATACATTATTTTAATGTACATTTCTTGCTTTGTGGTTTTATTTTTTTTTTTGGCTAATGAGTTATTGCTGTTTGTTTTATATTTATTTTAGACTGGAAATTATATTAGACAAAAAGCAAATATGAGAGATTTTCTTATCAGAGTTCAAAATAGACCATTAAGCATCAGAGACAACTCGCAACATCAAAAACACATTTGGCCCAGGAACTGCTAATGATAGTACAATACAATGGTGGTTCAAGAAGTTTTACAAAGGAGATCACGGAGCACAGTGGCTGGCCACTGGCAGTTGACAATGACCAGTTAAGAGCATCATCAAAGCTGACCCTCGTACAACTGCAAGAGAAGTTGCCAAAGAACTCAATGTCGACAATTCTATGGTTATTTGCCGTTTGAAGCAAATTGGAAAGGTGAAAAAACTTGATAAGTGAGTGCCTCATCAGCTGACTAAATTTAAAATATTATCGTTTGAAGTGTCATCTTCTCTTACTGTACGCAACAACAAACCATTTCTCAGATTGTGACTTTTGACAAAATGTAGATTTTTTATAAAAAACTGGAGGAGGCTGATTCAGTGGTTCAATTAAGAAGAAATGCCAAAGCACTTCCCAAAGCCAAATTTGCACCAAAAAGGGTCATTGTTGCTATTTGATTGTCTGCTGCTGATCTGATCCACTATAGCTTTCTAAATCCCACAGAAACTATTATATCTGAGAAGTATGCTCAGTAAATCTATGAGATGCGCTGAAAACTGCCATGCCTGCAGCCTGCATTGGTCAACAGAAAGGACCTAATTATTCTACACAACAGCAACTGACCTCACGTACATGGCACAACCAAGGCTTCAAAAGTAGAATGAATTGGGCTAAGATGTTTTGCCTCATCTGCCATATTCACCTGACTTCCCACAAACCAGCACTTATTCAAGCATCTCGATAACTTTTTGCAGGGAAAATGCTTCCACAACCAGCGTGTGTGTGTGCTTAGACGCTCAGTCACGTCTGACTCTTTGTGACCCTAAGAACTGTAGCCCACCAGACTCCTCTATCTGTGGGATTCTCCAAGAAAGAATACTGGAGTGAGTTTTCATGTCCTCCTCCAGGGGATCTTCCCAACTCAGGAATAGAACCCGTGTCTCTTATGTCTCCTGCATTAGCAGGTGGGTACTTTACCACTAATGCCACCTAGAAAAGGAGGCAGAAAATACTTTCCAAGATATTGCCAAATCCTGAAGCACAGATTTTTATGCTACAGGAATAAGCAAACTTATTTCTCATTGGCAAAAAAAAAAAAAAAAAAGTGTTGATTGTAAGTGTTCCTATTTTGATTAATAAAGAGTGCTTGAGTGTAGTTATAATGATTTAAAATGTAAGGTCCAAAAGCAATTACAGTTGCACCAACCTAATAGTTACACTGNAAAAAAAAAAAAAAAAAAAAAAAGTGTTGATTGTAAGTGTTCCTATTTTGATTAATAAAGAGTGCTTGAGTGTAGTTATAATGATTTAAAATGTAAGGTCCAAAAGCAATTACAGTTGCACCAACCTAATAGTTACACTGCTAGAAATCCTACTAGGGAAAGATAGATAGAGAGGAACTTCAAGAGATCACCATAAACTAGACACCAACCAGGACATCTGGCAACTAAGCAACAATCAAAACATTTTAAAACTAAACAAACATACTTAAACTCTTATCACAGAAACATGGATACAAGACCTGCATTCGATCTTGGTAAGTCTATAAGATACTAGACCCTGAAAAAAAAAAAAAAAAAGACTGTCTTCCTGCTTATTGCCAAAAACAGGATTACAGGTGAAAGGGAAAAAAAAATTTAGGAAAATGGGTCATTATACTGAAACCTGAGATGAATTACCATAAAATCACCACCCTTCTGCTAATACAATATGATTTAAATAGTGATACGAAAGTACTGCTTAGGCCATATGGAACTAAAGGAGAAACTAATGATGTAAGCCTTGACATCTGCCCAAAAATGAGGAGGAAAGTGGTCTTTCTTTCTTCCCACTTTTCCTTTGATTATAAAGATACAGCCCTCAGTGTTCTCAAGGCTGTTTTCCCTTATCTGCCCACTTGTATCTCTCACAAATGTCCCGTGCTAATAAACTTAATCTTTGTCTATCACTTTGTCTCATGATGAATTCTTTCTGCATTGAAACAAAGAACCTGAGCTTCAGTAATTTCTGAGACCAGATGAGCAGGTTCAGTTAAGAGATAGTGGGCTCAAGTTCCCTCCTAAGTCAGGGACTGTGGGTTCAAGGCTCACTCAAAGGAGTGTGGCTTTAAGTATGAGAGTGGTCCTCATAAAATTGTTATGAGATTAAATATGCTAACATTTTAAAGAGATTAGAGCAGTTTGTAAGATGCAGTCTTATGCAAATGTTCACTAAAAGAAAAAAAAAATCAAATTAGAGTCTATCTACCTCTGAGTAGGAAGGATAGGCTGATATTTGTCTCAGAAAAATCAAGTGTCATATTATCTGAGGAAGATGCTCACATTCTCTTTCACTCTGCATTACAGATGAGCATCTATTCACTCATCTTTCCTCATAATACTTTGGTCGGCACACTAAAATATTCCTTTTACTTTTAAGTCCTGCCATCATTCTAAACTATAAAATCCATAGTTGGCCAGTTCCTCACACTGGGTCCTCAGGTTGGTGGTGGTTTTTTGTTTTTTTTTTCCAACTACAAAAATCTTTCCACTTGACCTTTGCTAACCATACCCAGGAAGCAGGCTGTACACTGTGAACTGCACAAAAACACAAGTGGTTGATCAAGAGCTGAACTCCATGCAGGCTGAATGGATGGGTCTGGCCCCAGGATCATACCCATTACCTTTACGTCACTCAAATCTATTAGTCCTTTCTGAATGTTAGCCTTGAAACCCTACTGTCTTAATGCAACACACTCTGCTTCCAGATCATTCACATATTAAATCCGTCATCTTCATTTCCGGGGCCCATGGAAAATGCCAGAGTACCAACTCTTCTTATTTCTCCATATTCAGCAGAATCTTCCTTGCTAATAATCACTTCCTTTCTAACAAAAATTAGAATCCATGAATAATTACCTAAACCTGTATTTCTAAGTCCTCTCTATTTAGCACATTAAAAATTGTAACTGTGCATGAAAGTGACCACCTTATACATGTATTCACCCAAATAGCTAAGCAAAACTGGAGATTCTTATATACTGGGTCACATTGATGGTACCAAAAATTCACAATAATTAATTTCTGAGTTTTACTTATTAATTGTTTTATAATCAACTAAATACCTGTATCTGATTCTCAGTTCAATCTTTTTGTAGTTGTCATAACAAAGTTTACCTAATATTTCCAAACTACAAACATCTGACTCATCTTTGACTACTATTTTTAGTGAAAGCAGAAAAAATGATTAAAGAGAATTTTCGTCATTTTTAACAACTAGATTTACAAATAATCCTAAATATTAACAACTTCTTTCCTTTATTTTTTCTATTACAAAGATGGAGCTGTATTCCTTTCCAGATAAATCTATAATCCTTCCCCAGTTGCCCTATTGGTAGCTGAGAACAGTCTCATTTTTCTTTCGAGAGACTTTGACTATTAATCACTCTTCCATGACCTCCTTTCACTTTGCCTAGCTTCAGTATCTCTGTTATTATTAGAATATTCCTACCTGTATTTAAACTTGCTGCCTATCCACTTTCATTCCAACTACCTGCCTTTCACAGGTAACTAGTTGAAAGAGTTTTGTGTACTCTCCAAAGCAAAATCATTAGAGTTTTACTCTTACCATTTTTTTTAGGTGATCTTGAGTTAGAAAATTTTTCATACTATTAAATCTGGTATACATTTTTTCAGGTCTCTCTGATTTCTCTTCACAATCTTCATTTTTCTCTCCTGGTTGTCAAATGTTCAGACTTCTCATAAATGTTCTGAACCTTTTTTTACTCAGCGTACTTTTCAGAAATGATGATAATGATGATGACAGTAATCTGACATTTATTGAGCATGTCCCTTTCTGCCAGATGCTATCCTATGCTCTTAGTATATTTTAACTAATATACTAAGTTTATAGTACTCTTAATATCTTCATAAGCTGTCTACTATCATTATTCCCATTAAAAAATGAGAATACTAAAAACAGGTTAATAATCTTACTCAAGCTAATTCAGCTGACGAATGTTAGGTGAAGATTCAAGTCTGTCAGCACTAGTCAATCTGATGCCAGAATTCATGCTTTCCTCCACTTTCTTAAAGAATGTTGTATACTGACTTATATCTCACCCTTTTCCAAGGCTTTAGTTATCTAAACAATAGTGATTCTTATATTTGCATCTTTGGCTTAGAAAAGATATTAAGCTGCTTTGAGTATCACATGACCATCTCCAAGAAACACATACAAATTTTGACTCGTTGTCCTCACTCACAACTACTCAATATATTTAATCTTCATTGCTTCTACTATCAGTACAGAACACTATCATCTACTAGAAGCTCAAGGTAAAATCCTAAGAGTTATTCTTGTCTTTTCTCTTTCTTTCACTTCCCATTATCCAACAAATCAGTAAGTTCCTCTAACTTTATGATCTATGTATTTATTGAAACCATCTTATTAATCCCACCTCTACTGCCATAGCTCCTAGCCAGGCTACTTCCATGTCCCACTTGGACTATTGTAGCCTCCCAACTGAAGTCTCAAATTTTTTAACCTTAGCTTCTCCTAAATGGTTTTAATAATTTGTTTTCAGAAAACAAAATAATGTTAATAATGAATGGATGTTTTGTAAGAATGATGTTTGTAAAGTGGAATTATAGACATGGTGTTGCCTGTTAAAACCCTTTAGTAAGTCCTATTCCCAACAGATAAAAGCCAAAATCCTTAATATGACCCCAAAGTCTGATCTGTCATTTCACCCAGAACTGCCTCTTTCTTCATCTTTCTTCCAGCCACACTTATTAACTTGTAAGCTCTTCATACTTATTGTTTCCTTAGCCTGGAGTTTTCCTTTTCTGTCTACCCAGTTAATGATTACTTGTTCTTTGTATCTAATTTTAATATCTCTTTTCTGGATAGGTTTCAGTTGTCTCTTAGACTTTATTGGATTCTTCTTGGTTTATCTACATAACAAATTTTTACAATGATCAACCCATTTATGTGTATTTTTAAAAGTACATTTTAATAGATGGTAAGTTCTATTACAACAGTGTCATTTTAATTTTGATTTCTTTGTGTTTTTGGCTCTTAGCACAGTATACAATACAAAGGGAGCAACTGCCAAACAGCTATTTGGGAGAGTATCGACTTCTTTATAGGGAAATTGCTTTATATGTGAGTACAGCTACTTACATGAAGAGTCTGGGCTAGTTACATAAATTTGATGGTAGTTAATAACCTCAGACTGTCTTCAACTTTTAAATTCTCATCAAATGTTATACTTCTTGATTTGGCATGTATGTATGTGTAGGTCACCTCATGAACTTTGAAAATTTTCTTGTTGATATCTGTTTATTGAAATAAAGTCTAAAGGGGGTGGTCCTAAGATGGAGGAATAGGATGTGGAGACTACTTTCTCCGTCACAAATTCATCAAAAGATCATTTGAACACTGAGCAAACTCCACAAAACAATTTATGAATGCTCATGGAGGATACCAGGTACCCAGCAAGGTAGCCTATTGTCTTTGAAAGGAGATAGGACAAAATATAAAAGATAAAAAGAGAGACAAAAGAGTTAGGGATGGAGACTCATCCCGGGGAGGGAGTCTTAATAGAGGAGAAGTTTCCAAACACCAGAAAACCTTCACCAGTGGGTCTGTGGGGAGTTTTGGAATCTCAGAATGCAACATAACTGGGAAGAAAAAATAAATCAATAAAACCCATAGATTACATGCCTAATGGTAACTCCTAGCAGAAAAGTAGCCCAGATGCTCACATCCGCCAGCAGCAAGCAGGGGCTGAACAGGGAGGAACGGGCTGCATTGCTAAGAGTAAGGACCAGGCCTGAATGCCCTGAGGGCAATCTGAGGGAGCAATCTGAGGGAGATAGAAATCCAAACTATGGGATAATCAAAGAGAGAGAAAAGAAAGAGAGAGAGAGAGAGAACTTCCCTGTGAAAAGCTCTAACTTAAGGCACTTCTGGGCCCGCTCACAGAACAAAGGACTGAGCAAATACCAGAGGAGAGCTAGCTGGCCACGGAACGGTCTATCCCCTGTCAGAGGCAGGTAGGTAGGCGAGCAACAGACAGAGCTGGAAAGGGGTAAACTCGGCCCCAAAAGACAGCATTCTCTACCAAACTGTGAATAGGTCCCCAGTTACTAACCACGTTTTCCTGGGATCCTGGACAGGTGACATACACCAGGACGGCCACAGCCAGAGATCAGCTCCCCAGAGGAGACACATGGCACACCTGAGACAGTGCTCCTGCTGTGCACCCAGGAAATCCAGCGACTGGGATGGGGGAGGTGATAAGACGCACTGCCCACCTGGGGAGAGTGTACTCGCCAAGCACCTGGTCACCTGAGCTGCTCAGACCTGGGAAGGGCACCAAATGCAGACCCAACTGAGTCTGTGCCTTTGTGGAGTACCTGAGAACCTGACCTGAGCAGCTTAGACCTGGGAAGTGCACACAACCCAATTCCCACTTTAGACAGCTCCCCTGCAGACCAACCTGGAGCCTGAGCAGTGTAGACTGGGAAAGCACACACGCCGTGAGTGAGGGCAAACCCTGTGTGGCCCAGACACTGAGAGCACTCCCCACACATGCCAGTGATATTTGTTTGCAGTGTTCCTCCTTCTCCACAGCACAACTGAACAAGTGAACCTAAATAAGTGATCGCCTCCACCCACTTGTGTCAGGGTGGAAATTAGACACTGAAGAGACTTGCAAACAGAAGAAGCCAAAATAAACAGAGGGAACCGCTTGGGAAGTGACAGGTGCAATAGATTAAATCCCTGTAGTTAGCATTGGAAGCAACTACATTGGAAGATGCCTATAGACCACGAGAAGAAGTATAAGCTAGAACAAGGAATTATCTGAAACTGAACTGACCCTACACTGCCCATAACAGCTTCAGAGAAATTCCTAGATATATTTTACTATTATCATTTTTTTAATTTTTGAGCTCTTTATTTTTCCTTTTTCATTTTTATAACCTACTATTACCTAGCCAAAAAAAAGACCCAATTTTTAAAGCAAATTTCAAATATATTTTTTATAATTTTTATGATTTTGTTTTGTTTTTTTAATTTTGTATTTTGAGAGTCTAACCTCTACTTTGGATTTTAAATCTTTGCTTTTTGGTATTTGTTATCAATTTTGTACCTTTAAGAATACAGTCTTCAGTACCCATTTTTACTTAGGAACGTGATTATTGACTTGATTGTCCTTTCCCCCTTTTGACCCTCCTTTTTCTCCCCTAGGCCACCTCTATCTCCTCCCTTGCCCTTCTCTTCTCTACCTAATGCTGTGAATTGGGTATTCTGTGCTATGGAGAACACTTAGGGAACTGATTACTGGCTAGATCTGTCTCTCTCCTTTTGACTCCCCCTCCTCTCTTCCTGGTCACCTCTACCTCCTTCCTCCCTCTTCTCTTCTCTATGTAACTCTGTGAACTTCTCTGTGTGTTCCAGGCTGTAGAGAGCACATAGGGAATTAATTACTGGCTAGCCTGTTCTCTCCCCTTTTGATTCCCCCTCTTCTCCTCCTGGTCACCTCTATCTCCCTCCTCTCTCTTCTCTTCTCCATGTAACTCTGTGAATCTCTCCAGGTGTCCCTTACTGTGGAGAATCTTTTCTCCATTAATCTAGATGTTTTATCATCGGTGAGGTATGGATGGAGAAGTCTTGAGGCTACTGTAAGAATAAGACTGAAAACCAGAGGCAGGAGACTTAAATCCAAAACTTGAGAACACTAGAAACTTCTGACTCTAGGGAACATTAATTGACAAGAGCTCATCCAAAAACCTCCATACCTATGCTAAAACCAAGCTCCACCCAAGAACCAAAAAGTTCCAGAGCAAGACATACCATGCTAATTCTCCAGCTGTGCGGGAACATAGCGTAAGCATTAATATACAGGCTGTCCAAAGTTACACCAAACCCAAAGTCACCTCAGAATTCACTCCTGGACACTTCATTGCACTCCAGAGAGAAGAGATCCAGCTCCACCCACCAGAACACTGATGCAAGCTTCCCTAACCAGGAAACCTTGACAAGCCACCTGTCCAACCCCATCAACAGGGAGGAACCTCCACAATAAAGAGGAACTGCAAACTTCCAGCATACAGAAAGGCCACCTAAAACAAAGCAATCTAAACAAAAGGAAAAGGCAAAGAAATAGTCAGCAGTAAAGGAAATTGATAAATGCCCACCAAAGCAAACAAAAGAGGAGGAGATAGGGAGTCTACCTGAAAAAGAATTCAGAATAATGATAGTAAAAATGATCCAAAATCTTGAAAACAAAATTGAGTTATGGATAAATAATCTGAAGACAAGGAATGAGATGTAAGAAATGTTTAACAAGGACCCAGAAGAAATAAAAAAGATTCAATTAATAATGAATAATGCAATTGAAAGTGAAGTCACACAGTCGTGTCCAACTCTTTGCAACCCCATGGACTGTAGCCTACCAGGCTCCTCCCTCCATAGGATTCTCCAGGCAAGAATACTGGAGTGGGTTGCCATTTCCTTCTCCAGGGGATCTTCCCAACCCAGGGATCAAACCTGGGTCACCTGCATTCTAGGCAGATGCTTTAGCCTCTGAGCCACCTGGGAAGTCTGAATAATTCAATAACTGAGTTCAAAAACACTCTGGAAGGCACCAAGGGAAGTCTGCAGGGAACTGAGGTGGAAGATAGGATAAGTGAGGTGGAAGATAGAATGGTGGAAATATATAAAGCAGAGAGGAAAAAAGGGGGGAAAAAGAATTAAGAGAAATGAGGACAAACTTAGAGACCTCTGGGACAATGTCAAATGCACCAACATTCTAATCACAGGAGTCCCAGAAGAAGAAGACAAAAAGAAAGGCCGTGAGAAAATACTTGAGGAGATAATAGTTGAAAACTTCCCCAAATTGGGAAGGAAATAATCACCCAAGTCCAAGAAGCCCAGAGTCCCAAACAGGATAAACCCAAGGTGAAACACCCCAAGACACATATTAATCAAATTAACAAAGATGAAACACAAAGAATAAATACTAAAAGCAGCAAGGGAAAAACAACAAATAACACACAAGAGGATTCCCATAAGGATAACAGCTGATCTTTCAATAGAAACTCTTCAAGCCAGAAGGGAATGGCAGGACATACTTAAAGTGATGAGAGAAACACCTACAACCCAGATTACTGTACCCAGCAAGGATCTCATTCAAATATGAAGAAGAAATCAAAAGCTTTACAGACAAGCAAAAGCTGAGAGAATTCAGCACCACCAAATCAGCTCTTCAACAAATGCTAAAGGATTTTTTCTAGACAGGAAACACAGAAAAGGTGTATAAACTCGAACCCAAAATAACAAAGTAAATGGCAACAAGATCATACTTATCTATAACTAGGTTAAATGTAAATGGGTTGAATGCCCCAATCAAAAGACAACGACTGGCTGAATGGATACAAAATCAAGACCCCTATATATACTGCCTATAAGAGACCCATCTTAAAACAAGGGACACATACAGACTGAATGTGAAGGGCTGGAAAAAGATATTTCATGCAAATGGAGATTAAAAGAAAACAGGATTAGCAATATTCATATCAGATAAAATAGACTTTGAAATAAAGGCTGTGAAAAGAGACAAAGAAAGACACTACATTATGATCAAAGGATCAATCCAAGAAGAAGATGTAACAAATAAATATATATGCACCTAACATAGGAGCACAGCAACATATAAGGCACATGTTAACAAGTATGAAAAGGGAAATTAACAATAACACCATAATGGTGGGAGACTTTAATACCCCCACTTACACCTACGGATAGATCAACTAAACCAAAAATTAATAAGGAAACACAAACTTTAAATGATACAATAGACCAGTTAGACCTAATTGATATCTATAGGACATTTCACCCCAAAATAATGAATTTCACCTTTTTCTCAAAGGAGACCATAGCAAACATCAACAAAGCCAAAAACCTGGTTCTTCGAGAAGATACATAAAATAGACAAACTATTAGCCAGAGTCACCAAGAAACAAAGGGAGAAGAATTAAATCAACAAATTAGAAATGAAAATGGAGAAATCACAACAGACAACACAGAAATACAAATGATCATAAAAGATTACTATCAGCAACTATATGCCAATAAAATGGACAACTTGGAAAAAATGGACAAATTCTTAGAAAAGTATAACTTTACAAAACTGAACCACAAAGAAATAGAAAATCCTAACAGGCTCATCACAAGCACAGAAAACAAAACTATAATCAGAAATCTTCCAGCAAACAGAAACCCAGGACCAGATGGCTTCACAGCTGAATTCTACCAAAAATTTAGAGAAGAGCTAACACCTATCCTACTCAAACTCTTCCAGAAAATTGCAAAGAAAGGTAAACTCCCAAACTAATTCTATGAGGCCACCATCACCCTAATACCAAAACCAGACTAAGATGCCACAAAAAAGAAAACTACAGGTCAATATCACTGATGAACATAGATGCAAAAATCCTTAACAAAATTCTAGCAAACAGCATCCAACAGCATATTAAAAAGATCATACATCATGACCAAGTGGGCTTTATTCCAGAATTTCAAGGATTTTTTAATATCTGCAAATCAATCAATGTAATACACCACATTAACAAATTGAGAGATAAAAGCCATAAGATTATCTCCACAGATGCAGAGAAAGCCTCTGACAAAATTCATCATCCATTTATGATAAAAACCTTCCAGAAAATTGAAAGATAAAAACTATATGATTATCTCCATAGATGCAGAGAAAGCCTTTGACAAAATTCAATATACATTTATGATAAAAACTCTCTAGAAAACAGGCATAGAAGGAACATACCTCAACATAATAAAAGCCACATATGATAACCCACAGCAAACACTAACCTCAGTGGTGAAAAATGGAAAGCATTTCCCCTAAAGTCAGGAACAAGACAAGAGTGCCTATTCTCACCACTATTATTCAACATAGTTTTGGGAGTTTTGGCCACAGCAATCAAAGAAGAAAAAAAAAAATAGGGAAACCAGATTGGAAAGAAGTAAAACTCTCACTGTTTGCAGATGACGTGATCCTCTACATAGAAAACCCAAAGGTTCCACCAGAAAATTACTAGAGATAATCAATGAATATAGTAAAGTTTCAGGATATAAAATCAACACACAGAAATCCCTTGCATTCCTATACACTAACAGTGAGAAAATAGAGAAATTAAGGAAACAATTCCATTCACCATTGCAATGAAAAGAATAAAATACTTAGAAATAAATCTATCTAAAGAAACAAAGGACCAATATATATAAAACTATAAAACACTGATGAAAGAAATCAAAGATGACACAAATAGATGGAGAAATATACTCATGGATCAGAAGAATTAATATAGTGAAAATGAGTATACTACCCAAAGCAATCTATAGATTTGATGCAATCCTTGTCAAGCTACCAATGCTATTTTTTAGAGAATTAGAACAAATAATTTCACAACTTGTATGAAAATATGAAAAAACTCTAATAGCCAAAGAAATCTTAAGAAAGAAGAATGGAACTGGAGGGATCAACCTGCCTGACTTCAGGCCCTACTACACAGCAACAGTCATCAAGACAGTATGGTACTGCCACAAAGACAGAAATATAGGTCAATGGAACAAAATAGAAAGCCCAGAGATAAATCCACACACCTATGGACACCTTATCTTTGACAAAGGAGGCAAGAATATACAATGGAGAAAAGACAATCTCTTTAACAAGTGGTGCTGGGAAAACTGGTCAACCACTTGTAAAAGAATGAAACTAGAACCTTTTCTAACACCATACACAAAAAAAAACTCAAAATGGATTAAAGATCTAAATGTAAGACCAGAAACTATAAAACTCCTAGAGGAAAACAGGCAAAACTCTCTCTGACATAAATCACAGCAGGATCCTCTATGACCTACCTTCCAGAGTAATGGAAATAAAAGCAAAAATAAACGAATGGGACCTAATTAAACTTTAAAGTTTTTGCACAATGAAGGAAGGTGAAAAGACAGCCTTCAGAATGGGAGAAAATAATAGCCAACGAAGCGCAACTGACAAAGAATTAATCTCAAAAATATACAAGCAGCTCCTGTGTCTCAATTCCAGAAAAATAAAAGATCCAATTTAAAAAATGGGCCAAAAAACTAAACAGACATTTTTCTGAAGAAGACATACAGATGGTTAACAAACACATGAAAAGATGCTCAAAATCACTCATTATCAGAGAAATGCAAATCAGAACCATAATTAGGTACCATCTCACACTGGTCAGAATGGCTGCTATCAAAAAGTCTACAATCAATAAATGCTGGAGAGGGTGCAGAGAAAAAGGAACTCTCTTACACTGTTGGTGGGAATGCAAACTAGTACAGCCACTATGGAGAACAGTGTGGAGATTCCTTAAAAGACTGGAAATAAAACTACCATATGACCCAGCAATCCCACTGCTGGACATGCACACCTAGGAAACCAGAAATGAAAGAGACACGTGTATCCCAATGTTCATCCCAGCACTGTTTTCAATAGCCAGGATGTGGAAGCAACCTATATGTCCATCGGCAGATGGATGGATAAGAAAGCTGTGGTATATATACACATGGAATATTACTCAGCCATTAAAAAGAATGTATTTGAATCAGTTCCAATGAGGTGGATGAAAATGGAGCTTATTAGCCTATTACATAGAGTGAAGTAAGCCAGAAAGAAAAGCACCAATATGGTATACAATACATATATATGAAATTTAGAAAGATGGCAATGATGATCCTATATGCAAGACAGCAAAAGAAACACAGATGTAAAGAACAGTCTTTTGGACTCTGTGGGAGAAGGAAAGGGTGGGATGATATGAGAGAATAGCATTGAAACATGTATATTGTATGTGAAACAGATTGCCAGTGCAGGTTCAATGCATGAGACAGGATGCTCAGGGCTGGTGCACTGGGATGACCCTGATGGATGGGATGGAGAGGGATGTGAGAAGGGGATTCAGGATGGGGAACACATATATACCCATGGCTGATTCATGTCAATGTATGGCAAAAATTGCTACAATATTGTAAGGTAATTAGCCTCCAATTAAAATAAATTAATTATGTTAAAAAATTAATGAAGTAAAAAATGCTTAATGTATAGTTTAGATGCAGTAATGTTTATATATAAACATGAAAACTGGCTTAGTAAGGTCCAGAAAAGAGAACTGTCTTATCATTAAGATGTAAACAAATAAAGCATGTAATGGGATAATGAGGAAATGCCAATATTGGTGGAAGTTTGTTTTATAATTCTGACATTTAAAATTAGATGAGAACATTGCATCATAAAAGTTGTTTTTGGATAAGTTGACTCTCAGAAGAACACTTCAAATCTGTAGAATAATTGGCATAGAAATGTGATGTCCTCTTGAAAATACTCTGTATTTCCAGTTGGGGGAAGAATGGAAAAAAATTTCTAAAGATGATTGAACTGAAATCAGCAAACAGACTCTTAAACCTGGAAGAGGTATCAGAGATGATAACATCCAAGCTGCAAGTGAGGATACTGAGATTGAGAGAAATTTTCCAGATCAAGATGTGTTTCTACCAGGCATAAGAAGTGCTTAGAATTCCAGTCTCTTGACATAAGCTAATGCCTCTTATTCTCTGGTAAACATTCTACTGAGCTAGATTTTGGCAAGGATTAAAAAAAAAAAAAAGAATGCCAAATTTACATGCTCAGAATGCTGGGCAATACCTTGTATTAATTTAGCAAAACACATAGAGAACTTTTCAATTAGGAGCTTTAAAACACAAGATTTGCTTTATATGGTACAAAATGAATAGTTATTGAGGGCATTAAGATACTCTCAATGAATAACAAAATAATGAGAAATAAAACTGCAAATTTTTTAAAACACAGAAGTACATTTTAATAGTATATTTTGGGAAAACTGGTAGGTACTGATGAGACTTGAATATTTAGACAAGGAGGAGAAAGGAAGTTCATTACTTGTAATTCATTTTTAGAATTATTCTTTGAGAATGTGGGATGTCAGAATATATTTTAATCAAAGGATGTAGAATTTGTGACAAATGGAAAGGAAACTATAGTTCATGCCCCAAATCTTCTGTTGCTCTTCCAGCTCAATCTCTGTAATCTTTTTCAAATTGGCCCGTGTCCTGAGGATCTGCCCTATATTGATTATATCAGACCCTCTGGCTTGTGGGCTCTAACTGGGCTGAACCTACATGCAGTACTGTGAGAGATCATAAAAATGGGAGGAGAGTGAGCTCAGAGTGCTTCTTTCCTGGATGGCTTCAACTGGCTGCATCCCACAGGATAGGATGGACCACTGGTTCTCCTAGGTGTCCCCTTTCATTTTTGTGTGTGCAGAAAACTATCCTTCTAATATCTCCTAGTGCCTAGGTGGTTTGCAGCTCTGCTGGTGGTGGTCCTGTGTTTCTGTCTCATTCTATGAATTCTCCCTACTCTGACCTTTGTAAATACCTCCCCTTTGACATATCTCAAATTTTATTATTTCACTTGTTTTCTGTTGAGTCACAGATTGATATAATAACTACCATCAGAAGTGGGCTTAATAAAAAGGTCTTTAAAATGGTATTCTGTTTTTTGTTTTGCTTTTGTCAACACTGTATGTAGGATTCTTAGTTTCTCAAACTGGGATAAAACCATCACCCCAGCAGGGGGAGGATGAAGTCTTAATGACTGGACTGCCAGAGAATTTCCTGAGAGAAACATAATTCAAAAAACACATGTATACCAGTGTCCACTGTAGCACTGTTTACAACAGCCAAGACACGGAAACAACATAAAAGTCCATCAATAGAGGAATGCATAAAGAAGATGTGGTCCATGCATATGATAAAATATCACTCAGTCATAAAAAGGAACAAAATTGGGTCATATGAAGAAACGTGGATGGGACCTAGAGATTTGCACACAAAGTGAAGTAAGTTAGAAAGAGAAAAACAAATATATATTATTAATAACCCATATATATGGAATCCAGAAAAATGGCATAGATAGTCCTATCTGCAAAACAAAACAGAGACATAGAGAATAAACATATGGACATAAATGGGATGAGGGTGGGTTGAAACGGGAGATTGAGACTGACATATATTCAGTAGTATTATATATAAGATAGATAACTAACGAGAATCTACTGTATAGCACAGAGAACTGTACTTAATACACTGTGGTGACCTAAATGGGAAGGAAATTCAAAAAGAGGGGATATATGTGTATGTATCAGTTCAGTTACTCAGCCGTGTCCGACTCTTTGTGACCCCATGAATCGCAGCACACAAGGCACCCCTGTCCCTCGCCAACTCCGGAGTTTACTCAAACTCATGTTCCTCAAGTCGGTGATGCCATCCAGCCATCTCATCCTCTGTCGTCCCCTTCTCCTCCTGCCCCCAATCCCTCCCAGCATCAGAGTCTTTTCCAATGAGTCAACTCTTCGCATGAGGTGGCCAAAGTACTGGAGTTTCAGCTTTAGCATCATTCCTTCCAAAGAAATCCCAGGGCTAATCTCCTTTAGAATGGACTGGTTGAATCTCCTTGTAGTCCAAGGGACTCTCAAGAGTCTTCTCCAACACCACAGTTCAAACCGATCATTTCTTTGGCGCTCAGCCTTCTTCACAGTCCAAATCTTGCATCCATACATGACCACTGGAAAAACCATAGCCTTGACTAGACGGACCTTTGTTGGCAAAGTAATATCTCTGCTTTTCAATATGCTATCTAGGTTGGTCATAACTTTTCTTCCAAGGAGTAAGCGTCTTTTAGTTTTATGGCTGCAATCACCATCTGCAGTGATTTTGGAGCACCAAAAAATAAAGTCTGACACTGTTTCCACTATTTCTCCATCTATTTCCCATGAAGTGATGGGACCAGATGCCATGATTTTCGTTTTCTGAATGTTGAGTTTTAAGTCAACTTTTTCATTCTGCTCTTTCACTTTCATAAAGAGGCTTTTTAGTTCCTCTTCACTTTCTGCCATAAGAGTGGTGTCATCTGCATATCTGAGGTTATTGATATTTCTCCCAGCAATCTTGATTCCAGCTTGTCTTTCTTCCAGCCCAGTGTTTCTCATGATGTACTCTGCATATAAGTTAAATAAGCAGGGTGACAATATACAGCCTTGACGTACTCCTTTTTCTATTTGAAACTTGTCTGTTGTTCCATGTCCAGTTCTAACTGTTGCTTCCTGACCTGCATATAGGTTTTACAAGAGATGTGTAGCTGATTAATTTTGCTGTACAATAGAAATTAACACAATGTTATAAAGCAACTATATTATAATAAAAGCTAATAACAATGGGATTCTGGAGTTTTATTTGTCATAGATTTAAAGAATACATAAATAAGTTCCATTGCAGATGAAAATAAGACACAAGTAATTCATAGCACTGAAAAATACTATAATTTTCTGAATTTTAGAGGGACCTGGGATAAAGTGTAACCAGAAAGCAAGGTCTTGAAAGAACAGGTTTCTTTGCACTGAGTTAATGGGCTGCACACAAATGTCACTGAGATCCCCACCTTTTCCAAGGCCTGCTTGCAAGACAAGCTCTTAGCTGACATATGGAAATTTAGATTGTGGAAGGAGGTTCTTACCATGACCAGAACTTCCCAAAGTGTTCTCTATGCTTAAACTATTTGGAAAATGTATTTTCCCTCAGGTTTATTTGATGTTTGATGACAAAAACTATGTACTTAAGTACACACCATAATATTTTCTGATGTACACAACAATGTACTTTTTGTTGTGCATCTGATTTCCTTTGGGAGTCTGGAATCCCAGACTCCCAGTGAGTACCTTGGTCTCCAGTGAGTACCTGCATGACCAGCCCTCAATAAAACTCCTCGGAACAGAGTGTCTAATGAGCTCCCCTGGGAGACATTACATACTTTTTGTCACAATCTCACTGGAATAATTAAGTACTCCCTGTGTAACTCCACCGGGAAGGAGAGAATTTATGCTTGGTGTCCTCTGTACTTTATCCAATACACTTTTCCCTTTGTGCACTTGCTTTGTATTCTTTAGTTATAATAAATCATAGCATTCATGAGACTATAGGAGAGTCTTATAATCCTCCTTGAAAATCACTGAGCCAGGAAGGAGGTGGTTTGGGTTTCCTCAACATAACATAGCAACAAAAATTCCTGAGTGATTGTGGAATCACCTGGTTACTCCATAACACTCTAAAGGACATACATAGAAAAACAAAGACAAATTGAAAATTAGGACTCTAAAATTAAGGCACTTGTGGAGACCAAAAAACTCCATAGTACTTCTGAAATTTCTTATCTTTAATAGTCATAGATGGGAAGATACACCTGGAAATCAGCCTAGCTTTGTGAGGGTCTCAAAGCAGCAACACAGATGAAATCCTGTATCCTAATAAGTCTCTTTCCTTACAGTAATGATACTGATGGGAAAAGACTGAGGCCTTAGGACATTTGGGCAAACAGAACTGAGGTGGAGAAATTAAACATCTAAAATCTTTGTTAAATGCTTATGCCATAGGTGGCAAGTTATCCTCCTATCTGAGGGATCTTAGTCCACCTCTACATTGAATCTCTCTCCTATAGGTGTTCAAGCTCAGTACCAATTCTCCAGAAACTACTTTCCTTTATTTTTCTTGAGGGCAATATTTGAGTTTGAACTTGACATTGTCTACAGTGATCAAAAGATATAAAACATGGTCCAAAAGAAGACATATAATCTACACATTAAGAGAATCACAAAGTGAAAGAAAAGTGAAGTTGCTCAGTCATGTCTGACTCTTTGCAACTCCATGGACAGTAGCCTACCAGGATCCTCAGTCCATGGAATTTTCCAGGCAAGAGTACTGGAGTGGATTGCCATCTCCTTTTCCAGAAAATCATCCCAACCCAGAGATCAAACCTGGGTCTCCTGCATTGCAGGCAGATGCTTTACCATTTGAGCCACCAGAGAACTTAACAGAATTACAATGCCTTTCCAATATTTATCTGTAGGATCCCAAGGAGCATAAGAGCTAAAGTTTGTGAGGATACTAGACAAAGAGGGAAATAATGTAAATCTCAGATAACTCAAATTTGTTAATAATAGTGAACCAAATTAGAATTTAGAATTTAATGCCTGATTCAAGTATCTAGAAATTATAATAAAAACATGCCAGAATCAGACTCAACTCAGCAATGGCCTACACTTAATGAACTCAGTGACCTGATATGTTGGCATATTGTAGAGGAAGGAGAGTAAAATTCAGTAACTTGGCAATATTGGAATGGATTTTATGTGTGAGATTAGACTATCATTTGGGCTTCCCTGGTGATCAGTGGTAAAGAATCTGCCTGTGATGCGGGAGACCTGGGTTTGATTCCTAGGTTGGAAAGATCCCCTGGAAGAAGGCCTGGCAACTCACTCCAGTACTCTTTGCCTGAGTACTAGAATTCCATGGACAGAGGAGCCTGGCAGGCTACAATCCATAGGGTCACACAGAGCTGGACATGACTGATGCAACAAAGCAGCAGCAGACTATCATTCAATCATTTCCACATTCCATATCATTCAATATTTCCATGATCTCAGGAATGTACAGCTGAAATGGATATTTTTAATAACTAGAATACTAAAATTGATTACCTGAGTAATAAAGGAAGGGCTATGATATAAGTTAAAGCCAAGTTAAAGCTCCCAGACATTCACCATCAGAGAGAGTGTACCAAAAGTAATTCCATGTTCCTGAAATAGGTAGAGTGGAAGGATATTATCAAAGTCTATAGGTGCAGGAATGGTGATTCTTAACCCATACTACTTCATATATAAGTTACATATCAGGAAAAAAGACCGGATGCATCATGGAGCGTCTCATTAGGTTGTCATGATCTAAGCCAAGTAATGATGCAATTTACAACCCATTATGGATTTATGTGTGGGGTTGTTGTTGTTGTTGTTTTTTTTTTGCTATTGTTTTGTGTTTTTTGGTTTGCTTCTTTAATGTTTTAGTGGAATATTTCAAAACAACTCCTGGGACCTGATGTTTAGCTATTTATTTGTCAGATATGCTCCTTTCTAGTGCAGTCAGTATACAAAATCAAAACAATCCTGCATGTGCAGAATTCCGACAATTCTTCCTATTTCCTGCTCTGCTCCTTCTATGCCTTTTCTTTGGGTCTGTTTTATGATATAATCTAGAGGGGCCTTGATCAACTTGATATTCCATAAAACATCACATTGGCTCATGGCACGGATGACTTCATGATACTAAGATATAGTAATCAGGAAGCACCCTCTACAACTTAATAAGACATTTCCGCCTTGAGGTTTAAAAATAAACTCTGGAAAAACTCAGAAACCCAATCTGTTAGTGAAGTTTGTAAGAGTCCATAACCTAGTGCTTGTCAGGTTGAGATGGAAAATAGGTCCCAGGCTGAGCAGGTGCAACTGTTCTCCCTCTGCCTTTGGCCAGACCAAACATGGGCACAAATGAGAAGCCTGGCCAGAGACAATCTGGAAAACTGCCCCCATGTAAGCAAACTAAGCTGCCCTATTGTGTGCAAACTTGTTTTTTCACCCATGTGATCGTCCACACTTTGCTTCTAATAAACGCTGTCTCTATTACACAACCTTGTTCTGGCTGCTGAACCCTTTCTTTGAAAAGTCAAGGACCAAGATCCTCTTTTAAGCCATTCCACCACCAGAATCAAGATGAGCTCTGAAGGTGCATTTAATATCCCTTCATGAAGGAAAGTGACACTGTGCTTGGAAAACTTTTTGGGTTTCAGAAGCAAACATATGTCACATTTGGACATATTTTTCCAATCTTTGTATCATGTGACATGTATTTCAGTTTTTATGTGGTTCCTAAATAAATGCTGAGCTGGAGGAAGCACAAACTAGAATTAAGACTGCTGGGAGAAATATCAATAATCTCAGGTATGCATATGACACCATCCTTATGGCAGAAAGTGAAGAACTAAAGAGTCTCTTGATGAAAGTGAAAGAGGAGAGTTAAAAAGTTGGTTTAAAGCTCAACATTCAGAAAACTAACATCATGGCAACCGGTCCCATCACTTCATGGGAAATAGATGGGGAAACAGTGGAAACAGTGGCTGATTTTATTTGTTGGGCTCCAAAATCACTGCAAATGGTGATTGCAGCCATGAAATTAAAAGATGCTTACTCCTTTGAAGGAAAAGTTATGACCAACCTAAATAGCATATTAAAAAGCAGAGACTTCNCCAAAGATGTTACACATTTTGTTACATGTTAGATAAATGTTGAACTTCACCTCATCCCTATAAATAGGAAATAAAAGATGATTAGAAATTCTTCCCACTGTGTGTCCCAGGAAAGGATTTACTCTAAGAACCACACTTGTCCTAAAAAATCTAGGTGAGACTTGGGGGCAGCCCTCTGGTTGACCTTGGACAAGGCTGAATACACATCCTCTTCTCTGTCTCTTCAATGAATAGCTGACTGATCTGGACAAAATGCCCTTTAGCTTGACATTAACAAATATCATCCAGGCTTCCTCTTCTAAGGGCTCTGACCTTTGACCCACCCTAAATTTTAAGCAAGCATTGGGAAACCAGCAGATCAATTCAGTACAGCTGCTCAGTTGTGTCTGACTCTTTGCAACCCTATGAACCGCAGCATTCCAGGGCTCCCTGTCCATCACGAACTCCCAGAGTTTACCCAAACTCACATCCATCGAATTGGGGATGCCATCCAACCATCTCATCCTCTGTCGTCGCCTTCTCCTCCTGCCCCCAGTCCCTCTGAGCATCAGGGTCTTTTCCAATGAGTCAACTCTTCACATGAAGTGGCCAAAGTANAGCTGCTCAGTTGTGTCTGACTCTTTGCAACCCTATGAACCGCAGCATGCCAGGGCTCCCTGTCCATCACGAACTCCCAGAGTTTATCCAAACTCACATCCATCGAATTGGGGATGCCATCCAACCATCTCATCCTCTGTCGTCACCTTCTCCTCCTGCCCCCAGTCCCTCTGAGCATCAGGGTCTTTTCCAATGAGTCAACTCTTCACATGAAGTGGCCAAAGTATTGGAGTTTCAGCTTCAAAATCAGTACTTCCAATGAACACCCAGGACTGATCTTTAGGATGGACTGGTTGGATCTCCTTGCAGTCCAAGGGACTCTCAAGAGTCTTCTCCAACACCACAGTTCAAAAGCAGCAATTCTTCGGTGCTTAGCTTTCTTCACAGTCCCACTCTCACATTCATACATGACCACTGGAAAAACCATAGCCTTGACTAGACAGACCTTTGTTGGCAAAGAAATGTCTCTGCTTTTCAATATGCTATCTAGGTTGATCATAAATCCTTCTAAAGAACAAGCATATTTTAATTTCATGGCTGCAGTCACCATCTGCAGTGATTTTGGAGCACCAAAAAATAAAGTCTGACACTGTTTCCACTGTTTCTCCATCTATTTCCCATGAAGTGATGGGACCAGATGCCATGATCTTCATTTTCTGAATGTTGAGCTTTAAGCCAACTTTTTCACTCTCCTCTTTCACTTTCATCCAGAGGCTTTNGCTTTTCTGATGTTCCAGTGGATGTTGGCAATTTGATCTCTGGTTCCTTTGCCTTTTCTAAAACTAGTTTGAACATGTGGAAGTTCATGGTTCATATATTGTTAAAGCCTGGTTTGGAGAATTTTGAGCATTACTTTACTAGCATGTGAAATGAGTGCAATTGTGCAGTAGTTTGAACATTCTTTGGTATTGCCTTGCTTTGGGATTGGAATGAAAACTGACATTTTCTAGTCCTGTGGCCACTGCTGAGTTTTCCAAATTTGCTGGCATATTGAGTGCAGCACTTTCACAGCATCATCTTTCAGGATTTGAAATAGCTCAACTGGAACTCCATCACCTCTACTAGCTTTGTTCGTGTGATGCTTTCTAAGACCCACTTGACTTCCCATTCCAGGATGTCTGGCTCTAGGTAAGTGATCACACCATCATGATTATCTGGGTGGTGAATATCTTATTTGTATAGATCTGTGTATTCTCACCACCTCTTCTTAATATCTTCAGCTTCTGTTAGGTCCATTCTATTTCTGTATTTTATGAGCCCATCTTTGCGTGAAAGGTTCCCTTGGTATCTCTAATTTTCTTGATACTAGAATGAGAAACAGGTCTCTCTACTCTCAATGCCTCGTCCTGAGAACTGGCTGACAGCAAAACTGACACTTCCTGCTCAACTACCCAATCATGCCTCCTGCTCACCCCACTCCTCTGTCAATGATAAGAATCAATAATAAGAATAAAAGGAGTGGTTTTTGTTTTTTTTTGAGCCAACTGAGAAATAGCTCAGAAGCTTGCTTCCCAGATAACTCAAAACTGCTCCAGAGAAGCAGAGTTTTCAGCATAGCTGTATATCTATCAGAACAAAGAACATTAAATAAATCAGATATGCATTTCTCCAATGTTTAAAAAAAGAAAAAAACAGATCATTACCTGCAGGTACAGCATGTACAATATGGCTTTGGCACATGAGAAGGGAGTCATTTTTTACATGGACATTCTTTACTTGTGGTCAGTGTGCCCTTTCAGAGAAGGCAATGGCACTCCACTCCAGTACCCTTGCCTGCAAAATCCCATAGGCGGAGGAGCCTGGAAGGCTGCAGTCCGTGGGGTTGCGGAGAGTTGGACACAACTGAGTAACTTCACTTTCACTTTTCACTTTCATGCATTGGAGAAGGAAATAGCAACCCACTCCAGTGTTCTTGCCTGGAGAATCCCAGGGACAGAGGAGCCTGGTAGACTGCCGTCTATGGAGTCGCGCAGAGTCAGACACGACTGAAGCAACTTAGCAGCAGCAGCAGCAACAGTGTGTCCTTTTCTTTAATAATTAAAGCAGGGACTTTCCTGATGATCCAGTGGTTAAGAATCCTCCTGCCAATGCAGGGGACCTGGGTTTGATCCCTGGTCCAGAAACTAAGATCTCACATGCTGTGGAAGAACTAAGCCTATGCTCTACAAGAAGAGAAGCCAGTGCAAAGAGAAGACCATGCATCAAAACTGGAGAGTAGCACTCACTCGCAGCAGCTAGAAAAAGCCCGCACAGAGCAGCAAGGAGCTAGTGTGCTGCAACCAAGACCCAGATCATCCATGAACACATAAACACAGCTAAAGCAGAGAGACAGTGTATGTTTGATGGGGCAGAGACGGGCTCTCAGGTTAACTCATGCATAAGCCTGAATGACTTCCCTGTGTCTTAATATATGAAAATTTATTTCATTTCCTGCAAAAGAAAACTTTTCTGCCTAATCTTTGAAAAACATACAGGACCTACAATGGAAAATTTTCTATATGGTAGTTGTCACTTTTCCCTTATCCCAACAGTCTGTTTGAATAAAGTCTCTCATTTCATTCAGAAGAACTGGTCTTTTGCTTGACAAGAGAATCTCCAAGTCTGGAGCCTCTTAAAGAAGTGAATGCTTTCTCCAATTCTCTTCACTTTCTTTTTCAAAGTGACAATAAAAATAAATTTTATTAATTTCAGGGCATAGCTAATATACTTAAAAGTAAGTGCTAAATTTGGTAAAATTATGCATTTTACCAAAGATGTTAGCAGTTTGTCTTTTTAATTTTTTGTTGTTGTTGTTGAAAATTTATTAAATGCCAAGGACTACATTAAGTATGTATCTTATAGCAGCAGAGTGGGTAATACTACTTAGACCCACTTTACAAATTAAGTGAAGTTAAGTGACAGTTGCTCAGTTATGCCCAAATCTTTGAGACCACATGGACTGTATAGTCCATGAAATTCTCCAGACCAGAATACTGGAATGGGTAGCATTTCCCTTCTCCAGGGGATCTTCCCAACCCAGGGATCAAACCCAGGTCTCCCATATTGCAGGCAGATCCTTTACCAGCTGAGCCACACAAATGAGAGAATTCAAATTGAATGAGTCTTAAGGTGAGATACAAGCCACTCAACTACTGTATGTCAAGCCTAAGATTTTAACCAAAGTTTGTCCAACACCAGTTTGGACACACATGTGTGTTTATTACACTCACTTTTTACTAGTCATCTGGAATTTTGGAATGACAGAACAATCAAGTATTTTACATATTTAGTTCAGTTCAGTCGTGTCTCTTTGCCATCCCATGGACTGTAGCATGCCAGGCTTCCCTGTCCATCACCAACTCCCGGAGCTTGCTCGAGCTCATGTCCATCGAGTTGGTGATGTCATCCAACCATCTCATCCTCTACTATCCCCTTCTACTCCTGCCTTCAATCTTTCCCAGCAACAGAGTATCTTCCAATGAGTTAGCTCTTCACATCAGTGGCCAAACTATTGGATCAGGTGGCCAAATTCTCTTATATATTAATCTGTGGTATTTTAGTAATCTCTAATATTTAGCAGTAGAGAACATAGCAATCACCCTTATAAATAGAGTGAGGGGTTAAACTTTAGTTATTAATTTCATTAAAGGGATGGGTATGAATATGATCACTTATGAAGGAGATACAGAATTTAAATAAAATACAAATGATTAAGAGTGAAACCCTGGACTGGACAACACTGCTGTTTAAGAGCTAGTCAGAGAATGAAGAAGTTAGGAAAGTGTTTTTGAAAGAGTAGCTGGAAAACCAGAAGAAAGTGCAGTCACTGAAGGCAGAGGAATGTGGAATTTCAAGGATGAGATGATCAATTGTAAAATGCAGGAAAGTGACATGAAAAAAGTACTACATAACTTTTTCACTTAGTAGTTAGGCCTTATTAATATCTCTGGCAAAGATAGTTTAATTGCAAGATTAAGAACAAAACATATAGGTATGAAAGGGTGAGGTGAGGAGGTGTGGACCCAGAATATAAACTATATAAATTAGCCCCACGTGGAGCCATGGCGATGAATGGAAGTGTAGGAAGATGTACATATAGGACTAGATGTAGGGAGATGAAGGCATAAGAAAAATTCACCGCTGGTGCTGTTTAGTCACTTCAGATGTGTACTACTCGGTTCAACCCTATGGACTGCAGCCTGCCAGGCTCCTGTGTCCATGGGATTCTCTAAGCAAGAGTTCCTAGGGGGGGTTGCTATGCCCTCTTCCCGGGGATCTTCCTGACCCAGGGATCAAACCCAGGTCTCCTGCATTGCAGGGAGGTTCTTTACTGTTAAGCCACCAGGGAAGCCCAAGAAAAGTTCGTTATTTAACACATACTAAGTGTGAGGAGACTTGCATACTGAATTTAAGAAACAAGTCTGGAGGAAGATGGTGAAGACAACATACACAAAAGAGAAATAATTTGACTGGTGACTAGAGATTATCATACAGAATGACGTGAGTAAGAAAGAGAAAAGTAAATATAGTGTATTAACACATATGTGTGGAATTTGGGAAAATGGTATAGACTATTTTATTTGCAAAGCAGAAACAGGCAGACACAGAGAACAAATTCATGGGCGCCAAGCAGGGAGAGGGGAGGGTAGGATGAATCGGGAGACCGGGATTGACACACAGACACTAGTGGCACTGTGTATAAAACGGACACCTAACGCGAACTTACCGCATAGCACAGGAGCCGTACTCACTGCTCTGTGGCACACACAGGGGAAGAAAACCCAAANAGTAAATATAGGGTATTAACACATATGTGTGGAATTTGGGAAAATGGTATAGACTATTTTATTTGCAAAGCAGAAACAGGCAGACACAGAGAACAAATCCATGGGCGCCAAGCAGGGAGAGGGGAGGGTAGGATGAATCGGGAGACCGGGATTGACACACAGACACTAGTGGCACTGTGTATAAAACGGACACCTAACGCGAACTTACCGCATAGCACAGGAGCCGTACTCACTGCTCTGTGGCACACACAGGGGAAGAAAACCCAAAAATAAGGTACATAAGCATACACGTGACTGATTTGCTTTGCTGTACAGTGGAAACTAACACGGGCTCAGACAGTGAAGGATCCGCCTGCAATGTGAGAGACCCGGGTTCAGTCCCTGGGTGGGAAAGTCTACCCATTCCAGTAGAGAATCACATGGGCAGAAGAGCCTGGCGGGCTACAGCCCTTGGGATCACACAGACAGAGTTGGACATGACCGAGCAGCTCAGCACAGCAGAGCACAGAAACTAACAACATTGTAATGGAACTATATGCAAATAAAAAAAATTTTTTTTTTAATCTGGAGTAAGTCCACTGAACAGGAAGCAGATAATGAAATCCAGGTTACATGTGGAGTNCCATGGGCAGAAGAGCCTGGCGGGCTACAGCCCTTGGGATCACACAGACAGAGTTGGACATGACCGAGCAGCGAAGCACAGCAGAGCACAGAAACTAACAACATTGTAATGCAACTATATGCCAATAAAAAAAATTTTTTTTTTAATCTGGAGTAAGTCCACTGAACAGGAAGCAGATAATGAAATCCAGGTTACATGTGGAGTGATTGGCCGTTAAGATTAAAAAATCAGAAGGAAAGAGAAAGTGATGAGGTCAAATTAAAATAATATTAAGAGAAAGATCTGGGGTTTCATACGTAATGGACTATCTTTTCTCACAGGCGTCAAGAAAATGGTCATATGCTGAGAGAGGCGGATGCTACATAGTTGGATTGGTGACTATTTGAGAGAACTGCTGGGGAGAACTGCAGAAAATACACTCAGGATGTCGGGATGCTAACTGGGCACTGTATCTTAACACCCAGTTGAAGATTATAAGTCGTTAGTCACACTTTCTTGTTGTAACATTCAGCTTCTAAAATGAAATTTCTTACTTCATGGACAGCTATTTTTTCCATCACTTTCAATAGCAGTGGATGTAAATAATTTGAGGATAAATTCTTAGTTTGTCTCACTATATTTAAAAAACTGGAACTCAAATCTGTTTGAAATGTTAAGGTTCTTTAAATGCATGAAAATTTAAATCTATAATTATGTAAATTAGAAAACTCTGTGTTCCTAGATTTGATAGAAATGTTAGCTGAATGAAACTGTTTTCATTTTGATGTTGCTTTGGGCCAAGGATCTAGCTACGCATTTTGATCCAATGATTTAAAATCCAATTTGACATGTATTTAAAAAAATCTGGTCAATAAATCTCTTTGGTCCTATTTATTTATTTATTTTTCTGAGCCAAAGGTATATGAATGTTAACCTTTGTCTTGAAAGCTGTCATGATAAAAATTTTCGGTCTTTTAAAAGTTATTCCTTCACTGTCTAAATAAAAATTAAGTGGAAAAAAGCTACAAGTATTTGCATTAAACTATACTATAGAGATATTATCTGGTTGCTTTCTCTGCAAGCATTAAGTAAACCTTGACACTGCTTCATCTTCTACAGTGAATCTTATCCCAGTCAGGTTTTATTTCAGGTGGGCTCTCATAGCTTTAAAGGACAAAAGCTCCTTTTGAACTGCAAATGATTACCTTTTGAAAGGATCATGTAACTCAAACAGCTTTAGAGAATTATTAGATTTTAAATGTAATCTTTAGGTATATTAAAATATAATACATTATTTATTAATTGTCAGATTCATATAGTTTATATTACCTAATATAATTTCAATATGTACTGTGTTGTTTCTTTTTTTTATTGTTTTTTTTATTTAATACTTTATTCTATTTTACAGTACTGTATTGGTTTTGCCATACATTGACATGAAGCAACCACAGGTGTACATGATCTCCCAAAGCCGAAGTCCCCTCCCACCTCCCTTCCCACCCCATCTCCCCGACTCATCCCGTACACCAGCCCCAAGCATCCTGCATCCTGTTTTGAACATAGACTGGCGCTTCATTTCTTATATGATAGTATACATGTTTCAGTGTCATTCTCCCAGATCATCCCACCCTCTCCCTCTCCCTCAGAAGCCAAAGTCTGTTCTATACCTCTGTGTCTCTTATATTGTTTCACTTACAGGGTCATCATTACTATATTTCTAAATTCCATATGTATGTGTCAGTATACTGTAATGGTGTTTTTCTTTCTGGCTTGCTTCACTCTGTATAATCGGCTCCAGTTTCATTCATCTCATTAGAAATATGTCAGACTTATTCTTTTTAAGGGCTAATACTCCATTGTGTATATGTACCACTGCTTTCTTATCCATTCATCTGCTGATAGACATCTGGGTTGTTTCCATGTCCTGGCTATTAAAAACAGTGTTGCAATGAACATTGGGGTACATGTGTCTCTTTCAATTCAGGTTTCCTCGGTGTGGATGCCCAGCAGTGGGATTGCTGGGTCNAAAAAATCTGTCTGCAATGCAGGAGACTCAGGTTTGATCTCTGGGTCAGGAAGATCCCTTGAAGGAGGGTGTGGAAACCCTCTCCAGTGTTCTTGCCTGGAGAATCCCCATGGACAGAGGAGCCTGGTAGGCTATAGTTCATAGGGTTAAAAAGAGTTGGACATGACTGAAGTGACTGAGCACAGCACAGTAGCAATTAGGAAGGCCTTCCCTGGTAGCCCAGATGGTAAAGAATCTGCCTGCAATATTCCATCCTTCATTTGGCAAGATCCCTTGAAGAAGGCAATGGTTATCTACTCCAGTATTCTTGCTGGGAAATCCCATGGACAGAGGTGCCTGGTGGGTTACAGCCCATGGGATCAAGGAGTCAGACACAACTGAGCAACTTTCATATACACACAGACACTGGGAATCACTGAGCAGGGCATTTGGGGATGCTGTGGAAAAGTGGAGAGCAGGGCATGGGGGTTAAATGTGCACCCATGGCTGCATTATGTGATTTTGTCTAATCACTGTATTTTAATACTTATGTATGCTACTTTCTAAGGTTCCATGGGTCAAACTTAAATAGTTTAAATATCTCACCAATTAATTAACAGAGAAGAGACAAACTCTTCAACTTTTGATTATTTCCTCTGGACTTTGATAAGATTTTTAGTTAATATAGTCCAAGAAGACTAAAGCCTTGGCACCTACAAGCCAGTTCAAAAACAGAGGCCACCATGGAAGTCCAAAGGCTCTAGAGCCAATAGTTTTAATACAGAGGAATTCTCAAGCACATGATGCTTGATCTTAGACAATTGGCAAATACAAGGACTTTCAACTTTCAGAGGTGGTTTATACACATTATTCCAGGAATCCACCATTACATAACACCTAAATAGGCAACTTCCAATTACAGTCCCTCAGTTTTTCATTTTATCCACCTAAATGTGGGAATCGTTTCAAAATAGAGATTTTTCCCCCAGTTTTATTAAACATTTTTACTTTACATTGGAGTATCGCAGATTAACAATGTTGTGATAGTTTTCAGGTGGACAGCAAAAGGGTTCAAACATACATACACATTTATTCCTTCTCACCCAAACTCCATTCATATACAAAAATAGAGATTTTGATATCTAAAAGTTTTTATGATAAGTAGAACTATGTCTATTTAATATGATAAATTTTAGGAAAGTAAAGGTCAGTGAATTTAATAGGCTTTTGTTAATTTATATATCACTAAATGTATAATTCACCATTAATTTTATTTTCATCTTAATATACCCTCAGAATGTAGTAAACTGGAGAAGGGAATGGCAAACCACTTCAGTATTCTTGCCTTGAGAACCCCATAAACATTATGAAAAGGCAAAATGATAGGATACTGAAAGAGGAACTCCCCAGGTTGGTAGGTGCCCAATATGCTACTGGAGATCAGTGGAGAAATCACTCCAGAAAGAATGAAGGGGTGGAGCCAAAGCATAAACAATACCCAGTTGTGGATGAGATTGGTGCTAGAAGCAAAGTCCTATGCTGTAAAGAGCAATATTGCATAGGAACCTGAAATGTCAGGTCCATGAATCAAGGCAAATCGGAAGTGGTCAAACAGAAGATGGCAAGAGTGAACATACACATTCTAGGAATCAGCGAACTAAGATGGACTTGAATGGGTGAATTTAACTCAGATGACCATTATATCTACTACTGTGGGGAGGAATCCCTTAGAAGAAATGGAGTAGCCATCATGGTCAACAAAAGAGTCTGAAATGCAGTACTTGGATGCAATCTCAAAAATGACAGAATGATCTCTGTTCATTTCCGAGGCAAACCATTCAATATCATAGTGATTCAAGCCTATGCCCCAAACAGCAATGCTGAAGAAGCTAAAGTTGAATGGCTCTATGAAGACCTTTTAGAACTAACACCCAAAAAAGATGTCCTTTTCATTATAGGGGACTGGAATGCAAAAGTAGGAAGTTAAGAAACACCTGGAATAACAGGCAAGTTTGGCCTTGGAATATGGAATCAAGCAGGGCAAAGGCTAATAAAGTTTTGCCAAGAGAACACACTGATCATAGCAAACACCCTCTTCCAACAACACAAGAGAACTCTACACAAGGATATAACCAGATGGTCAACACTGAAATTAGATTGATTGATTATAATCTTTGCAGCCAAAGATGGAGAAGCTCTATACAGTAAGCAAAAACAAGACTGGAAGCTGACTGTGGCTCAGATCATGAACTCCCTATTGCCAAATTCAGACTTAAATTGAAGAAAGTAGGGAAAACCACTAGATCATTCAGATATGATTTAAATCAAATCCCTTATGACTATACATTGTAAGTGAGAAATAGATTTAAGGGACTAGATCTGATAGAATACCTGATGAACTATGGATGGAGGTTCATGCATTGTACAGGAGAAAGGGATCAAGAACATCCCCACGGAAAAGAAATGCAAAAAGCATAATGGCTGTATGGGGAGGCCTTACAAGTATCTGTGAAAAGAAGAGAAGTGAAAAGCAAAGGAGAAAAGGAAAGATATAAGCATCTGAATGCAGAGTTTCAAAGAATAGCAAGGAGAGATAAGAAAGCCTTTGTCAGTGATCAATGCAAAGAAATGGAGGAAAACAACAGAATGGGAAATACTAGAAATCACTTCATGAAAATTAGAGATACCAAGGGAGCATTTCATGCAAAGATGGGCTTGATAAAGGACAGAAATGGTATGGACCTAACAGAAGCAGAAGATACTTGGAAGAGGTGGCAAGAATACACAGAAGAACTGTACAAAAAAGATCTTCACGACCCAGATAATCACGATGGTGTGATCACTCACCTAGAGCCAGACATCCTGAAATATGAATTCAAGTGAGTTCACACAAACTCATGTACATNGTTTGGCCTTGGAATATGGAATCAAGCAGGGCAAAGGCTAATAAAGTTTTGCCAAGAGAACACACTGATCATAGCAAACACCCTCTTCCAACAACACAAGAGAACTCTACACAAGGATATAACCAGATGGTCAACACTGAAATTAGATTGATTGATTATAATCTTTGCAGCCAAAGATGGAGAAGCTCTATACAGTAAGCAAAAACAAGACTGGAAGCTGACTGTGGCTCAGATCATGAACTCCCTATTGCCAAATTCAGACTTAAATTGAAGAAAGTAGGGAAAACCACTAGATCATTCAGATATGATTTAAATCAAATCCCTTATGACTATACATTGTAAGTGAGAAATAGATTTAAGGGACTAGATCTGATAGAATACCTGATGAACTATGGATGGAGGTTCATGCATTGTACAGGAGAAAGGGATCAAGAACATCCCCACGGAAAAGAAATGCAAAAAGCATAATGGCTGTATGGGGAGGCCTTACAAGTATCTGTGAAAAGAAGAGAAGTGAAAAGCAAAGGAGAAAAGGAAAGATATAAGCATCTGAATGCAGAGTTTCAAAGAATAGCAAGGAGAGATAAGAAAGCCTTTGTCAGTGATCAATGCAAAGAAATGGAGGAAAACAACAGAATGGGAAATACTAGAAATCACTTCATGAAAATTAGAGATACCAAGGGAGCATTTCATGCAAAGATGGGCTTGATAAAGGACAGAAATGGTATGGACCTAACAGAAGCAGAAGATACTTGGAAGAGGTGGCAAGAATACACAGAAGAACTGTACAAAAAAGATCTTCACGACCCAGATAATCACGATGGTGTGATCACTCACCTAGAGCCAGACATCCTGAAATATGAATTCAAGTGAGTTCACACAAACTCATGTACATCGAGTCGGTGATACCATCCAGCCATCTCATCCTCTGTCATCCCTTTCTCCTCCTGCCCCCAATCCCTCCCACCATCAGGATCTTTTCAAAGGAGTCAATACTTCGCATCAGGTGGCTAAAGTATTGGTGGTTCAGTTTCAATATCAGTCTTTCCAATGATCATCCAGGACTGATCTCCTTTTGGATGGACTGGTTGGAAATCCTTGCAGTCCAAGGGACTCTCAAGAGTCTTCTCCAACACCGCACTTCAAAAGCATCAATTCTTCCATGCTCAGCTTCTTTATAGTCCAAATCTCCATTCATACATGACTACTGGAAAAACCATAGCCTTGACTAGACGGACCTCTGTTGGCAAAGTAATATTTCTGCTGTTTAATATGCTGCCTAGGTTGGTCATAACTGTCCTTCCAAGGAGTAAGCATCTTTTAATTTCATGGCCGCAATCACCATCTGTAGTGACTTGGGAACACAGAAAAATAAGTCTGTCACTGTTTTCACTGTTTCTCCATCTATTTGCCATGAAGAGATGGGAGCAGATGCCATAATCTTAGTTTTCTGAATGTTGATCTTTAAGCCAACCTTTTCATTCTCCTCTTTCAGTTTCATCAAGAGGTTAGTTCTTCACTTTATGCCATAAAAGTGGTGCAATCTGCATACCTGAGGTTATTGGTATTTCTCTCAGCAATCTTGATTCCAGTTGTGCTTCTTCCAGCTCAGCATTTCTCATGATGTACTCTGCATATAATTTAAATTAAAAAAAAAAAAAGAAAGTGAAGTTTCTCAGTTGTGTCTGACCCTGCAACCCCATAGACTGTAGGCTACCAGGCTCCTCCGTTCATGGAATTTTCCAGGCAAGAATACTGGAGTGGATTTCTATTTCCTTCCCCTGGGGATCTTCCTGACCCAGGAATTGAACCTGGGTCTCCCGCATTGCAAGGAGATGCTTTACCATCTGAGCCACCAGATAAACAGAGTGACAATATACAGCCTTGATGTACTCCTTTTCCTGTTTGGAACAAGTGTGTTGTTCCATGTCCAGTTCTAACTGTTGCTTCCTGACCTGCATACAGATTTCTCAAGAGGCACGTCAGGTGGTCTGGTATTCCCATCTCTTTCAGGTTTTACCACAGCTTGTTGTGATCCACACAGTCAAAGGCTTTGGCATAGTTAACAAAGCAGAAATAAATGTTATTCTGGAATTCTCTTGCTTTTTCAATAATCCAGCAGATGTTGATAATTTGATTTCCAGTTCCTCTGCCTTTTCTAAAACCAGTTGAACATCTGGAAATTTACTGTTCTTGTATTGCTGAAGCCTGGCTTGGAGAATTTTGAGCATTACTTTGTTAGAGTGTGAGATGAGTGCAATTGTGCGGTATTTTGAACATTCTTTGCCATTGCCTTTCTTTGGGATTGGAATGAATACTGACTTTTCCAGTCCTGTGGCCACTGCTGAGTTTTCCAAATTTGCTGGCATATTGAGTGCAGCACTTTCACAGCATCATCTTTTAGGATGTGAACTAGCTCAACTGGAATTCCATTAACTCTACTAGCTTGGTTCGTAGGCTCACTTGACTTCCCACTCCAGGATGTCTGGCTCTAGGTGAATGATCACACCATCGTGATTATCTGGGTCATGAAGATCTTTTTTGCATAGTTCTTCTGTGTATTCTTAACACTTCTTCTTAATATCTTCTGCTTCTGTTAAGTCCATACATTTTCTGTCCTTTTGAGCCCATCTTCTCATGAAATATTCCCTTGCTATCTCTAATTTTCTTGAAGAGATCTCTAGTTATTCCCATTCTATTGTTTTACACTTTCTTCGCACTGATCACTGAGGAAGGCTTTCTTATCTCTCCTTGCTATTCTTTGGAACTCTACATTCAAATGGGTATACCTTTCCTTTTCTCCTTTGCCTTTCTCTTCTCTTTTTTTTTAAAGCTATTTCTAAGGCCTCCTCAGACAACCATTTTGACTTTTTGCATTTCTTTTCCATGGGAATAATCTTGATCCCTTTCTGCTGTACAATGTCATGAATCTTTATCCATAGTTCATCAGGCACTCTGTCTATCAAATCTAGTCCCTTAAATCTATTTTTCATTTCCAATGTATAATCATAAGGGATTTGATTTAGGTCATGCCTGAATGGTCTAGGGGCTTTCCCTACTTTCTTCAATTTAAGTCTAAATTTGGCAATAAGGAGTTCATATTCTTAGCCACAGTCAGCTCCCAGTCTTGTTTTTGCTGACTGTATAGAGCTTCTCCATCTTTGGCTATAAAGAATATAATCAATCTGATATATAATATAATCGATATGCCCAGAAAACAACAAACTAAAGTGAACTGAACTAGATTGGGTAGTTTCATTTCATGGAGAAATAAAAGTTAAAACTTACACTTTCATTCCTAGTAGAGGATTTTGTTACATAGTGGCTAAAACTTAATTGACAGAATAGAAAATCAAATTATGTAAGTCAGCATGCACACACTTTGGGCTAACAGCAAAGCAGGCAAAGATGTGGCTTCTATCACTGAAACAAATCAGTGGGATTTACTGGTAGACTAAATTAGGATTTACTTTGCACATAACTGATACACTTGGATTTGCATTTGACTTTTCTTTTGGTTCCAATTTTTTGAGCAGTTTCCTCACCAGCAAATATAAACCATAATCTACACACAACTCTAAGTAGTTAGCTATATCTATAACTATGAAACTCTGGAAAATGATTCTATTTCAAAGACAATAAACTGAAATTCTCCACAAGATTCCAGAAGCCAGCTGTTACAAGATAAATTGATCTAAGATAATTGAAAGAAAGGTGGGCAGGGGGAGATGGTGTGGGGTGAGAGATGGGAGGGGGCTTCAGCATTGGGAGATCGTGTACACCTGTGGCTGATTCATGTCAATGTATGGCAAAACCAATACAGTATTGTAAAATAGAATAAAGTATTTTAAAAAAAGATTTACAGCCAATAGGTGCAAAGATCAACAGAACAAACATTCCTTCAAGTCAAAGAATTGATTTAGTGTTTGTAAAGGAATATATCATAGAACAGCTTATAGAATTTTCAGAGTGGATATTAAATAAAGAAAATGTCATTTTTATTATGAATGTACAATTACACCCATATGTGTGTAAATATATATATATATATATATATATTATATGTATATGATACCTGTATATCATATATTTTATTTGTATAGAGAAAGAAAAAGAATATAACCATTTTAAATAAGAAGATGGCATAATTATTCCTATTGTTATAGTGTCTTCTGTGGTAGCTCAGATATTAAAGAATCCGCCTGCAATATAGGAGACCTGGGTTTGGTCCCTGGGTCAGGAAGATTTCCCAGAGAAGGAAGTGGCAGCACACTGCAGTATTCTTATTTGGAGAATCCCCTGGACAAGAGGAGACTGGTGGGCTATAGTCCATGGGGTCGCAAAGAGTTGGACACACATGTATTGTCATAAAACTGTGGCAAAACTGTGTATCTCTTAAATAATTGTACTTTATAAAATGGACTGCATGCATGCACGCTAAGTTGCTTCAGTCATGTCTGACTCTGTGCAGCCCTGTGGACAGCAGCCCACCAGGCTCTTCTGTCCACGGGACTCTCTAGGCAAGAATACTGGAGTGGGTTGCCATGTTCTTCTCCAATAAAATGGACTGGGTTTTGACTAACTTTCCACTTACTTTCACCATGCTTCATTTCCATAAATAATGCCAATTATTTAAGCATTTGGATAGTTAAAAATGAGATGAAATATTTTGAAAGGAAATATGGTATGACTCACTGAATAGTCAGAGAAAGTGAGTAAGACAGTTAGGTCACTGCAGGACCATTTTACGTAATGTAACAGCAGTATGTTTTAAACAATGGTGATGATACTGATAGATCCTAAATTGAAAGTGTACAAACTTAATAAAATAATGACAAGTGATGTTTTAGTGATACATATAGCTAGCTATGAAAAGTAGGATTAGGGGATGCTGTCTAGCTACACAATAGATGTGTAAAGAGATTTGTCACTAAATCTAATGAATATTTCTATTAACAGTTAACTCACTCTTCCTTTTTTTATTTTTTCTTTAATGAGGATAGCATACTGAATCAAGGGACACCTAGATAATAGAAAATCAGAGTATTGAGCAACATTGACTTATTCTCTAAACAAGCCTTTATCGATTATTCAGTAGGTCTCTGGTGCTATGCTCCTTGCTACAGGTATAATAAATAGGGAGTAAGACAGACGTGGGGCCCTACCTCCAGCTGAATCTGTAGAGTGTGGGGAAGAGATTTGCATGTAGACAGCTCCCATATAATGTGCTGGGTACTGTAGCAGAGGATATGCAGTCCTGTGGGAAATGAGATGAATGTAATCAAACACACATCCTTCAGGACCTATCTGGCATTTATGGGGGAAGGATAGGACAAGTTAGAATGAGCCAGGAGGAGAGGAAGGTGGTGTCTGCACCTGTGCTTTGATTAGCATTGCTGCTGACCAAGTGGTATGAAAAAATTCCCACCCAAAAGGACTGAATTCTCTATCATGAATTTAGAAATAGGTAGGAAACAGTACTGTAAAGGCAATGTAATTGGGTGGTTATTACTCTGCTCAACTGATGCTCTGATAAAAAGGTGAATAAGAGCAGAAACAATTGGCAGCTAGAAGCCAAGGGTAAAAGTTCAAGGCCTCTGTGGTAGGGTATAAAGATGTATTCATCACCTTCAAAAGAAAAGTAGAAAAAGCTCCTGTGAATATCAAATTCTCAATCAAGGTAGACTACCTATATGAAGATTAGGGTCCTACTCAGAAAGCATGGTGCTGGGACACACATGAATGGATAAAAAGTCTTGAATCTTTTACTTTCCCAGAACTCTGTGAGCTTGCAAAAGTCACTCACTTTTATGCACTAAGGGCTAGAGCTCTGCCATTGCTTGAAGCTGATGCAAGTGTCCCTTGTTTACAAGATGACATACACTCTGTCAAGACATGCCCACACATGGCCAGTGCATGGGTAAGTCTCAGCATAACCTGATTGGGGATGTGGTGGGTCCACTAAGAGAGGAAAAGCCCTGTGAAACCACAGGACATCACAAACTGGCAGGAGCTGTGAAAATGAATACAGGACTGAATTCTGAGGGTACTGGATGAAGAGAGGTTTAACTTAATTTTGAATAAAAAGTACGTTATTGATATAAGGATTTTTACATTTTCAGATGTATGGTTTAATACCCCAGCAAGGACCCTGGAAAATGAAGTATACAGTCTAGAATATACCATAAGAGTGGAAAAATTGTGATATATATAAGAATAAATGCTGGAGGGGGGACGGTCCTAAGATGGTGGAGGAATAGGACGGGGAGACCTCTTTCTCCCTTACAAATTCATCAAAAGAACATTTAAACACTGAGTAAATTCCACAAAACAACCTCTGAATGCTGGCAAAGGGCATCAGGCACCCAGAAAAGCAGCTCATTGTCTTCAAAAAGAGGTAGGAAAAAATATAAAAGACAAAAAAATTGAGACAAAAGATGTAGAGAGGGAGCTCCATCAGAGAAGGGAGTCATAAAAAGAGAGGTTTCCAAACACTAGGAAACACTCTCACTGCTGAGTCTGTGGCGAGCCTTGGAAGCACAGAGGGCAATATAACAGGGAAGAAAATAAATAAATAATTGAACCCCACAGATTACGAGCCCAACAGTAACTCCCCCAGTGGAGAAGCAGCGCAGACACCTGGATCCGCCACTAGCAAGCGGGGGCTGGGCAGGGAGGCACGGGCTGCATTGCTTTTTAAGGATTGGGCCAGAATGCGAAGCAGAGTAACCAGAGTGAACTAACTTGGGCTAGCAAACCAGACTGTGGGATAGCTATCACTCGAAAAGCTCTAACATAAGACACTGCCAGGACCATGCATAGAACAAAGGATGGAACAGAATTAGCTGGCTGCAGACCATCCCCATCCCGTGACAGGCAGCCAGAGACAGAAGGCTGGAAGGGGGAAATCATAGCCCCACAGAGACATTATCTACCACACTGCAAGCAGGCTTCTTTGTTAACTAAGACTTCTTAGGGTTCTGGACAGTCATCATCCACCTGAGAAGGTGTGCCAGTGGTACACCTAGAAAACGGAGCAGCAGGGACAGGAGAAGCGATAAGCCGCAGTGACCGCACTTGCCAAACACCTGAGCTACTCAGACCTAGGAAGGGCACAAAACGCAGGCCCAACCGAGTCTGTGCCTCTGAAGACTACCTGAGTGCCTGAACCTGAGTGGCTTAAACCTGGGAGGTGCATGCAGCCCAGAGCCGGCCTCAGATAGTTCCCAGCAGAACAACCTAGAGCCTGAGCTGTGTGCAGGGGCAGGCCCAGTGTGGCTGAAACACTGGGAGTACACGCCAGTGTTATTTTTTGCAGTGTCCTTCCGTCCCCACAGCGCGACTGAACAAGTGAGCCTAAAAAAAGTGTCCACCACCGTCCCCCCTTGTGTCAGGGCAGAAATAAGACACTGAAGATACCAACAAACAGAAGAAGATAAAACAGAGGCAACCACCTTGGAAGTGACAGGTGCAATAGATTAAAACTCTGTTGTTAGTACCGACTACATAGTGGGGAGCCTATAGATCTTGAGACATATAAGCTGGACCAAGAAAATATCTGAAAATGAACTGACCCCATACTGCCCACAACAACACCAGAGAAAGTCCTAGATATATCTTTACTATTTTTACAGTCATTCTCTTTTCTTTTCTTTTTCTTCTTCTTTTTCTTCTTCTTCTTTTTTTTTTTTTTTTTTTTTTAATTTTAAGTCCTCTATTACTCCTTTGGGAGAAAGCAATGGCATCCCACTCCAGTACTCTTGCCTGGAAACTCCCATGGACAGAGGAGCCTGGTAGGCTGCAGTCCATGGGGTTGCTGAGTCAGACACGACTGAGCGACTTCACTTTCACTTTTCACTTTCATGCATTGGAGAAGGAAAATGGCAACCCACTCCAGTGTTATTGCCAAGAGAATCCCNAGGCTGCAGTCCATGGGGTTGCTGAGTCAGACACGACTGAGCGACTTCACTTTCACTTTTCACTTTCACGCATTGGAGAAGGAAAATGGCAACCCACTCCAGTGTTATTGCCAAGAGAATCCCGGGGATGATGGAGCCCAATGGGCTGCTGTCTGTGGGGTCGCACAGAGTCGGACATGACTGAAGTGACTTAGCAGCAGTAGAAGCAGCATTACTCCTTTAATTTTCATTTGTATAACCCAAAACCAATATAGTGTTGAAAAGCAAAATAAAGTAACAAAAAAAGGGAAAGAAAAAAGAAAGAAAATACATAAAATGCCAAAAAATACACTTTTTAAAAAATAAAATTTTTAATTGAAAAAAAGAGCTTATTTTTAAAGCAAACTTCATATATATATATGTATATATATATATATATAAATAATTCTTGTGACTTTGTTTTCTTCTTCTTCTTCTTCTTCTTCTTTTCTTAAATATTGTCTTTTTGAAAATCCAACCTCTACTCTAGATTTTTAATCTTTGCTTTTTGGTATTTGTTATCAATTTTGTACCTTCAAAAACCCAATCTTCAGTACCTATTTTTACTTGGGAGTGAGATTACTGGCTTGACTGCTCTCTCATCCTTTGGACTCTCCTTTTTCTCCACCAGGTNAAAAAATAATAATAAAACCACAATTATTTCTTCTCTCCCAGCCTTCCTTCTTCCCTTCCTTCTCTCTTTCCTTCAATTTTTAATAAACTCTACCCATTGAAGCAGAGGCTGGTTCCCCAAAGGGCCACTTTTACATGCTTTCTGCCTAGCATAGTGATAGGTTTGTCAAAAGAATAGATTTGTCTATTCTTTCTTTTTGTTGATTTTAATTATTTCCCAGTTCAAAACCTATGTCACCTTCATCCTCTTCACTTCTGAGGCTTACCATTTCTGAGTATTTATTCATGTTGTATTCTTAGGTCTCATCTTCCCTTTGGTTGGAGTGTGAGTGTGTGAGGTTAGATCCCTATAAACTAAGGAAGGCAAAGTGTTGGCTGACCACATATAAACTTGTAGCCTACACTGTCTTCCATCTTTCATACTTTGATGGACCCCAACTCTCTACCATAGCTGCTGTCTGCCTGCCCAAATCTCTCTGGTATCCTTCAAGACAAGTCATCTTTCTTCTACCCTTACACATGTTGTAGGTTACAACTGTTCTACCTAAATGAATTATCTCTGTATCTCCTCTACTACTCTCCTTGTTCTTGAGGAGATGTATTGAAAAGATTTCTTACCCTCTTGCCTATCCCATCAGGTTCACAAAAATAAATATTTTGGGAAAATTAGACACTTTGTTTTAAGTGACTATCTTTTTCAAATCTATGCAAAGCCCTTAGTAAAGCAGGAACATGAAAGAGAGCTGATCTTCCCTTCCAGAAGTGAATATGTGGATTTTTGATAGTAAATAAAAGGATAAGGGCACTGTCTAGGGCAGGAACCCAGTGTTCTCAAACCCTAGGTTGCATAGGACAAGCCTTAATCCATATAGGTAATCACCCTCCTCAGAACCTTGAGGTTTCAGTGTTTGAAACACAAGCATTTGGTGATATTTCAGATTTAAAATAATGCAGATAAAGTATATTTCTTAGGGTGGAGGTATATTTTGGACAATTAAATGAAAGATCAATGTCAGTTCCAAACTGAAGACATGGAGAGATCCACTCATTGATCTATATTGAGTAAACGTACCCTGTAAGACAGTGTAGATAAAACGGGGTGTAGATAAATCGGGGTCTTCTCCAAAGTCTATCCCTTAAAGTTTCTCCAAAAAACTTTCACAGGGGGAATTTATACTAGAATGGAATTTTATTTCCCTCTTTCTCTTTTAAAGCTGTGTGCTCACTCACTCATACTTTCAAACAATGGCTGTTGCGATCTAGATTGATAAAAGTGTTTTCTTATAGGACAAGCAAATAATTTTAGTAAGTAACTTATTTTGTATTTTATATCTATAAGCGCAAAATGGATGAGGCAAACTACTTTACTCATTTACTCCTTCTATGGACAGGACATTGAAGGATATAACCTCATGATTCCAATCTTCATCCAGGAGAAACTTAGGCAGTTTTTGACTGACACCATATCCAGCAGAGAGAGGGGATTTGTATTGTGGAACAATGGGCTATAAGATCCAGGGAAACTGTGAGGAGGGATGAAGGACAGAGGGGTGTCAGAGAAAGTTTTCCCTAACACCATTTTAAGAGTTATGGATAGATACTGGGGGAATAAAGAAGAAACCATTTTGCACCCTATCTCTTGTGTGTGAATATGATCAATCAGCTCATTACTAATGATTTCATTTCTGGTACAGAACCATCTGTATTTGATTTTGAAATGTTAAGGTAATTACCAAAATAAACAGCAAGTTTAATATTGTTAGAGCATTATACAATATGGTTCTCTCACAGCATCTAATCAATATTGGCTAGAATAGCAGATGAGTGTCAGTTTGATTTGGGTTTTCTGCATTCAGAATGATGTTTCTGCTTTTTGCCTGGCAGATGTAGGCAGCATGACCTGAGTCAATTCTTGATAGTGTAAATAATAGACCCATTAGAGTCATGTCATATTCAGCCTAGCAGCAACTCTTCCATATCGTCACTTTAAATGAAAAGATTTTAGCCTTTCTGATTCTATTGTTTTCCTCTTCTTCTCACTGTTCATTGAAAAAGGCCTTCTAATCTTTCCTGTTTTTCTGGAATTCTGCATTCAACTGGGTATATCTTTCCCTTTTTCCTTTGCTTTTTGTTTCTCTTCTTTCCTTTACTATGTGTAAAGCCTCCTCAGGCAACCACTTTGCCTTCTTATATTCCTTTTTCTTTGGGATTGTTTTGGAAACTGCCTCCTGTATGTTATGATCCTCTGTTCACAGTTCTTCAGGCACTCTGTTTACCAGATCTGATCTCTTGAATCTATTAGTTTCCTCCACTGTATACTCATAAGGGATCATATTTTGTTCAATTCAGTTCGGTAGCTCAGTCATGTCCAACTCTTTGCAACGCCATGCACACCAGGCCTCCCCGTCCATCACCAACTCCCAGAGTCCACCCAAACCCATGTCCATTGTGTCAGTGATGTGATCCAACCATCTCATCCTCTGTCATCCCCTTCTCTTTCTGCCCTCAATCTTTCCCAGCATCAGAGTCTTTTCAAATGAGTCAGCTCTCGGCATCTGGTGGCCAAAGTGTTGGAGTTTCAGCTTCAACATCAATCTTTCCAATTAACACCCAGAATTAATCTCCTTTAGGATGGACTGGTTGGAAATCCTTGCAGTCCAAGGGACTCTCAAGAGTCTTCTCCAAAACCACAGTTCAAAAGCATCAATTCTTTGGTGCTCAGCTTTCTTCACAGTCCAACTCTCACATCCATACATGACCACTGGAAAAACCATAGCCTTGACAAGACAGAGCTTTGTTGGCAAAGTTACATCTCTGTTTTTCAATATGCTGTCTAGGTTGGTCATAACTTTCTTTCCAAGGAACAAGCATCTTTTAATTTCATGGCTGCAATCACCATCTGCAGTGATTCTGGAGTCCAGAAAAATAAAGTCTGACACTGTTTCCACTGTTTCCCCATCTATTTCCCATGAAGTGATGGGACCAGATGCCATGATCTTCAGTTTCTGAATATTGAGCGTAAAGCCAACTTTTTCAGTCTCCTCTTTTACTTTCATCAAGAGGCTCTTTAGTTCCTCTTCACTTTCTGTCATAAGAGTGGTAACATCTGAATATCTGATGTTATTGGTATTTCTCCTGGCAATCTTGATTCCAGCTTGTGTTTCTTCCAGTCCAGCATTTCTCATGATGTACTCTGCATAGAAGTTAAATAAACATGGTGACAGTATACAGCCTTGACATACTCCTTTTCCTATTTGGAACCAGTTTGTTGTTCCATGGCCAGTTCTAACTATTGCTTCTTGACTTGTATACAGGTTTCTCAAGAGGCAGGTCAGGTGGTCTGGTATTCCCATCTCTTTCAGAATTTTCCACAGTTTATTGTGATCCACACAGTCAAAGGCTTTGGCATAGTCAAGAAAGCAGAAATAGATGTTTTTCTGGAACTCTCTTGCTTTTTCCATGATCCAGCGGATGTTGGCAATTTGATCTCTGGTTCCTCTGCCTTTTCTAAAACCAGCTTGAACATCTAGAAGTGCACAGTTCACATATTGCTGAAGCCTGGCTTGGAAAAATTTTAGCATTACTTTACTAACATGTGAGATGAGTGCAACTGTGTGGTAACTTGAGCATTCTTTGGCATTGCCTTTCTTTGGGATTGAAATGAAAACTGACCTTTTCCAGTCCTGTGGCCACTGCTGAGTTTTTCAAATTTGCTGACATTATTTAGGTCATACTTTAATGGTTTATTGATTTTTCCTAGTTTCTTCAGTTTAAGCCTGAGTTTTGCAATAAGGAGCTCATGATGTGAACCACAGTCAGCTTCAGTATCTGTATTTGCTGACTGTATGGATCTTCTCCAACTTCACTTGTGAAATGTATAATCAGATATCAGTATTGACCGTTTGGTCATGTCCATGTGTAGAGTTGCCTCTTGTATTGTTGGAATAGTGTGTTTGCTATGACTAGTGATTCTCTTGACAGTACTCTGTTAGCCTTTGCCCTGGTTCATTTTGTACTCCAAGGCCTAATTTACCTGTTACTTCAAGTATCTCTCAACTTCCTACTTTTGCCTTCCATTCCCTTATCATGAAAAGGACATCTTTTTGGTTTTAGTTCTAGAAGGTCTTATAGTCTTCACAGAACCATCAGCTTCTTCAGCATGAGGGGTTGTGGCATAGACTTGGATTACTGCGATGTTGAATGGTTTGCCTTGGAAACAAACCAAGATCATTCTGTCATTTTTGAGATTTCAGAGCCTTTTAGGACTATGAGGGATCCTTGCCCACAGTAGTATATTTAATGGTCATCTGCATTAAATCCACCCATTCTGGTCCATTTAAATTCATTGATTCCTAAGATGTTGATGTTCGATCTTGCCATCTCCTGGTTGACCACATCCAATTTACCTTGATTCATGGACCTAACAGTCTAAGTCCCTATGCAATATTGTTCTTTATAGCTTTGGAACTTACTTTTACCATCAGACACATCCACAACTAGGCAATATTTCCACTTTTTCTCAGCTGCTTCATTCTTTTTGAAACTATTAGCAATTGTCCTCTGATCTTCCCCTATAGCATACTGGACACCTTCTGACTTGGGGGGGGGCACTTATCTTACAGTTTCATATATTTTTGCCTTATTGTACTGTTCAAGGGGTTCTCATGGCAAGAATACTAAAGAGGCTTGCCATTCCCTCCTCCAGTGCACCATGTTTTATCAGAACCCTCCACTCTGACCCATCCATATTGGGTGGCTCTACACATCATGCTGCAACAGGGCTGTGCTCCATGAAGGGAACCTCTCATAGTTACTTAAAATATGCCTCAATAGCAATATAATGTAAATTCTCCATTTTTATTATTCTAATTTATTTTACTACTGTCTTGGGTCCATCCTACAGGAGGTCAATCCTGGGTGTTCATTGGAAGGACTGATGCTGAAGCTGAAACTCCAGTACTTTGGCCACCTCATGCAAAGAGTTGACTCATTGGAAAAGACACTGATGCTGAGAGGGATTGGGGGCAGGAGGAGAAGGGGACGACAGAAGATGAGATGGCTGGATGGCATCACTGACTCGATGGACATGAGTAAACTCTGGGAGTTTACTCGATGGGTGAACTCTGGGAGTAGGTGATGGACAGGGAGGCCTGGCGTGCTGTGATTCATGGGGTCACAAAGAGTCAGACATGACTGAGCAACTGAACTGAACTGAACTGGATACTGCAAAATCTCACTGAAATGATGAAAAGAAAATATCCTTTATGCTTTTCTAGTATGAATGTTCTGAAATGTTCTGTGTCAAATGCTGTGCCTGTGTAAAGACTCTTCAGAATTTTATATGAGGCTTTGTTGTTGTTTAGTTGTTAAGTTGTGTCTGACTTTTTTGATACTTTATGGACTGTATACCACCATGCTCCTCTGTCCATGGGATTTTTCAGCCAAGAACACTGAAGTGGTTTGCCATTTCCTTCTCCAGTAGGGGATCTTCTCAACCCAGGGATTGAATCCATGTCTCCTGCATTGGCAAGAGGATTTTTACCACTGAACCACCAAAGAAGCCCTGAGGCTTTGATAATATGCTTTAAAATCTGGGCTCCTCTAAAAGCAGACTTGAGATAAAGGTTTACATGGAAAGGATCTAACTGAGTCGGAATGGGGGAGAGGCGAGTGAATGGGAAACTAGGACAGGCCATTAAGAAGGTGTGTGATTATTTGCATCTCTAGAAATGGATGATGCAGATCAGTAAGAAATGATGCAGAAGTCTTTGGGAGACTCCATCTAGTTCTTTCCACCTCATTTTGTTTTCTTCTTCTTCTTTTAGCCACACCATGCAGCTTGCTGGATTTTAGGTCCCTAACCAGTGATCAAATTTGCAACCTTGGCAATGAAAGTGTAGAGTCTTGTAGAGTCTTAACCACTGAGCTGCCAGGGAATTCCCACATCTCTCATTCTTCACATGTGCTGTTTACTCTTTCTAAGATGCTTCCTTGCTCCCCTTTCCTAATTGGCTAAATTCTGAACCATAGCAGTCTCAATGGATTAGTTTGAATGTCATCAATGATGGAGAATCTTGAACTTCCCTGTGGCTGCTTCTATGTCTTCCTGACATCTCCATAGCAAATTCTTTCTCTTCTAGCACTTGTCACACTTGTAATTGCTTGGTGATTAGTGGTTTCCTGATTACTTCCCTTACTAAGTGAAACTTACTGAAAGCAGGCACCGTGCTTGTTGTATGTGCGACAGTTACCATCCTCCTGTGTGTATCAACATTCAGTAAGTATTCTTCTTTCTCTTTCCATTTTTTTAAAACATTAGAATGAATGAATGAAAATATCATTTTTATCTCTTGTTTGTGAGCTAAGCTAACATACTTACATACAAGTGAATGTGATTATAAAATTAAGACTGTTGCTATAGTTATTGATACAATGCAGTCTTATTACCTTATAGCCATACTAAGTTGAATCTGTATAAATATCATCTATAATGAGATAATTCTATTTTCTTCATCACATTTCATATTGTGAAATTCATTTTCTATTGTCTACTTTATTTCTTATGATATGTCTATCCATGAAAGAGTACCTAATAAATTATAATAAAAAATCATTTTTGTTGTTGTGCCAATCTCATTGAATATAAGATGTCTGTTAACTAAATTACTAAGCACCCATAGGCTGGCACATTTTTATTTTTATGTTGAAATTTCTAGGATAAGATGCTCCTAAAAGAAGTAAAACTTCATTCTATGTATGTAAGAAATGAAGGCTCAGCTCAGGTCAGTTTAGTTCAGTCATTCAGTCGTGTCCGACTCTGTGACCCCATGAACTGTAGCACACCAGGCCTACCTGTCCATCACCAACTCCCGGAGTTCACTCAGATTCACATCCATCAAGTCAGTGATGCCATCCAGCCATCTCATCCTGTCGTCCCCTTCTCCTCCTGCCACCAATCCCTCCCAGGATCAGAGTCTTTTCCAATGAGTCAACTCTTTCCATGAGGTGGCCAGAGTATTGGAGTTTCAGCTTCAGCATCAATCCTTCCAATAAACACCCAGGACAAATCTCCAGTAGTATGGGCTGGTTGGATCTCCTTGCAGTTTAAGTGACTTTCAAGA
>SJYW01051718.1:158575-179035 GCA_006410735.1 Raphicerus campestris
CTTAGTCGGCAAAGTAATGTCTCTGCTTTTGAATATGCTATCTAGGTTGGTCATAACTTTTCTTCCAAGGAGTAAGCGTCTTTTAATTTCATGGCTGCAGTCACCATCTGCAGTGATTTTGGAGCCCAGAAAAATAAAGTCTGACACTGTTTCCACTGTTTCCCCATCTATTTCCCATGAAGTGATGGGACCAGATGCCATGATCTTCAGTTTCTGAATATTGAGCGTTAAGCCAACTTTTTCAGTCTCCTCTTTTACTTTCATCAAGAGGCTCTTTAGTTCCTCTTCACTTTCTGTCTTAAGAGTGGTAACATCTGAATATCTGATGTTATTGGTATTTCTCCTGGCAATCTTGATTCCAGCTTGTGTTTCTTCCAGTCCAGCATTTCTCATGATGTACTCTGCATAGAAGTTAAATAAACATGGTGACAGTATACAGCCTTGACATACTCCTTTTCCTATTTGGAACCAGTTTGTTGTTCCATGGCCAGTTCTAACTATTGCTTCTTGACTTGTATACAGGTTTCTCAAGAGGCAGGTCAGGTGGTCTGGTATTCCCATCTCTTTCAGAATTTTCCACAGTTTATTGTGATCCACACAGTCAAAGGCTTTGGCATAGTCAAGAAAGCAGAAATAGATGTTTTTCTGGAACTCTCTTGCTTTTTCCATGATCCAGCTGATGTTGGCAATTTGATCTCTGGTTCCTCTGCCTTTTCTAAAACCAGCTTGAACATCTAGAAGTGCACAGTTCACATATTGCTGAAGCCTGGCTTGGAAAAATTTTAGCATTACTTTACTAACATGTGAGATGAGTGCAACTGTGTGGTAACTTGAGCATTCTTTGGCATTGCCTTTCTTTGGGATTGAAATGAAAACTGACCTTTTCCAGTCCTGTGGCCACTGCTGAGTTTTTCAAATTTGCTGACATTATTTAGGTCATACTTTAATGGTTTATTGATTTTTCCTAGTTTCTTCAGTTTAAGCCTGAGTTTTGCAATAAGGAGCTCATGATGTGAACCACAGTCAGCTTCAGTATCTGTATTTGCTGACTGTATGGATCTTCTCCAACTTCACTTGTGAAATGTATAATCAGATATCAGTATTGACCGTTTGGTCATGTCCATGTGTAGAGTTGCCTCTTGTATTGTTGGAATAGTGTGTTTGCTATGACTAGTGATTCTCTTGACAGTACTCTGTTAGCCTTTGCCCTGGTTCATTTTGTACTCCAAGGCCTAATTTACCTGTTACTTCAAGTATCTCTCAACTTCCTACTTTTGCCTTCCATTCCCTTATCATGAAAAGGACATCTTTTTGGTTTTAGTTCTAGAAGGTCTTATAGTCTTCACAGAACCATCAGCTTCTTCAGCATGAGGGGTTGTGGCATAGACTTGGATTACTGCGATGTTGAATGGTTTGCCTTGGAAACAAACCAAGATCATTCTGTCATTTTTGAGATTTCAGAGCCTTTTAGGACTATGAGGGATCCTTGCCCACAGTAGTATATTTAATGGTCATCTGCATTAAATCCACCCATTCTGGTCCATTTTAATTCATTGATTCCTAAGATGTTGATGTTCGATCTTGCCATCTCCTGGTTGACCACATCCAATTTACCTTGATTCATGGACCTAACAGTCTAAGTCCCTATGCAATATTGTTCTTTATAGCTTTGGAACTTACTTTTACCATCAGACACATCCACAACTAGGCAATATTTCCACTTTTTCTCAGCTGCTTCATTCTTTTTGAAACTATTAGCAATTGTCCTCTGATCTTCCCCTATAGCATACTGGACACCTTCTGACTTGGGGGGGGGCACTTATCTTACAGTTTCATATATTTTTGCCTTATTGTACTGTTCAAGGGGTTCTCATGGCAAGAATACTAAAGAGGCTTGCCATTCCCTCCTCCAGTGCACCATGTTTTATCAGAACCCTCCACTCTGACCCATCCATATTGGGTGGCTCTACACATCATGCTGCAACAGGGCTGTGCTCCATGAAGGGAACCTCTCATAGTTACTTAAAATATGCCTCAATAGCAATATAATGTAAATTCTCCATTTTTATTATTCTAATTTATTTTACTACTGTCTTGGGTCCATCCTACAGGAGGTCAATCCTGGGTGTTCATTGGAAGGACTGATGCTGAAGCTGAAACTCCAGTACTTTGGCCACCTCATGCAAAGAGTTGACTCATTGGAAAAGACACTGATGCTGAGAGGGATTGGGGGCAGGAGGAGAAGGGGACGACAGAAGATGAGATGGCTGGATGGCATCACTGACTCGATGGACATGAGTAAACTCTGGGAGTTTATTCGATGGGTAAACTCTGGGAGTAGGTGATGGACAGGGAGGCCTGGCGTGCTGTGATTCATGGGGTCACAAAGAGTCAGACATGACTGAGCAACTGAACTGAACTGAACTGGATACTGCAAAATCTCACTGAAATGATGAAAAGAAAATATCCTTTATGCTTTTCTAGTATGAATGTTCTGAAATGTTCTGTGTCAAATGCTGTGCCTGTGTAAAGACTCTTCAGAATTTTATATGAGGCTTTGTTGTTGTTTAGTTGTTAAGTTGTGTCTGACTTTTTTGATACTTTATGGACTGTATACCACCATGCTCCTCTGTCCATGGGATTTTTCAGCCAAGAACACTGAAGTGGTTTGCCATTTCCTTCTCCAGTAGGGGATCTTCTCAACCCAGGGATTGAATCCATGTCTCCTGCATTGGCAAGAGGATTTTTACCACTGAACCACCAAAGAAGCCCTGAGGCTTTGATAATATGCTTTAAAATCTGGGCTCCTCTAAAAGCAGACTTGAGATAAAGGTTTACATGGAAAGGATCTAACTGAGTCGGAATGGGGGAGAGGCGAGTGAATGGGAAACTAGGACAGGCCATTAAGAAGGTGTGTAATTATTTGCATCTCTAGAAATGGATGATGCAGATCAGTAAGAAATGATGCAGAAGTCTTTGGGAGACTCCATCTAGTTCTTTCCACCTCATTTTGTTTTCTTCTTCTTCTTTTAGCCACACCATGCAGCTTGCTGGATTTTAGGTCCCTAACCAGTGATCAAATTTGCAACCTTGGCAATGAAAGTGTAGAGTCTTGTAGAGTCTTAACCACTGAGCTGCCAGGGAATTCCCACATCTCTCATTCTTCACATGTGCTGTTTACTCTTTCTAAGATGCTTCCTTGCTCCCCTTTCCTAATTGGCTAAATTCTGAACCACGGCAGTCTCAATGGATTAGTTTGAATGTCATCAATGATGGAGAATCTTGAACTTCCCTGTGGCTGCTTCTATGTCTTCCTGACATCTCCATAGCAAATTCTTTCTCTTCTAGCACTTGTCACACTTGTAATTGCTTGGTGATTAGTGGTTTCCTGATTACTTCCCTTACTAAGTGAAACTTACTGAAGGCAGGCACCGTGCTTGTTGTATGTGCGACAGTTACCATCCTCCTGTGTGTATCAACATTCAGTAAGTATTCTTCTTTCTCTTTCCATTTTTTTAAAACATTAGAATGAATGAATGAAAATATCATTTTTATCTCTTGTTTGTGAGCTAAGCTAACATACTTACATACAAGTGAATGTGATTATAAAATTAAGACTGTTGCTATAGTTATTGATACAATGCAGTCTTATTACCTTATAGCCATACTAAGTTGAATCTGTATAAATATCATCTATAATGAGATAATTCTATTTTCTTCATCACATTTCATATTGTGAAATTCATTTTCTATTGTCTACTTTATTTCTTATGATATGTCTATCCATGAAAGAGTACCTAATAAATTATAATAAAAAATCATTTTTGTTGTTGTGCCAATCTCATTGAATATAAGATGTCTGTTAACTAAATTACTAAGCACCCATAGGCTGGCACATTTTTATTTTTATGTTGAAATTTCTAGGATAAGATGCTCCTAAAAGAAGTAAAACTTCATTCTATGTATGTAAGAAATGAAGGCTCAGCTCAGGTCAGTTTAGTTCAGTCATTCAGTCGTGTCCGACTCTGTGACCCCATGAACTGTAGCACACCAGGCCTACCTGTCCATCACCAACTCCCGGAGTTCACTCAGATTCACATCCATCAAGTCAGTGATGCCATCCAGCCATCTCATCCTGTCGTCCCCTTCTCCTCCTGCCACCAATCCCTCCCAGGATCAGAGTCTTTTCCAATGAGTCAACTCTTTCCATGAGGTGGCCAGAGTATTGGAGTTTCAGCTTCAGCATCAATCCTTCCAATAAACACCCAGGACAAATCTCCAGTAGTATGGGCTGGTTGGATCTCCTTGCAGTTTAAGTGACTTTCAAGAATCTTCTCCAACACCACAGTAAAAAGCATCAGTTGTTTGGTGCTCAGCTTTCTTTACAGTCCAACTCTCACATCCACACATGACTAATGGAAAAATCGTAATCTTGACTAGATGGACATTCGTTGGCAAAGTAATGTCACTGCTTTTTAATATGCTGTCTAGTTTGATCATAACTTTCCTTCCAAGTAGTACGTGTCTTTTAATTTCATGGCTGCAGTCACCATCTGCCATAATGTTGGAGCCCAAGAAAATAAAGTCTGACACTGTTTCCACTGTTTCCCCATCTATTTCCCATGAAATGACAGGACCAGATGTCATGATCTTAGTTTTCTGAATGTTGAGCTTTAAGCAAACTTTTTCATTCTCCTCTTTCACTTTCATCAAGAGGCTTTTTAGTTCCTCTTCATTTTCTGCCAACGGGTGGTGTCATCTGCATATCTAAGGTTATTGATATTTCTCCCGGCAGTCTTGATTCCAGTGTGTGCTTCTTCCAGCCCAGCGTTTCTCATGATTTATTCTGCATATAAGTTAAATAAGCAGGGTGACAATATACAGCCTTGACGTACTCCTTTTCCTATTTGGAACCAGTCTGTTGTTCCATATCCAGTTCTACCTGTTGCTTCCTGACCTGCATATACGTTTCTCAAGAGGCAGGTCATGTGGTCTGGTATTCCCATCTCTCAGAATTTTCCAGTTTATTATGATCCTAGATATAGGCAAATATTGGGAAGATACTGAAGGACTTCTATGTGCATAATTATATTATCAATCAAAGTATTTATCAGCTTAAATAGCATGGTTCTAATTGTGCCTATTATAGGTAAAATATGGGGCATAGAAGAAGGGGATGACCAAGGATGAGATGGCTGGATGGCATCACTGACTTGATGGACGCAAGTCTGAGTGAACTCTGGGAGTTGGTGATGGACAGGAAGGCCTGGTGTGCTGTAATTCATAGGGTCACAAAGAATCGGACACGACTGAGTGACTGAACTGGACTGAACTGACGATGTGCTTAAAATTAACACGAGTTGGACTATAAAGAAGGCTGAGCACCGAAGAACTGATGCTTTTGAACTGTGGTGTTGAAGTGTTGGAGAAGACTCTTGAGAGTCCCTTGGACTGCAAGGAGATCAACCAGTCCATCCTAAAGGAGATTAATCCTGGGATTTCTTTGGGGGGAATGATGTTAAAGCTGAAACTCCAGTACTTTGGCCACTTCATGTGAAGAGTTGACTCATTGGAAAAGACTCTGATGCTGGGAGGGATTAGGGGCAGGAGGAGAAGGGGATGACAGAGGATGAGATGGCTGGATGACATCACTAACTTGATGGACGTGAGTCTGAGTGAACTCTGGGAGTTGGTGATGGACAGGGAGGCCTGGCGTGCTGCAATTTGTGGAGTTGCAAAGAGTTGGACACAACTGAGTGACTGAACTGAACTGAACTGCATGCACTTCAAGGCACCTTATATTTAAACTTACCATCATAGTGGAAAAATTTTAATCTATTTTTAAGGAGCAACAGTGAAGAGGTAAATATATATTTCTTATAACTGAATTTATCAACTTAAAAGAAGTGTATAATGTGCAAGTTGGGAGTTAAGTTATATTTGGGGCTAAATGAGGACTGCAGCCTGGGAGGCAGTACTTCAGACAGCTCTGAGAGACTGCTCCAAAGAAACAGGGGGGAGGTCACTGTATATGTGATTTTGGTGAAGGTAGAATACATGCAAACATACTTATGCAGAAGTTTTCTTCTGTTTTGGTAAACTTTCTGCTAGTCACAAGGAATAGTAATCACTGTGAAAGATTTTAGTGCTTTTCTAGATATGAGGAAATACAAGAATTGAGCTCATAAAATCAGCTCCCAAGAATATCTAACTATCTGAAGGCCTGCCCTATCAGTCTCCCCCTCAACACAGAGAGCCTCATTTCTGCTTTCCACTCTGATCTTGTTTCATGGAGTGTTGAAGGTCAGCAGCTGCAGAGGCACACGATTCAGTCCTTGTAGAGGTAGATGGTAAGTGGCCATTGTTGTTGTTCATTTACTCATCTGTGTCTGGCTCTTTCTAAGCCCTTGGACTGCAGCACTCTAGCCTTTGCTGTCTTTCACTGTTTCCCAGAGTTTGCTCAAATTCATGCCCATTGAGTTGGTGATGCCATCCAACCATTTCATCCTCTGCGCCCCTTTCCTTCTTGCCCTCAATCTTTCCCAGCATCAGGGTCTTTTCCAATGAGTTGTCTCTTTACATCAGGTGGCCATATTATTGGAGCTTCAGCTTCATCATCAGTGCTTCCAATGAAAACTCAAGACTTAGCTCCTTTAGGATGGACTGGTTGGATCTCCTTGCAGTCCAAGGGACTCTCAAGAGTCTTCTCCAACATCACAGTTCAAATGCATCAGTTCTTCAGCCCTCAGCCGTCTTTATGCTCCGACTCTCACATCAATACATGATTACTAGATAAACCATAGCTTTAACTATACAGCTCTTTGTTGATAAAGTGATGTTTCTGCTTTAAAATATGCTGTCTAGGTTTGTCATAACTTTTTTCCCAAGGAGCAAGCAGCTTTTAATTTCATGGCTACAGTCACCATCTGCAGTGATTTTGGACCCCCCCAAAATAAAGTCTGCCACTGTTTCCATTGTTTCCCCATCTATTTGCCATGAAGTGATGGGACCAGATGCCATGATCTTAGTTTTCTGAATGCTGAGTTTTAAGCCAGCTTTTTCATTCTCCTCTTTCACCTTCATCAAGAGGCTCTTTACTTCCTCTTTGCTTTCTGCCATTAGGGTGGTGTCATCTGCATATCTGAAATTATTGATATTTCTATTGGTAATCTTGATTCCTGCTTGACCTTCATCCAATCTGTCATTTTACATGATGTATTATGAATATATGTTAAATAAGTAGGGTAACAATGTACAGTCTTAACAAACTCTTTTCCCAATTTGGAGCCAGTCCGTTGTTCCATCTCCAGTTCTAACTATTGCTTCTTGTCCTGCATTCAGGTTTCTCAGAAAGGTGGCCTGGTATGCTCATATCTTTAAGACATTTCCACAGTTTATTGTAATCTACATAGTCAAAGGCTATCGCATAGTCAATGAATCAGAAGTAGATATTTTTTCTGGAATTCCCTTGCTTTTTCTATGATACAACGGAAGTTGGCAATTTGATCTCTGGTTCCTCTGCCTTTTCTGAATCCAGTCTGTGCATCTGCAAGCTCTCAATTCATGTACTGTTGAATGTTAGCTTGAAACATTTTGAGCATTACCTTGCTTGCTTGTGAAATGAGTGAAAATGTGCAGTACTTCAATATTCTTTTGCATTGCCCTTCTTTGGGATTCGAGTGGAAACTGACTTTTTCCAGTCCTGTGGCCACTGCTGAGTTTTCCAAATTTGTTGGCATATTGAGTGCAATATTTTAACACCATCACCTTTTTGGATTTGAAATAGTTCAGCTAGAATTCCATAACCTTCACTAGCTTTGTTTATAGTGCTGCTTCTTAAGGACCACTTGACTTCACACTCTGAGATGTCTAGCTTTATGTGAGTGATCACACTATTGTGGTTACCGTGATCAAGAAGACCTTTTTTGTATAGCTCTCTTTTGTATTCTTGCCATCTCTCCTTAATATCTTCTGCTTCTTTTAGGCCCATACCATTTCTGTCCTTTATTGTGCCCATTTTTGCCTTGGTATCTCTAATTTTCTAGAAGAAAGTTTTAGTATTTTACATTCTATCCTGTATTTCTTTGCATTGTTCACCTAAGAAGGGTTTTTTATGTCTCCTTGCTATTATTTGGACCTCTGCATTCAGATGGGTATATCCTTCCTTTTGTCCATTGTCTTTCAATTCTCTTCAAGTGGCCATGGCAAATGCCAATTTGTAGTTGACAAAGTATAAACGTGAATTGTATTAAACAAGTCCTGTTAGGTATAATAGCCTAGTTAAAGATCTGGTGATTTCTTGCATACTCACGTGCTCTGTCTAATCCTGGAATCTTGACTCGGCATGACTGGAGCAGATCCTGACATTCTGTAGTTTGAAAAAACTTGAATATGGTTCTGAGCCTCAGTTAGATTTATGGTCCTTGTCTAATATTTGCACACAAAATTTGACTATTTGTATATATTTATGCAAGCATACTTTCATAGGAATAAAAAGAAGAAAGAAAGGAATGCCAAAATGGTTATTATGAATACTTATCACAAGCCTTTCTGTTGTTTAAGTGAAGAAGCAACACTCTCCAGATCTGATTATCACTGTAGACAATAGTACTAAAGACTTAGTTTCTGATTGTATAATATTACCTTTTTATTAATTGGCATTATTTTTCTAGTGCCTTCACTTCTAGCTAAAAAATGGTGAAAACATATCTAGAGGCTNCTTCATCAAGAGGCTCTTTACTTCCTCTTTGCTTTCTGCCATTAGGGTGGTGTCATCTGCATATCTGAAATTATTGATATTTCTATTGGTAATCTTGATTCCTGCTTGACCTTCATCCAATCTGTCATTTTACATGATGTATTATGAATATATGTTAAATAAGTAGGGTAACAATGTACAGTCTTAACAAACTCTTTTCCCAATTTGGAGCCAGTCCGTTGTTCCATCTCCAGTTCTAACTATTGCTTCTTGTCCTGCATTCAGGTTTCTCAGAAAGGTGGTCTGGTATGCTCATATCTTTAAGACATTTCCACAGTTTATTGTAATCTACATAGTCAAAGGCTATCGCATAGTCAATGAATCAGAAGTAGATATTTTTTCTGGAATTCCCTTGCTTTTTCTATGATACAACGGAAGTTGGCAATTTGATCTCTGGTTCCTCTGCCTTTTCTGAATCCAGTCTGTGCATCTGCAAGCTCTCAATTCATGTACTGTTGAATGTTAGCTTGAAACATTTTGAGCATTACCTTGCTTGCTTGTGAAATGAGTGAAAATGTGCAGTACTTCAATATTCTTTTGCATTGCCCTTCTTTGGGATTCGAGTGGAAACTGACTTTTTCCAGTCCTGTGGCCACTGCTGAGTTTTCCAAATTTGTTGGCATATTGAGTGCAATATTTTAACACCATCACCTTTTTGGATTTGAAATAGTTCAGCTAGAATTCCATAACCTTCACTAGCTTTGTTTATAGTGCTGCTTCTTAAGGACCACTTGACTTCACACTCTGAGATGTCTAGCTTTATGTGAGTGATCACACTATTGTGGTTACCGTGATCAAGAAGACCTTTTTTGTATAGCTCTCTTTTGTATTCTTGCCATCTCTCCTTAATATCTTCTGCTTCTTTTAGGCCCATACCATTTCTGTCCTTTATTGTGCCCATTTTTGCCTTNAGTGATCACACTATTGTGGTTACCATGATCAAGGGGACCTTTTTTGTATAGCTCTCTTTTGTATTCTTGCCATCTCTCCTTAATATCTTCTGCTTCTTTTAGGCCCATACTATTTCTGTCCTTTATTGTGCCCATTTTTGCCTGTAATATTCCCTTGATATCTCTAATTTTCTAGAAGAAAGTTTTAGTATTTTACATTCTATCCTGTATTTCTTTGCATTGTTCACCTAAGAAGGGTTTTTTATGTCTCCTTGCTATTATTTGGACCTCTGCATTCAGATGGGTATATCCTTCCTTTTGTCCATTGTCTTTCAATTCTCTTCAAGTGGCCATGGCAAATGCCAATTTGTAGTTGACAAAGTATAAACGTGAATTGTATTAAACAAGTCCTGTTAGGTATAATAGCCTAGTTAAAGATCTGGTGATTTCTTGCATACTCACGTGCTCTGTCTAATCCTGGAATCTTGACTCGGCATGACTGGAGCAGATCCTGACATTCTGTAGTTTGAAAAAACTTGAATATGGTTCTGAGCCTCAGTTAGATTTATGGTCCTTGTCTAATATTTGCACACAAAATTTGACTATTTGTATATATTTATGCAAGCATACTTTCATAGGAATAAAAAGAAGAAAGAAAGGAATGCCAAAATGGTTATTATGAATACTTATCACAAGCCTTTCTGTTGTTTAAGTGAAGAAGCAACACTCTCCAGATCTGATTATCACTGTAGACAATAGTACTAAAGACTTAGTTTCTGATTGTATAATATTACCTTTTTATTAATTGGCATTATTTTTCTAGTGCCTTCACTTCTAGCTAAAAAATGGTGAAAACATATCTAGAGGCTTCAAGTTAAATTTTTAATTATGGCTTACATTATTTATACTCAGTTAAATTATTTTAATATTTTTAAACAAATTTCACAATATTGGCACATTCTAAGAACTGCTCACTCAGTAAGAACACATATTTTATTTCAGAAATATATATAGCAATTTTTGGTTTTGTTTTTTTATAAAACAAGTGTGATAGAAATAATACAAATAGCACAGCCTATTCTTTTGCAATGTTGTCATATATTCTTTTGGGGGCCTTTTCACTGCTGATTTTTAGAACAATCTTCCATTCTGTACCAAGTGTAGCTAAATAATTGGAAAATATTTTTTTAGAAAGTCGGGGAATGATTCCTGGAGGGAATCACTGCAAACAAGAGAACAAAAATAATGACTTTCAATCTGTAAATGCCTTTCATAATTGAATCCAGTTATTCTCCAGCTAAATTTAGTACATGTTAATAAGGTAGGAAAATGTTATTGTAGGACTATGTATTGACACCTTGGTGCTTGTCAATCTTCAGGGTGATCATTAATATAAACAAGGGATGTGAAGACAAGCTTCCTGCACTTGCTTTAATGAACACAGAAGCATTCACATACTCCCACAAGAGTGGTTGGGCTGGCATTAGGAACAGACAATGTGGTGCTTACATGACATGATTTCTGGAAAGCCCCCAAAATTANTTTTGGGGGCCTTTTCACTGCTGATTTTTAGAACAATCTTCCATTCTGTACCAAGTGTAGCTAAATAATTGGAAAATATTTTTTTAGAAAGTCGGGGAATGATTCCTGGAGGGAATCACTGCAAACAAGAGAACAAAAATAATGACTTTCAATCTGTAAATGCCTTTCATAATTGAATCCAGTTATTCTCCAGCTAAATTTAGTACATGTTAATAAGGTAGGAAAATGTTATTGTAGGACTATGTATTGACACCTTGGTGCTTGTCAATCTTCAGGGTGATCATTAATATAAACAAGGGATGTGAAGACAAGCTTCCTGCACTTGCTTTAATGAACACAGAAGCATTCACATACTCCCACAAGAGTGGTTGGGCTGGCATTAGGAACAGACAATGTGGTGCTTACATGACATGATTTCTGGAAAGCCCCCAAAATTATTTTTTTTCTTCCTCTTGGCTTCCTAGAGCCAGTGTACTGTAGTGTTTGTGTATGCAGATGCTGAGGAAAGTGGAATCAAATTCTAGTGTAGAAATTAACTATGGAAAGAATCTTTAACAAATTGCTTAATTTCCCTGCTTAAAACACTGCACCAGGGTTTCCTCGTATGTGAATTATACCTACTTGAAAATGTAAATATCTATAGAGATAGATTAGGGTAATTAAACACTTTAGAAATCCCACTAGGGGGGTTAAAGACAGAAAAGAAATTTTAAATGAGTTTGGGAGATTGTTGTAAGTTGATGACCACTCCAGAAAAGAATCCAGTAAAACCTAGCAACGATCTAAAGTACAAGACAATAGATATAGGGTTTGAATCTTGTTACATGAAGTCAGGGAGTTAATGGTCCTTGAAGTAAGACAGGAATATAAGTGAAAAAGTTAGAAAGGGGACATTACAGTGAAACCAGAGATGAATTACCATTCTTAGTGTATGTCAACATCTTTTTGCTAATATACATATGACTTAAATAGTGCCATATGTAGCGCTGGGAGCTCGACTTGGTGCTCTGTGACAATCAAGAGGGGTGAGATGGGGTGGGAGTTATGGGGGAGATTCAAGAGGGAGAGGACATTTGTAAACTTATGGCTGATTCACATTGTTGTATATCAGGAATCAGTACAACACTGTGAATCAACTATCCTCCAATCTAAAATAAATAAATAAATAGAGCCATGACTGTCCTGGTTAGACCACACAGGATCAAAAGAGGAACTAATGATGTAAGCCTTAATGTCTGCCCCAGAATGAGGAAGAAGGTGGTCTCCTCCCCTGCCAATTTTTGGACTGGAATGGGTGAATTTAACTGAGATGAACATTATATCTACTTCTGTGGGCAGGAATCCCTTAGAAGAAATGGAGTAGCCATCATGGTCAACAAAAGAGTCAGAAATGCAGTACTTGGATGCAATCTCAAAAACGACAGAATGATCTCTGTTCGTTTCCAAGGCAAACCATTCAATATTACAGTAACCCAAGCTTAAGCCCCAACCAATAATGCTGAAGAAGCTGAAGTTGAATGGTTCTATGAAGACCTACAAGACCTTTTAGAACTAACTCCTCCAAAAGATGTTGTTTTCATTATAGGGGACTAGAAGGCAAAAGTAGGAAGTCAAGAAACACCTGGAGTAACAGGCAAATTTGTCCTTGGAGTATGGAATGAAACAAGGCAAAGGCTAATAGAGTTTTGCCAAGAGAACGCACTTGTTACAGCAAACACCCTCTTCCAACAACACATGAAAAGACTCTACACATGGACATCATCAGATGGTCAACACCAAAATCAGATTGATTATAGTCTTTGCAGCCAAAGATGGAAAAGCTCTATACAGTCAGCAAAAATAAGACTGGGTGCTGACTATGGCTCAGATCCTGAGCTCCTTATTACCAAATTCAGACTGAAATTGAAGAAAGTAGGGAAAATCGCTAGACCTTTCAGGTATGACCTAAATCAAATCACTTATGATTATAAAGTGAAAGTGAGAAATAGATTTAAGGGACTAGATCTGAGAGACAGAGTGCCTGATGAACTATGGATGAATGTTTGTGACATTGTACAGGAGACCGGGATCAAGACCATCCCCATGGAAAAGAAATGCAAAAAAGCAAAATGGCTGTCTGAGGAGGCCTTGCAAATAGCTGTGAAAAGAAGAGAAGTGAAAAGCAAAGGAGAAAAGAAAAGATATAAGCATCTGAATGCAGGGTTTCAAAGAATAGCAAGGAGAAATAAGAAAGCCTTCCTCAGTAATCAATGCATACAAATAGAAGAAAACAGCAGAATGGGAAAGACTAGCGATCTCTTCAAGAAAATTAGAAATACCAAGGGAATATTTCATGCAAAGATGGGCTCGATGAAGGACAGAAATTGTATGGACCTAACAGAAGCAGAATATATTTAGAAGAGATGGAAAGAATACACAGAAGACCAAAAAGATCTTCATGATGCAGATAATCACAAGGGTGTGATTACTCACCTAGAGCCAGACATCTTAGAATGGGAAGTCAAGTGGGCCTGAAAAAGCATCACTGTGAACAAAGCTAGTGGAGCTGATAGAATTCCCATTGAGCTATTTCAAATCCTGAAAGATGATGCTGTGAAAGTGCTGCGCTCAATATGCCAGCAAATTTGGAAAACTCAGCAGTGGCCACAGGACTGGAAAAGGTCAGTTTTCATTCCAATCCCAAAGAAAGGCAATGCCAAAAAATGTTCAAACTACCGCACAATTGCACTCATCTCACATGCTAGTAAAGTAATGCTCAAAATTCTCCAAGCCAAGCTTCAGCAATATGTGAACCATGAATTTCCAGATGTTCAAGCTGGTTTTAGAAAAGGCAGAGGAACCAGAGATCAAATTGCCAACATCTGCTGGGTCATGGAAAAAGCAAGAGAGTTCCAGAAAAACATGTATTTCTGCTTTCTTGACTATGCCAAAGCCTTTGACTGTGTGGATCACAATAATCTGTGGAAAATTCTGAAAGAGATGGGAATACCAGACCATCTGACCTGCTTCTTGAGAGAAATCTGTATGCAGGTCAGGAAGCAACAATTAGAACTGGACATGGAACAACAGACTGGTTCCAAATAGGAAAAGGAATGCATAAAGGCTGTATATTGTCACCCTGCTTATTTAACTTATAAGCAGAGTACCTCATGAGAAACACTGGACTGGAAGAAACACAAGCTGGAATCAAGATTTCCAGGAGAAATATCAATAACCTCAGATGTACAGACGACACCACCCTTGGGGCAGAAAGTGGAGAGGAACAAAGAGCCTCTTGATGAAAGTGAAAGAGCAGAATGAAAAAGTTGACCTAAAGCTCAACATTCAGAAAACTAAGATCATGGCATCTGGTCCCATCACTTCTTGGGAAATAGATGGGGAAACAGTGGAACAGTGTTAGACTTTATTTTTTTGGTCTCCAAAATCACTGCAGATGATGATTGCAGCCATGAAGTTAAAAGACGCTTACTCCTTGGAAGGAAAGTTATGGCCAACTTAGATAGTATATTCAAAATCAAAGACATTACTTTGCCAACAAAGGTCCAGCTAGTCAAGGCTATGGTTTTTCCAGTGGTCATGTACGGATGTGAGAGTTCGACTGTGAAGAAAATTGAAAGCCAAAGAACTGATGCTTTTGAACTCTGATGGTGAAGAAGACTCTTGAGGGTCCCTTGGACTGCCAGGAGATCCAACCAGTCCATTCTAAAGGAGATCAGTCCTGTGTGTTCACTGGAACGACTGATGCTAAAGCTGAAACTCCAATACTTTGGCCACCTCAAGTGAAGAGATGACTCATTGGAAAAGACCTTGATGCTGGGAGGGATTGAGGGCAGTAGGAGAAGGGAACAACATAGGATGAGATGGCTGTATGGCATCACTGACTTGATGGACATGAGTTTGAGTAAACTCTAGTGTTGATGATGCACATGGAGGCCTGGCATGCTGTGATTCATGGGATCACAAAGGGTCGGACACAACTGACTGAACTGAACTGAACTGAGCCCTCTTTGTTCTCAGGGTTGCACTCCCTTTCCTGCCTCTTGTATCTCTCACAAGCTTCCTAGGCTAATAACCTCACTCTGTTGCTTTGCCTTGCACTGATTTTTTTCTGCATTGAGACAAAGAACCTGTGTGTCAGAAAGTCCTAAGACCAGGTGGGTAGTTTCAATCAAAACGTGCTGTGTTAGAGTCCTCTCTTAAATTAGGGATCATGAAATCAATTCCCAATAAGAGGTGTAGCTGGGTTCTAGTCGCATTTAAGGAGAGTATAGTTTCCATACCTCCCTCCTAGAAGTATTATGAAGATGCCAGGAGTCATCGCAGCTAATTCACTATTTGAAACAACACAGTTCATATGAAAATTTCAATAAAAAGTCAGTTCTCAATTTTTTCCTCTCAACCTTTGCTAATTTTTGACAGATCCTTGGTTTAAATTTCCCGTCTATTCAGGTAACAATGCACCATACTAGGGTTGGCATGCTAAAACTTGTCAGTCATTTACAACTTTGCAGAAATACATATATTAAATATTTCCTGCATTTAGTGTCTAAGGAGGGGTTGGGGACAGAGAATAAAATCATGGGGCAACCATTTGCAAGATGAATTCATGGATGTCAGCAAAGAACAAGAAATGATGAGGCCACAGATATCAAGGAAACCTGAAGCCCATATGACATGTTTGCTCTGGGCCAGTGTCTGCACTCTATTATAAAAAGTCATGATATAGACCCATGGTTACTGCACTCATGTGTCAGTGGCATGGGCAGCAGTGCTGGCTTTCCCAGTCCTCGGGACACTGAATGGCTGTTCCCAAGAGGTCAGATTCAAGGCCTGATTCTCCAGTTCCATGTGCTGAGAACTTAGTTACTGCTGCACTGAAAGAGTACAGACCCACAGACCAACTGCTTTTTCTTTTGCTGAGCCTTGTGACTAGAAGCAAAGATATTTGATTTTAGGCATCTGATATTTTCTCACTGACTCTTACAGAAAAACTGGGTCTTAGAGTCAAAGAAAATCAGTAGATACCTAAGATTTAAGAAATAAGTTTTTTTTTACATAAAATTACCTTAGCAGAAATATTCTTCTATTTCCACAAATTTGTCCAAGGTTTAGTCAATGTCCAAGATATTAAATGTGCAGGTGGTATTTTATATCTTGATAAAGTTTGCATTTATTTACTTGTTTGAGAAAGTCCACTTTTTTTTAGGGCAAAGGAGAAGGGAGCAATAAAGGATGGGATGTTTGGACAGTATCACTGACTCAGTGATACAAGAGTTTGAGCAAACTCCAGGAGTTGGTGATGAACAGGGAAGCCTGGCATGCTGGAGTCCATGGGGTCGGTCACAAAGAACTGAACATGACTGAGTGACTGAACAACAACAACAATATTTTTAGAAGATAATACACAAGACATGACATTTTTTTACACTAGCTGTTTTTTTCATATCTATATAAGATTCAGCAATTGGCTTATTTTAAAACCCACAACACTTACCAGTTATTTGAAAATACAAATTTAGCAATTTTTCATCTGATTTAAATAGCAATTTTTTTGTGTGTATGGAGTTTGGAAGCAAGATAATAACTCCTTTTACTTTCTCCAATTTTTTGATACAGTTGAGAGATAAATACAGGTTTTATTAAATACTTACATTATAACAACAAAAATCCTGACCTAGAGAATATTTGTGGCCAAATGGGCTTTTCTTCCAAAGTAAACTTTCTGCTCTTTCCTGAGATATGGTTTGTCATGGCTTTTTCTCTAAATCTGAGCAGGAAGCATTAAAAGTTTTTGTTGCTTTGTTATAGATTCTTTTTTCAAGCATAGTAGCACAGCTATGAGCTTTGGAAGACAGACAGTTTTCTCTCTTCCGGCTGGATGGCAGATTTGTTTCCTGGCCAAGATAATAAAGAGAACATCTTCCACAGGACAGGGACTGGTCAGATGTGATAGCAGCCCTCATATAATCTGGGGGTTTCCTCAGCTTGATGCACACCCACCACATGAGAAGCTTCCACTTTGGCTTTTTCGCATCACCTCCACAGCATTTGGAACTGATGCAAACAGGGAACAGATGTTACTTGCTGGGTCAACAGTGGTTTCCCGCCTTCTGCCAGCATCTATGAAACTGGCAGGGTTAGGTTGCACAGTGCCTGATTTGATGGTGTTATACTGAGTCCAAGCTCCTACTGCTCTAGGCACAACAGGACAGTATATCAAGAGAAGAGTTGTGGGACAAGGAATAGCCACTTTAATAGGAAAGCCAGCAGGCCAATAAGATGGCAGACTACTGTCTCAAAGAACCCTATGGTCCAAGTTTGGGTGTTAGGTGCTCTTATGGAGTAAGGAGGGGGAGGGAAGGAGGTAAGGTAAAACTGGCAATAAGTTTTGTAAATATTTTCTAGTAAGCCAGACCCCCAAGAGGATATTTTAATTTCTTCTTTCCTGAATCCATTCACAGGTGGGCATGGTCAGGGTATTTCCTGTGACCTAAACAAATTTTAACTCCAGATTTGAAAGTCTGGGTTCCCAGAAATGGGCTATTATGTACACTTTAAGCTATAGGCAACATCCCTTTAGTGAGTAACTTATAGCAAAAGCAATAGAATACAAAGTTTAAAGTAAAAGAATCTAATAATGAGTCAATTTTGTTCTGTATTAGTTCATGAAAAAAAAAAAGACTTTTATTAATCTACATAGTTCCAAGTTTACTTTCCTGAAATTTGGATGAAAATTTCCTTCAATGTTTATCTCTGAATCTTTGTTTTCTTCCTTGAAGAGTGCCATGACTGAAAAATAATCATCAGGGTATCTGTGTGAGAAAATCAGGCAAGAAATGCATAGAAAACATAACCTTTCAAAATATGATCTTGCCACATAAATTGTGACATACACTTTCTGTACGAAGTCATATGTGTATGTCTCCCTACCTAGATTCCTCTAGAGCACCATTTCTTGTTTCACAAAAAGCTCACACCTTTGCAGGTTCCTTTACCACTTTCTTTCTCTTTCTTTCTTTCTTTCTTTTTTTGTGATGTTACAATCCTTTGTAGAATCATGATTCTGATGCCAGACTTGTGTGAAATACCAAACTGGAGTTTGTAGAGCATGGCTTCTGGAGTGGTTAATCAGATGAAGGAAGCTAAGCCACTCATGGGGTGAATCTTGTCCCACGAGAAATGTAACACTAAACAGTGAAAATGGATAAGTTACCTTCTTTGCCTTCCTTCAAGGTGTGGATCTTTCTGTAGCTCTTCTAACAAAGTGCCATGTACTGGTGAACACAAGTTATGAGCCACTTCTATGCCAATAAAGCAGCTTGTGGAGCATTAGCCAGTGTTGTAAAACATCTCTTCTTAATGTGCATCTTTCCTGGCTTCCCTTCCTTTTCCCCTCACTTTTACTGACTTGGGCTTGTAATTCACAAATAAAAAAAATTAACCTTTTAATCCATTCTTAGGCACATTCTTGTGGAGAACTCTAAAACACCAAATGTGCTTTCCAATGTAATTAACCCTACTAGAACATTTAAACTCTTGGAAGGCCAGATACAAAAATATAAGCATCAGAGAGAGAGAAGAGTTCCTACTTAGGTCAAAGTGTATTAATAACCAGCATCTATGCTCTCTTTTTATATCTAAGGAACCTTTGTTTACTTGTTAAAGTGAGAATGCCTCTTCCCTTGAGGTAAGGCAAAACTAAACCTTTCCCCAAAAGTATAATATTTCTCAACGACCAGAAGATATAATGATTAAAATTTCAAATTAAGATAGTGTATCCAAAAAATATCACATGTAGTAGCCATGATTTTGAGGACAAAATTGTTGCTGGAAAAGAGAAGAGTTTGTGTCAGAAACACTTGGCGTCTTCCTCAGAGTTCTTATTTAATTTGAGGTATTTATTTTCAGCATTCATATAGGAAAATATATTTAAAAACATATTGGTGTATTTTGGAGAAAATTGGCAAGATAAAGGGATGTTTTTTCCAGAATAATAACAAGCATGGTATGCTTTTCTGTTTCATTGAAATATATGAGGCCAGACAAAAAAATTATTTGTTCATCTGTAATCTTGTGTTAGGTAACTCAAGGGTAAATTAACATGGGATTTTTATTATACTACCTTGACAATTGTATAAATATGTTTAATGGAGACAACAGCAAAATTTATGACTTTACCATAAAGAAGATACAAATATTTCTGGTGGCTTCAGATGAGAAATTAAGTTCTTTTAATCAAGTGTGTAAGTCTCCTTATGACCCAATGGCTACTCACATCTCTGGTGCCCTCCCATCCACACTCTTTACTTTCACCCAGTCCTTTTTGCTCCTACTGTTACAGGAAAAATGGAGTGTGAGATAGTCCTGTCCCAGGTCTCAGCTGAGTCCTAGGATGAGCCACCAAGTGAAGGTTCCTTTACCACTTTCCTGCTTCACCAGGAAATAATCCAAGAGCCATAGTAAACTGAAAGTAGGTTTATTGTTTTTAATACTTTATTCTATTTTACAATATTGTATTGGTTTTGCCATACATTGACATGAATTAGCCACACGTGTACATGATCTCCCCATGCTGAAGCCTCCTCCCACCTCCCACCCCACACCATCTCCCCGGATCATCCCGTACACCAGCCCCAAGCATCCTGTATCCTGTATTGAACATAGACTGGCGCTTCGTTTCTTATATGATAGTATACATGTTTCAGTACCATTCTCCCAAATCATCCCACCTTCTCCCTCTCCCTCAGAGGCCAAAAGTCTGTTCTATACCTCTGTGTCTATTATGTTGTCTCACTTACAGGGTCATCATTACTATCTTTCTAAATTCCATATATATGTGTCAGTATACTGTATTGGTGTTTTTCTTTCTGGCTTACTTCACTCTGTATAATTGGCTTCAGTTTCATCCATCTCATTAGAACTGAGTCAAATTTATTCTTTTTAAGGGCTGAGTAATACTCCATTGTGTATATGTACCACAGCTTTCTTATCCATTCATCTGCTGATGGACATCTAGGTTGTTTCTATGTCCTGGCAATTATAAACAATGCTGCAATGAACATTGGGGTATATGTGTCTCTTTCAATTCTGGTTTCCTCAGTGTGCCTGCCCAGCAGTGGGATTGCTGGGTCATAAGGCAGTTCTATTTGCAATTTTTTTTAAAAGAATCTCCACACTGTTTTCCATAGTGGCTGTACTAGTTTGCATTCCCACCAACAGTGTAAGAGGGTTCCCCTTTCTCCACATCCTCTCCAGCATTTATTGCTTGTA
>SJYW01051718.1:181711-259680 GCA_006410735.1 Raphicerus campestris
AATTCATTTTCCTGGGTGGAAAAGGCATCATATGAGATTCACCTTTACTCTCCTGTTACTAAATAAAAGTTTTATTTAAAATAAGAGAAAATAAGGAAAGCTTATATTAGGATACTCTTTTAAAAAATGACAATGACAGGAAAACCAAACACAACAAAAGATCTGTGCTGAATGATGTGGACTAAAGAAAAGTAACAACTTTAGGCAACACATGCTTCTTCTTGGATCCAAGATTTTAGAAAATAAAGCAATAAAGAATATTACTTGAGCAATTAGAGAAATTTTAGCTTGAACTGAGGGTTAGGTATTTGTATTATATTAACTTACATATTGTTATCTTTTCTGAAGTGATGAATGTAATTTTGTTATGTAGCAGAACACATTCATTTTTAAGAAATGTTGAAATATTTAGTGATGAAATGTCATGAGGGCTGCAAGTAAGTGCATTTCAATGGCATGAAACAGTCATTTATTGATTAACTCTGAAGTAGCAAGAACCATGGAGTTTGGAGAGAAAAAACATATTTGTTTGATTCAATTCTGCTTCTAGAACTTTGTGCCCTGAAAGGGGTCACAAACTTTCTGAAATGACGTTGTCTAAGTTGAGAAGTGAGAAATACAACATCACCTCTCAAGTTGCTGTGAGAGTAAGTGCAAGCTGTATGTGAAACCACTTTGTAAAGGCAAAGGGNACTTTGTGCCCTGAAAGGGGTCACAAACTTTCTGAAATGACATTGTCTAAGTTGAGAAGTGAGAAATACAACATCACCTCTCAAGTTGCTGTGAGAGTAAGTGCAAGCTGTATGTGAAACCACTTTGTAAAGGCAAAGGGTTCTGTGAAGCTGCTCTTCATCCTCCTTGTCTTCCTTTGCTTCTTTATTACCATCATCATTACCAACATCATTCACAATTTGCTCTCAGCAAGTTTAACAAAGGTAACGTCGGTCAAAGATCTAAGATGGAAGGAACGGTGTGAGTAAATGAGAGATATGTTTGTGTCCTTGCAACTGTATTGTGTTGTGAGCTTAGCTGCTCAGTTGTCTGACTCTGCGACCCCATGGATTGTAGCCCACCAGCTCTTCTGCTCCTCTGTACCTGTACAGTACGAGCCTCAGGGAAGTTCCTACAACTGTGTTAGAATGAATAAATCATATTTAGATTAATCACACCACCGAATTCTATGACTCACACTCAGCCATTTGTTATTAATATATTCCATTTTGAGTCTAATATTGATTAATGACTTTGTACATATACAGAATGACTTTTTTCAGTTTTTTAAAAAATAAAATTTATATATAGTCAGTTTATAATATTTCAAGTTTACGTCAAAACGATTTGTATATATGTATATATACATATGTGCTTAGTCACTCAATCATGTCCAGCTCTTTGTGACCTCATGGACTATAGCTCACCACGCTCCTCTGTCCATAGGGATTCTCCAAGGCAAGAATTCTGGAGTGGGTTGTGGGCCCTCCTCCAGGAAATCTTTCCCACCCAGGCATTGGACCTGAATCTCCTGCATTGCAGGCAGATTATTTATTGTCTGAGCCACCAGGGAAGCCCACGTATACATACACATTATATATTTTTTTCCATTATGAATTATTGCAAGATATTGTATTTAATTCCCGGTAGGTCCTTGAGCTTATCTATTTTTTATATAGTAATGTGTGTCTGTTAATCCTAAATTCCTGACTTATCCCTTCTCCCCTTTGGTAACTTTACATTTATTTTCTATATCTGTGAGTGTATATCTGTTTTATACATAAGTTCATGTATATTATCATTTTTAGATTCTACATATACATGATATAATATGATTTATCTTTCTGCTGACTTACTTTACTTACTATGGTAATCTCTAGGTCCATCCATGTTGCTGCAAATGCCATTATTTTATTCCTTTTTATGGCTGAGTAATATCCCATTGCTTTTGCTCCTTGGTGCTATAGCATGAGATCCAATAAACCTTGCCTGAAAAATTTTGTAATTAAAGTCATAACTGAAGTATGATGGTTTTTCCCAAAATTTAATGGTATTACAAAACACTGGCAATTGTTCTCAGCTGTAAAATAAGAAATTACCTAAATTGATAAATGAAACAATCTATCCTTTAATAATAAAAAGCAAAGATAAAATAAAACAAATAAATTTTTAGTATAACCTCCAAAACTTTTTCCAAAATTTTGTGACAGTGTTACCAGATTAGACGTGAGGCACTGCTGACTCAGCTCCTGGCTAAACAAAAGCCCCTCTGATAGGTCAGGGAGCTCTTTGGCCCTTGGATTCACACTGCTAGTCATGAAACTGAGCTAAGTCCAAGCAAGACAGGCTTTTATTCAGTGGCCAGAGAATGGAGAAAGGGAGCTCATGCTCTAAAGGCATCATTTCCTTTGAGAGAGGATTGTTGGGGGAATTATCAGAAAATGAGGGAAAAGGTGGAGAGTTCCAGGAATAGCTGGTGCATACACAGTCCCTCAGATTCCCTTGCACATGACACTATTGTGCCTAACAGAGTACATATCCTGTCTTGGGGTGAAGATCTTAGTGTTGCAGTGAGGCAAAGGAAACTCTGGGGCACCTGGTCTCATCTGTGACGTTGTGTTCCTGTGGTCGAGTCAGAGTCATTTGGGGTGATTGACCACTGGGTATCTTTCAAAGTGCAGCGGCAAAGCCTCTCTGTCAAATACCAGGTGCTTCTGAAACAAACACAGAGATAAACATGACAAGAAAAATGGTGACCATTAATGTACATTGTCCTCCATCTTGGATCTAGTCTGTTCAGTCTCATTGTGTTGTAGCCTTTGTGGCATCATTGATAAAACGCAGCTAGTNATGTACATTGTCCTCCATCTTGGATCTAGTCTGTTCAGTCTCATTGTGTTGTAGCCTTTGTGGCATCATTGATAAAACGCAGCTAGCCTATTTGGTTAAAAATAGTTTCTGCACCTGAGATCTGGGATGTATAGCATGAGTGACAAGGTAGGTTCAGGATAGTCTTTATTGAAAAGAGAAAAAAGGCACTGGCTACATAAATTTAGAATGTACTATGATGAAGATCAACAAAACATTTTCAATGGAGTCAGAAGATGGTAGTTTGTTATTAGCTAGAATGGCAAATGAACCACAGACTGAGCTTTAGGATATCAACTGCAAGTCAAGTGTGGCCCTATGATATCCTAGGTAAATTCCAAGGTGAGCCATTTTGTAACTTTCACAAATGATCTGATTGAAAAAGTAGGGAGTAGATTCGAATATCAGATGGTGAAGCTCAATGAGACACCACACACTGCAGTGAAAGATTGTTTAGATGACCCATGACTGAGAGTAAAACAGTGTGGAGCAAGGACCTCAGTCAGCTGCTTTCCCTCTCACTCCCCTGGAGCCTTGTAGGGTAGAAGGGAGAGAGACACTTAGGCAGACACAGCTGCCTAAGACAGATGCTTTAGGAGAGCTGGTACAGCGCNTTTTTGTACAGTTCCTCTGTGTATTCTTGCCACCTCTTCTTAATATCTTCTGCTTCTGTTAGGTCCATAACATTTCTGTTCTTTATTGAGCCCACCTTTGCATGAAATTTTCCCTTGGTATCTCTAATTTTCTTGACGAGATCTCTAGTCTTTCCCATCTTATTCTTTTCCTTTATTACTTTCCATTGATCACTGAGGAAGGCTTTCTTATCTCTCCTTGCTATTCTTTGGAACTCTACATTCAAATGGGTATAGCTTTCCTTTTCTTTTTTGCTTTTTGCTTCTCTTCTTTTCACAGCTATGTGCAAGGCCTCCTCAGACAGCCATTTTGCTTTTTGCATTTCTTTTTCTTGGGGATGGTACTGATTCCTGCCTCCTGTACAATGTCACAAACCTCCATCCATAGTTCATCAGGCACTCGGTCTATCAGATCTAGTCCCTTAAATCCATTTTCACTTCCACTATATAATCGTAAGGTATTTGATTTAAGCCATACTTGAATGGTCTAGTGGTTTCCCTACTTTCTTCAATTTAAATCTGAATTTGACAATAAGGGTATTTGACAACAACCACAATCTGTGGTTCATTATATGAGCCACAGTCAGCTCCCAGTCTTGTTTTTGCTGACTGTATAGAGCTTTTCCATCTTTGGCTGCGAAGAATATAATCAATCTGATTTCAGTGTTGACCATCTGGTAATGTCTATGTATAGAGTCTTTTCTTGTATTGTTGGAAGAGGGTGTTTGCTATGACCAGTGTGTTCTCTTGGCAAATGTTATTAGCCTTTGCCCTGCTNGGTCTAGTGGTTTCCCTACTTTCTTCAATTTAAATCTGAATTTGACAATAAGGGTATTTGACAACAACCACAATCTGTGGTTCATTATATGAGCCACAGTCAGCTCCCAGTCTTGTTTTTGCTGACTGTATAGAGCTTTTCCATCTTTGGCTGCGAAGAATATAATCAATCTGATTTCAGTGTTGACCATCTGGTAATGTCTATGTATAGAGTCTTTTCTTGTATTGTTGGAAGAGGGTGTTTGCTATGACCAGTGTGTTCTCTTGGCAAATGTTATTAGCCTTTGCCCTGCTTCATTCCATATTCCAAGGCCAAATTTGCCTGTTACTCCGGGTGTTTCTTGACTTCCTACTTTTGCATTCCAGTCCCCTCTAGTAAAAATAACATCCTTTGGGGGTGTTAGTTCTAAAAAGTCTTGTAGGTCTTCATAGAACCGTTCAACTTCAGCTTCTTCAGCCTTACTGGTAGGGGCATAGGCTTGGATTACTGTGATATTGGATGGTTTTCCTTGGAAACGAACAGAGATCATTCTGTCGCTTTTGAGACTGCATCCAACTATGCATTTCAGACTCTTTTGATGACTATGATGGCTACTCCATTTCTTCTAAGGGATTCCTCCCCACAGTAGTAGATACAATGGTCATCTGAGTTAAATTCACCCATTTCAGTCCATCTTAGTTCGCTGATTCCTAGAATGTGGATGTTCACTCTTGCCATCTCCTGCTTGACCACTTCCAATTTACCTTGATTCATGGACCTAACATTTCAGGTTCCTATGCAATATTGCTCTTTACAACACTAAATCTTGCTTCTATCACCAGTCACATGCACAACTGGGTATTGTTTTTGCTTTGGCTTCATCCCTTCATTCTTTTTGGAGTTATTTCTCCACTGATATCCAGTAGCATACTGAGCACCTACTGACCCGGGGCATTCCTCTTTCAGTATCCTATCATTTTGCCTTTTCATACTGTTCATGGGGTTCTCAGGCAAGAATACTGAAGTGGTTTGCTATTCCCTTCTCCAGTGAACCACATTCTGTCAGACATCTCCACTATGACCTGACCATCTTGGGTGGCCCCACACGGCATGGCTTAGTTTCATTGAGTTAGATAAGGCTGTGGTCCATGTGATCAGATCGGCTAGTTGTCTGTGATTGTGGTTTCAGTCTGTCTGAAACCACAAGGAGCTGCAACTGCACTTTGTTTGAGCAGCCATGAAGAGATAGCCCATGTCCAGGGTAAGAGAAACCCAAGTAACATGGTAGGCACTGAGAGAAGGCATCAGAGGGCCGATAGACTGAAATCACAATCATAGACAATTAGCCAGTATACCCAATATTGTATAACAGCTGTACATGGAATATAGCCTCTAAAAACTGTGAATTTCTACACTTTATTCTTGTAACTTATATAATATTTAAAAAAATCTTTATTGGAGTATAATTGATTTATGATACTGNTTAGCCAGTATACCCAATATTGTATAACAGCTGTACATGGAATATAGCCTCTAAAAACTGTGAATTTCTACACTTTATTCTTGTAACTTATATAATATTTTAAAAAATCTTTATTGGAGTATAATTGATTTATGATACTGCTTTTCTGTATAACAAAGTGAATCTATTATACCTACATATATTTGCTTGTGTGTGTGTGTGTGTGTGTGTGTGTGTGTGTGTATGCATGCATGCATGCTAAGTCACTTTAGTTGTAGCTGACTCTTTGTGACCAGGCTTCTCTCTCTATGGGATTCTCTAGGCAAGAATACCAGAGTAGGTTGTCATGCCCTCCTCCAGGGGACCTTCCAGATACAGGGATTGAACCCATTTTCCTTGCTTTTCTTAAATTGGCAGGCAGGTTCTTTACCATTGGCACTACCTGGTATAGCACAACAGTATATATAAAGCTTCTCTCTCTCTCTCTCTCTCTCTCTCCATATATATATATACACATACATATATATATATGTGTGTGTGTATATAATGCACACACATATATATAATCTACATATATATATACACATACATATATATATGTATGTGTATATAATATACATATGTGTATGTGTATATTATATATATATATATATATATATATATTGCAGAGTATTGGGTAGAGTTGCCTGTGCTATACAGTAGGTTATTATTAGTTATCAATTTTGCATATGATAGTGTGTATATGTCAATCCCAATCTCCCAATTTATCCCTCCCCCACTTCCCCCTGATAAAAATAATTTTGTTTTCTATATCTGTGACTCATTTTTCTGTTTTGTAGATAAATTCACTTGTACCTTTTTGTTTAGATTCCACATATAAGTAATATCATATGATATTTGTCTTTCTCTGTCTGACTTTCTTTACTAAGTCTAAACAATCTCTGTGTTTATTCATGTTGCTGCAAATGACTTTATTTCATTCTTCTTTATGGCTGTGTAATGTTTCATTGTATATATGGACCATATCTTTTTTATCTACTCCTCCATCAGTGGACATTTAGGTTACGTCCAAGTCTTGGCTATTGTAAACTGTGCTGCAATGAACACTGGGTGCATGTACAATTTGAATTATGATTTTCTGCAATATATGCCCAGGACAGAGGTTCTTGGATTATATCATAGCTCTATTCTTAGTTTCTTAAGGAATTTCCATTTAGCTTTCCATAGTGGGTATACTAATGAAAGAGGCTTCCATTTTTTCCACACTCTTTATAGTAGTTATTGTTTGTAAATTTTTTTGTGAAAAGTAAGTGTTTTTTTTTTAATTTTTTAATATAAATTTATTTATTTTAATTGGAGGTTAATTACTTTACAGTATTGTATTGGTTTTGCCATACATCAACATGAATCCATCACTGAGGAAACCAGAATTAAATTTTATTTTATAAAGTTGAACAACATTTAATTGTGGAGCTACAACAAAGAATAATACTTGACTGTCCAGGCCATTCTCAGTTTGCCCAAGAGAGACAGTCGTGCTGTTTTTGTAAGAGCTTTGGGTTGCAGTCCTCTCAAAATTTATACTTACTAATGGTTTCAGCACTTTAGATTATTCACAACATCTTATTCTCTCGTAATTCCCATAATTCTGTACTCACACCCTATCTTCCACTTAATATATCTCCTACATTATTCTATGATTCTATTTTATGACCTCTCTCTCAACACTGGCTCAAAGTTCCACTTGTTGTTGCTACCTATCTTATCTCCTCCATGCTGCCTATTTCAAATTCCAAAGAGAGAACAACTAATGGAACATGATTATGTTTTTAAGATAAGACACATTATCAGTTCAGTTTAGTTGCATAGCCATGACTGAGGCTTCCCTGTCTATCACCAGCTCCCAGAGCTGGCTTAAACTCATGTCCATCGAGAAGATGATGCTATCCAACCATCTCATCCTCTTTGATCCCCTTCCCCTCCTGTTTTCAACATTTCCCTGCATAAGGGTCTTTTCAAATGAGTAAATTCTTCTCATCAGGTGACCAAAGTTTTGAAGCTTCAGCTTTAGCATCTGTCCTTCCAATGGATATTCAGGATTGATTTCCATTAATATTGACTGGTTTGATCTCCTTGCAGTCTAAGGGACTCTCAAAAGTCTTCTCCAACACCACAGTTTAAAAGCATCAATTCTTCAGCACTCAGCTTTCTTTATGGTCCAACTTTCAAATCCGTACATGACTATTGGAAAAACAATAGCTTTGACTAGATGGACTTTTGTTGGCAAAATACTGTCTCTGCTTTTTACTCTGTCTATGTTTGTCATAGCTTTTCTTCAAAGGAGCAAGTGTCTTAATTTCGTGGCCACAGTCATCATCTTCAGTGATTCTGGAGCCCCAAAAATAAAGTCTGTCACATTTCCTCCACTGTTTCCCCGTCTATTTGCCATGAAGCGATGGGACTGGATACCATGACCTTAGTTTTTCGAATGTTGCGTTTTAAGCCAGCCTTTTCACTCTCCTCTTTCACTTTCATCAAGAAGTTCTTTAGTTCTTCTTTAGTTTCTGCCATAATGGTGGTGTCATCTGCATATTTGAGGTTGTTGATATTTCTCCCTGAAATCTTGATTTCAGCTTGTGCTTCATCTAGCCCTGCTTTTTGCATGATATACTCTGCATATAGCTTAAATAACACAGTGACAATATACAGTCTTGACATACTCCTTTCCCATGTTGGAATAAGTCCATTGTTCCATGTCCAGTTCTATTTCTTGACCTTCATATAGATTTCTCGCGAGGCAGGTAAGGTGGTCTTGTATTACCATCTCTCTAATAATTGTCCACAGTTTGTTGAGAGCCACACAGTCAAAGCCTTTAGCATAGTCAATGGAGCAGAAATAGATTTTTTTTTTTAATTCCTAATTCCTTTGCTTTTTCTTTGATCCAACAGATGTTGGCAATTTCATCTCTGGCTCCAATGCCTTTTCTAAATACAGCTCATACATCGGCAAGTTCCTGGTTCACATACTATTGAAACCTAGCTTGAAGGATTTGAGCATTACCTTGTTAGAACATTAAATGAGCACAATTGTGTAGTGCTTTGAACAGTCTTTGGCACTTCCCTTCTATGGGATTGGAATGAAAAGTGACCTTTTCCAGTCCTGTGGCCACTTCTGAGTTTGCCAAATTTGCTATGATGTGAGAAGGCAATGGCACCCCACTCCAGTACTCTTACCTGGAAAATCCCATGGATGGAGGAGCCTGATGGATTGCAGTTCATGGGATCATGAAGAGTCTGACACGACTGAGTGACTTCCATTTCACTTTTCACTTTCACTCATTGGAGAAGGAAATGGCAACCCACTCCAGTGTTCTTGCCTGGAGAATCCCAGGGACAGAGGAGCCTGGTGGGCTGCCATCTATGGGGTCACACAGAGTCGGACATGACTGAAGTGACTTAGCAGCAGCAGCAGCAGCGAGTGCACCACTTCAATAGCATCATCTTTTAGGATTTAAAATGGCACAGCTGGAATTCTGTCACTGCCACTAACTTTGTTTGAAATGATAGTTCCTAAGGCCCACTTGACTTCACACTCCAGGATATCTGACTCTCGATGAGTGATGATATCATCGTGGTTATCAGGGTCATTAAGATATTTTTCTGTATAGTTCTGTGTATTCTTGCAACCTCTTCTTAATATCTTCTGCTTCCGTTAGGTCCATACCATGTCTGTCCTTTATTGAGCCCATCTTTGTATGAAATATTCCCTTGGTATCTCTCGTTTTCTTGAAGAGATCTCTAGTCTTTCCCATTCTACTGTTTCCCTCTCTTTACACTGATCACTGAGGAAGACTTTCTTATCTCTCCTTGCTATTCTTTGGAATTCTGTATCCAAAAGGATATATCTTTCCTTTTCTCCTTTTTCTTTTGCTTCTCTTCTTTTCTCAGCTATTTTTAAGGCTTCCTCAGACAACAATTTCGCCTCTTTGCATTTTTTTTCTTGCAGATTGTTTTGATCACCACCACCTGTACAATGTTATGAATCTCCATCCATTGTTCTTTGGCACTCTGTCTGTCAGATCTAATCCCTTGAATCTATTTGTCACCTCCACTGTATAATCATAAGGGATTTGATATAGGCTATACCTGAATGTTTTCACTAGTGCTTTTCACTACTCTCTTCATTTTAAGTCTGACTTTTGCAATAAGGAGTTCATGATCTGAGTGACAGTCAGCTTCTTGCCTTATTTTTGCTGTCTCTGTAGAGCTTCTCCATCTTTGACTGCAAAAAATATAATCAATCTGATTTCAGTATTGACCAGCTGGTGATGTCCATGTCCATGTCCATCTCTTATGTTGTTTGAAGAGGGTGTTTGCTAAAATCAGGATGTTCTCTTGACAAAACTCTGTTAACCTTTGCCTTGCCTCATTTTGTACTCCAAGGCCAAATTTTCCCGTTATTCCAGGTATCTCTAGACTTCCTACTTTTTCAGTCCAGCCTCCTATCATAAAAAGGATATCTTGTATTTTGTTTGTTTGTTTGTTTTTGAGGGGATGTTAGTTGTAGAATGTCTTGTAGGTCTTCACAGAACTGTTGAGCTTCTTCAGCATTAGTGGTTAGGGCATAGACTTGGATTTTTATGATATTGAATGGTTTCCCTTGGAAACTAACAGAGATCATTTTGTCGCTTTTGAGATTGCACCCAAGTACTGCATTTTGGACCCTTTTGTTGACTGTGATGGCTACTACATTCTTTCTAAGGGATTCTTTCCCACAGTAATAGATACAATAGTCATTTGAATTAAATCCACCAATTCCAGTCCATTTTAGTTAACTGATTCCTAAAATGTTGATGTCGACTCTTTCCATTTCCTGTTTGACTACTTTGAATTTACCTTGATTCATGGACCTAACATCCTAACATTCCAGATTCCTGTGCAATATTGTTCTTTACAGCAATGGACTTTACTTCCATCACCTGTCATATCCACAACTGGGCGTTGTTGTTGTTTTCTTTGTTTGTTTGTTTTGTCTTATTTTTGTCTCACCCTCTTCATTCTTTTTGTAGCTATTTCTCCACTCTTCTCCAGTAGCATATTGGGTACTTACCAACATGGGAAATTCATCTTTCAATGTCGTATCTTCTTGCCTATGGTTTGCTAATATCCTGCAGGTTAAAACTCCCTGAATAAGTACATTTCATGGCCCCATGGCTCCCTAATAAAATGGGGGTTTTGATGATGGCCATTCTGACCAGTGTAAAGGGATATATCACTGTAGTTTTAAGTTACATTTTTCTAATGGTTAGAGATGCTACCGTATTTTAATGTGCTTTTTAGCCATCCATATATTTTCATTTGAGAAATATTTATTTAGATCTTCCACCCATTTTTTGTTTGGAATATTTGTCTTTTGATATTAAGCTGCATGATCTATTTATGTATTTTGGAGATTAATACATATTGCTTGCTTAATTTGTAAATATTTTCTCCCATTTTAAGTATGGTCTTTTCATTGTGTTTACAGTTTGTTTTGCAAAATTGTCTAAGTTTAACTATGTACCATTTTAGAAGATAGAATATAATATTTGTCAGAATGAAAATTAATGTGTAAGATTAAAAATTTGAAAAAAAATGTTATTAATGTAAATTAGAAAAATCAATAAATATAAAATGATTTCTAAACATATACCAGAAAACTTTATTCTTTAAATTTAAGATCTGATTATTTGAAAAGAATATATAACGTCAACCTCATTGTCTCTATTTGAGGGAGAAAACAGAATGCCAGAGACATACATTCTTACTCAAATTTTTTTTAAGTTTCCATTGATCTTGAAAAGTATGGGGATGAGAAATTTTATAAACATCAGGACATTAAAGTATGTTAATGATTTAAAGACGACCATGTGTTTGCCAGTCTGGAAGTGTCTGGGAAGCATGCAACAGCAGCTGCCTCCTCTGAAACTAACAAAGTGGAGGAAGGAAAATTATGTAAGATTGCCTTCTGCCTAGCCTACCATAAAAAAACTAACTTTCTGAAAAACTCCACAGAAACTAACCAGAGCCCTGTGCTTCAGGATTTCAGTCTCAGTCAACAGCAATGTTTGAGTCAAAGCTCCATCCCACCTGGATGGTGCCTGATGCATCCTCCAAACATAGGCTTTACCAGGCTACTGAGCTGCAGCTGTGAGCCTCAGACACTGGAGTGTTATAGGTCTAGGGGGAGGCCATTTTACCAGTGAACATAAAGCCTGAGGTGGGATGATGGGCTAAATCATACTTTTTTCCCCTCCATATCATATTGCTTGTGCCCTGTACTCAGTTTCACCAGGGAAAGAGCTAGTGTTTCCTTGTGCTCTTTCAAAGCCCAATAGCCAAAGGTTCCATGTCCAGGATCTGATGTCCAGACCCATTGCCCATATCTCTGTGCACTGTTGTAGAATGCTTTGTGAATACTATTGTTTTGGTCACTGAAATTTTTCCCAGTTAGTGTTAATACTTCATGAATTCAATACAAAAAATCAGAATAGAATTATAACTTTTGCTATGAAAAACGAGTCATCAAATCACAGGGAAGAGTTTGGTTTCTTTGGCAGGCTTCCACTCTAAAATTTTCTCTGTGCATCATTCCCTTCCTATCCCCTTCCACGTCCACTCTTATTCCTTACCTTTCTTCCTACCTCTTCCTTTTCCAAACCACGAATGCTATTCATTCTCTTTAAGTTGAAGAATTTTTTTCCATGTCCTCTAAAGCACTAAAATATAAATGAATCTTTTTTCCATACATACTCCTAAAACCTTAGTTAATATTTAGCAATATAGACTGTAATATCATTTTGTATAATTACTTAGACGTCTTTATTTCTTAAAATTTTATCTCAAATTTCTGGCATAGAAGTATCACTAGAATCTATGTCTTCATTACAAAGGTTATAATAGCAATAGTATTTGTGATAGTAGTATTTATCAGAAACCAGAAGCAAGGGCTTATAGCACCTTATTTAAATCAAAGAGGAAAAAGATTTTAAATAGTCTTTATTACTCGAAATTATATTCAATCAGCCATTTAGCCACCTATGTCTCTGTTCTTTCTTCTTAAATCAATATGAAATGATATCTTGCATTTGAATCTTTTAATGATTTAACTTTACAACTAGACAAAGTCTCAAGTCCCAGACCATTCTGTTCTGCCTTTTGGAATGGTTTTAGGAAACTTTTGTTGCACAGTGGGGAGAGAGGATTAAAGAAAACAGATGAGGGAGTGAGCAATGGGATGAGACAGGTAATATTAAACTGGCAAAAAACAGGTTCATGATTGGAATAAGAAAACTAGATGGGGACAAAATGAGACATAAATGAGAGAACATATGTTTGCTTGTATAAAGTGATACTGTTTATGGAGCTAGCAGAAAAAATAAACTGATTATCAAACGACAAAATTTAACCTAGATCCACATAAGTAATTTAGTATAAAGAAAGATTTGTAAGGCTTGAGTGAGGGAAGGGAATAAACCTAAAGGAACTGCTAATTTCAGTGCTAGAGTGTGCAGAAGGAAATATAAAAATATTTTTTAATTGATTTTACTAACAACAAAATACCAGAAAGATAAATTTAGAAAGTGATTACATTTACAATGGTATCAACAAAAAATAAAATACTCATGAATAAACCTACTTAAGAATGCAAAAATCTGTTCTCCAAAAACTATAACATGCTGATGAAAGAAATGGAAGAATACACAAATGGATATAAAGATATACCCATGTTCTTATTGGAAGAATTATTATTGTTAAAATGATACAAGGAAAGCTACAGATTCAATGAAATCCTATCAAATTATCAATGCCATTTTTTCACAGAACTAGAGCAAAAAGTCCTTCAATTTATATGGAAACACAAAAGACATCAAAAAGTCAAAATAATCTTGAAAGATAAGAATGAAGCTGAATGAATCAGGCTCCCTGGCTTCAGACTGTACTACTTAGCTACAGTAATAAAAACAGTATGGTACTGGCACAAAAATAGACACACTGATCCATGGAATAGGACAGAAAGTCCAGAAATACATCCAGGCATTTATGGTCTACACAAAGGCACTAGTGGTAAAGAACCAGCTTGCCAATACAGGAGACATAGGAGATGAGGGCTTGCTCCCTCTATTGGGAAAATCCCCTGAAGGAGGGCATGGCAACGCACTCTAGTATTCTAGCTGAGAGAATCCCATGGACTGAAGAGCCTGACAGGCTACAGTCCATAGGGCCACAAAGAGTTGGACACGACTGAAGCAATTTAGCATACAGGCACACTACTGATACTATGTATAAAATAGATAACTAATGAGAACCCACAGTATAGCTCTGGGAACCCTACTCAGTTCTCTGTGGTGACCTAAATGAACACACCCAAAAAAGAAAAGATATATGTACATTTATTGTGACTCACTTTGCTGAACAGTAGAAACTAACATAACATTGTAAAGCAACTATATACTATACAGTGGAGGAAAGACACTGTCTCTTCAGTAACTGATGCTGGAAAAACTGGACAGCCACATGTAAAAAAAAAAAACTGAAATCATAACATGTTTTAAAATATTATATATAAAAATAAACTCAAAATGGACTATATCTAAATGGTCTAAAACTCCTAGAGGAAAACAGGCAGAACACTAGTTTGACATAAATTGTAGCAACGTGTTTTGTTTTTTTTTAATCCATCTCCTAGAGTAATGGCAATAATAACAAAAATAAATAAATTGGATCTAATCAATTTAAAAGCTTTTGCACAGTAAAGGAAGCCATAAACAGAAAATACAACCTATGGAATGGGGGGAAAAAATATTTGTAAATGATGCAACCAACAATGGATTAATTTTCAAAATACACAAACAGCTCATAAAACTTATTGTAAAAGCAAAAACAAGCAAGAAAACAACCCAATCAAAAATGGGCAGATACACTAGATAGACATTTCTCTAAAGAAAACAGAAAATGCAAAAAGCCATATGGAAAGATGATCAGTATAGCCAATTATGAAAGAAATGCAAATCAAAAATGCAATAAGGTATTACCTCACTTCAGTCAGAATGGCCATCATCAAGAAATCTACAAACAATAATAAATTCTGGAGAGCATGTAGAAAAAAAGGAATCCCACTATATTGTTGGTCAGAATATAAACTGGTGCAGTCACTATGGAAAACAGTATGAAAGTTCCTTTAAAAATTAAAAATAAAGTTACCATATGGTACTACAATCCCACTCTTGGGCATGTATCCACAGAAAAGATATATGCAACCCAATTTTTATTGCAACAATATTTGCAATAGCCAAGGAACAGAGTCAACCTAAATGCTGTCTAGGATTGTCATAGCTTTTCTTCCAAGGAGCAAGCATCTTTCAATTTCATGGCTGCAATTATTGTCCAAAGTGATTTTTAAGCCCAAGAAAATAAAATCTGTCACTTTTGCCATGTTTTCTTCATCTATTTGTCATGAAGTAATGGGACTGAATGCCATCATCCTAGTTGTTGTTGTTGGTTTTAATGTTGAGTTTTAAGCCAGTTTTTTTCACTCTCCTCTTTCACCTTTATCAAGAGGCTTTTTTGTTCCTCTTCACTTTCTGCCATTAGGATAGTGTCATCTGCATATCTGAGGTTATTGATATCTCTACTGGCAACTTGATTACAGCCTGTGATTCATCCAGCCCAGTATTTCACATGAGGTACGATGCACAGAAGTCAAATAAACAGGTGACAATATACTGCTTCCCCAATTCTGAATCAGTCCATTGTTCAATGCCCGCTTCCAATTGCTGCTTCTTGACTTGCAGACAGGTTTCTCAGGAGACAGATAAGGTGGTCTGGTGTTCCCATCTTTTTAAGAATTTTCCACAGTTTGTTGTGATTCACACAGTCAAAGGCTTTAGCATAGCCAATGAAACAGAAGTAAATGCATTTCTGGAATTCCTTGCATTTTCTTTTATCCAATGGATGTTGGCAATTTGCTGGAGATGAGAATGGCAATCCACTTCAGCATTCTTGACTTGAAAACTGCATTCCATATCATTAAAAAGCCTACAAATAACAAATGCTGCAGAGGGTATGTAGAAAGAGGAAAACTTCTACACCACTGATGGGAGTGCAAATTGGTGCAATCACTGTGGAACACAATATAGCAGGTTCCCAGAAAACTAAAAGTGAATTACTTTATAATCCAGCAATATCACTCATAGGCATCGGTCATTATATTCTTTACAGCCAAAGATGGAGAAGCTTTATACAGTCAGCAAAAACAAGACAGGGAGCTGACTGTGGCTCAAATAATGAGTTCCTTATTGTCAACTTCAGACTTAAATTAAAGAAAACAGGGAAAGCCACTAGACCATTCAGGTATGACCTAAATCAAATCCCTTATGATTATACAGTGGAAGTGAGAAATAGATTTAAGGGACAAGATGTGATAGAGTGCCTGATGAACTATGGACTGAGGTTCATGACATTGTACAGAAGACAGGGATCAAGACCATCTCCATGGAAAGAAAATGCATAAAAGCAGAATGGCTGTCTGGGGAGGCCTAACAAATAGCTGTTAAAAGAAGAGAAGTGAAAAGCAAAGGGGAAAAGGGAAAATATAAGCATCTGAATGCAGAGTTCCAAAAAATAGCAAGAAGAGATAAGAAAGCCTTCCTCAATGATCAATAAAAAGAAATAGAGGAAAATAACAGAATGGGAAAGACTAGAGATATCTTCAAGAAAATTAGAGATACCAAGGGAACATTTCATGCAAAGATGGGCTCGATAAAGGACAGAAATGGTCTGGACCTAACAGTAGTAGAAGATATTAAGAAGAGGTGGCAAGAATACACAGAAGAACTGTACAANTGATACTGGGAGGGATTGGGGGCAGGAGGAGAAGGGGGCAACAGAGGATGAGATGGCTGGATGGCATCACTGACTCGATGGACGCAAGTCTGAATGAACTCCAGTAGTCGGTGATGGACTGGTGTGCTGTGATTCAAGGGGTCGCAAAGAGTCGGACACGACTGAGCGACTGAACTGAACTGAACTGACCCTGACTTTTCAATTTGTCTAATTCTCTGTTTCTTTCTATGTATCAGGTAAGTCTAGTATATCTCCTGGGGCTTCCCTGGTGGCTCAGAATGTAAAGAATCTACCTGCAATGTGGGAGACCTGGGCTCAATTCCCAGCTTGGGAAGATCCCCTGGAATAGGGCATGGAAACCCACTCCAGTATTCTTGCTTGGATAATCCCCATGGTCAGAGGAGCCTGGTGGGCTACAGTCCATGGGATCACAGAGGCAGACACAACTGAGTGACAAAGTGCAGCACAGTATACCTCCTGATTTTAGAAGAAGGACATCTATGGGGCCCAGCCCCACATTCCCTTCTGACCATCAGAACTAGATGCTTCAGAGTTGTTCCTCAGGTGAGCTATGTGAACACTTCTATTGTGGAGGGCTGACTACATGGATGCAGTGAGACTGGCCCCTGCACCAGGCAGGTTGCAAGGCCAGGCCTTGTGGCTGCTGCAGCCACTGGTGGGTGAGGATGCTTTCCTCAGAAGACAGGCATGTGGCCCATTTCTCCTTGGCTGCTGTGGACTCATTGGTGGTTAGGGCTGGCCTGCAGAGCTGATAGGCTAAAGGAAGAATTTCAAATTAGCATTTGACAGCTGGTATTACGAGAGCAGCTTCCCAAATGGCTGAGTCCAGTGTTTCAGTCACCAGGGTGAGTCCAAGCTCTCTCCTGACTCTCACGAAGCTCTCCCAAGTTCCCTGGTGGGTATGTCCCCAGCTCCTTTCAGACTAATGCCTCTGTACTGGAACTCTGAGTGTGAGATTTTGTGAGCAGAGTCTCTGTTTGTTATAGCACTGTAGCTCTCCTGAATATAAGCCCCACTAGTTTTTAAAGCCCAGCTTTCTGGGGGTTTGTGTTCCTGATGCAGGACCTGAGAGTTGGAGGTCCATGTATGGGGCTTAGCTCCTTGCTTCTGGAAGGGAGGGTCTCTGTAGTGGTGGTATCCATCCAGCCGGAGGGTCACACCTGAGTAGCCTGTGTTTTTGCCTCTCCTACCTGGCATTGTCACTCCTTTATGTCTTTAGTTGCATAAAATATTTTCTATTAACCTTCAAGTCACTCTCACAGGTAGTTGTCCCACAAAGAGTTGCAATTTTGGTGTACCTGAGAGCAGAGACTGGCAGAGGATTTCTTACTCCAAGTCTTCCTCTCCTTCCCACAACACATCAATTTTAAATGTTTAAAACTTTAAAGTTAAGACATATTTTTATTTAGATCCCATTTGTTTATTTTTGCTTTTATTTCCAGTACTCTGGGAAGTGGATCATTGAGGATCCTGCTGTGATTTATGTCAGAGAGTGTTTTGCCTATGTTCTCCTCTAGGAGTTTTTCAGTCTCTGGTCTAATGTTTAGCCCTTTAATCCATTTTGAGTTTTGTGTGTGTGTGGTGTTAGAAAGTGATCTAGTTTCATTCTTTTACAAGTGGTTGACCAGTTTTCCCAGCACTACTTGTTAAAGAGATTATCTTTACTCCATTGTATATTCTTGCCTCCTTTGTTGAAGATAAGGTGTCCATAGGTGTGTGGATTTATCTCTGGGCTTTCTATTTTGTTCCATTAATCTATATTTCTGTCTTTGTGCCAGTACCATATTGTCTTAATGCCTGTGGCTTTGTAGTAGAGCCTGAAGTTAGGCAAGTTGATTCCTCCAGTTCCATTCTTCTTTCTCAAGATTGCTTTTGCTATTCGAGATTTTTTGTATTTCCATACAAATCTTGAAATTATTTGTTCTAGTTCTGTGAAAAATACCGCTGGTAGCTTGATAGGGATTGCATTGAATCTGTAAATTGCTTTGAGTAGTATACTCATTTTCACTACATTGATTCTTCCGATCCAATTAAAAGCTTCTGCACAACAAAGGAAACTGTAAGTAAGGTGAAAAGACAGCCTTCTGAATGGGAGAAAACAATAGCAAATGAAGCAACTGACAAACAACTAATCTCAAAAATATACAAGCAACTTATGCAGCTCAACTCCAGAAAAATAAATGATCCAATCAAAAAATGGGCCAAAGAACTAAATAGGCATTTCTCCAAAGACATACGGATGGCTAACAAACACATGAAAAGATGTTCAACATCACTTATTATCAGAGAAATGCAAATCAGGACCACAATGAGGTACCATTTCACACCAGTCAGAATGGCTGCGATCCAAAAGTTTACAAGCAATAAATGCTGGAGAGGATGTGGAGAAAAGGGAACCTTCTTACACTGTTAGTAAGAATGCAAACTAGTACAGCCACTATGGAAAACAGTGTGGAGATTCCTTTAAAAATTGCAAATAGAACTGTCTTATGATCCAGCAATCCCACTGCTGGGCATACACACCGATGAAACCAGAATTGAAAGAGACACATGTACCCCAATGTTCATTGCAGCACTGTTTTTAATAGCCAGGATATGGAAACAACCTAGATGTCCATCAGCAGATGAATGGATAAGAAAGCAGTGGTACATATACACAATGGAGTATTACTCAGCCATTAAAAAGAATAAATTTGAATCAGTTATAATGAGGTGGATGAAACTGGAGCCGATTATACAGAGTGAAGTAAGCCAGAAAGAAAAACACCAATACAGTATACTGACACATATATATGGAATTTAGAAAGATAGTAATGATGACCCTGTATACGAGACAACAAAAGAACACAGGTGTATAGAATGGACTTCTGGCCTCTGAGGGAGAGGGAGAGGGTGGGATGATTTGGGAGAATGGCATTGAAACATGTATACTATCATGTAAGAAACAAAGCACCAGTCTATGTTCAATACAGGATACAGGATGCTTGGCGCTGGTGCACGGGGATGATCCAGAGAGATGATATGAGGTGGGAGGGGGATTCAGGATTGGGAGCTCGTATACACACATAGCAGATTCATGTCAATATATGGCAAANGCCTTAGAAAGCATCACTATGAACAAAGCTAGTGGAGGTGATGAAATTGCAGTGGAGCTATTTCAAATCCTGAAAGATGATTCTGTGAAAGTGTTGCACTCAATATGCCAGCAAATTTGGAAAACTCAGCAGTGGCCACAGGACTGGAAAAGGTCAGTTTTCATCTCAATCCCAAAGAAAGTCAATGCCAGAGATTGCTCAAACTACCACATAATTGCACTCATCTCACATGCTAGTAAAGTAATGCTCAAAATTCTCCAAGCCAGGCTTCAGCAATATGTGAACCATGAACTTCCTGATGTGTAAGCTGATTTTAGGAAAGGCAGAGGAACCAGAGATCAAATTGCCAACATCCACTGGATCATGGAAAAAGCAAGAGAATTCCAGAAAAATATCTATTTCTGCTTTATTGACTATGCCAAAGCCTTTGACTGTGTGGATCATAATAAAGTGTGGAAACTTCTGAAAGAGATGGGAATACCAGACCACCTGACCTGCCTCTTGAGAAATCTGTATGCAGGTCAGGAAGCAACAGTTAGAACTGGACATGGAACAACAGACTGGTTCAAAATAGGAAAGGAGTACATCAAGGCTGTAGATTGTCACCCTGCTTATTTAACTTCTATGCAGAGTACATCATGAGAGACGCTGGACTGGAAGAAACACAACCTGGAATCAAGATTGCCGGGAGAAATATCAATAGCCTCAGATATGCAGATGACACCACCCTTATGGCAGAAAGTGAAGAGGAGCCAGAAATCCTCTTGATGAAAGTGAGAGAGGAGAGTGAAAAAGTTGGCTTAAAGCTCAACATTCAGAAAACAAAGATCATGGTATCCAGTCCCATCACTTCATGAGACATAGATGAGGAAATAGATGAGGGGGGGAATAGATGGGAAATACATGGGGAAACGGTGTCAGACTTTATTTTGGGGGGCTCCAAAATCACTGCAGATGGTGATTGTAGCCATGAAATTAGAAGACGCTTACTCCTTGGAAGAAAAGTTATGACCAACCTAGACAGCATAATCAAAAGCAGAGACATTACTTTGCTGACTAAGGTCCGTCTAGTCAAGGCTATGGTTTTTCCTGTGGTCATGTATGGATGTGAGAGTTGGACTGTGAAGAAGGCTGAGTGCCGAAGAGTTTATGCTTTTGAAGTGTGGTGTTGGAGAAGACTCTTGAGAGTCCCCTGGACTGCAAGGAGATCCAACCAGTCCATTCTGAAGGAGATCAGCCCTGGGATTTCTTTGGAAGTACTGATGCTAAAGCTGAAACTCCAGCACTTTGGCCACCTCATGGGAAGAGTTGACTCATTGGAAAAGACTTTGATACTGGGAGGGATTGGGGGCAGGAGGAGAAGGGGGCAACAGAGGATGAGATGGCTGGATGGCATCACTGACTCGATGGACGCAAGTCTGAATGAACTCCAGTAGTCGGTGATGGACTGGTGTGCTGTGATTCAAGGGGTCGCAAAGAGTCGGACACGACTGAGCGACTGAACTGAACTGAACTGACCCTGACTTTTCAATTTGTCTAATTCTCTGTTTCTTTCTATGTATCAGGTAAGTCTAGTATATCTCCTGGGGCTTCCCTGGTGGCTCAGAATGTAAAGAATCTACCTGCAATGTGGGAGACCTGGGCTCAATTCCCAGCTTGGGAAGATCCCCTGGAATAGGGCATGGAAACCCACTCCAGTATTCTTGCTTGGATAATCCCCATGGTCAGAGGAGCCTGGTGGGCTACAGTCCATGGGATCACAGAGGCAGACACAACTGAGTGACAAAGTGCAGCACAGTATACCTCCTGATTTTAGAAGAAGGACATCTATGGGGCCCAGCCCCACATTCCCTTCTGACCATCAGAACTAGATGCTTCAGAGTTGTTCCTCAGGTGAGCTATGTGAACACTTCTATTGTGGAGGGCTGACTACATGGATGCAGTGAGACTGGCCCCTGCACCAGGCAGGTTGCAAGGCCAGGCCTTGTGGCTGCTGCAGCCACTGGTGGGTGAGGATGCTTTCCTCAGAAGACAGGCATGTGGCCCATTTCTCCTTGGCTGCTGTGGACTCATTGGTGGTTAGGGCTGGCCTGCAGAGCTGATAGGCTAAAGGAAGAATTTCAAATTAGCATTTGACAGCTGGTATTACGAGAGCAGCTTCCCAAATGGCTGAGTCCAGTGTTTCAGTCACCAGGGTGAGTCCAAGCTCTCTCCTGACTCTCACGAAGCTCTCCCAAGTTCCCTGGTGGGTATGTCCCCAGCTCCTTTCAGACTAATGCCTCTGTACTGGAACTCTGAGTGTGAGATTTTGTGAGCAGAGTCTCTGTTTGTTATAGCACTGTAGCTCTCCTGAATATAAGCCCCACTAGTTTTTAAAGCCCAGCTTTCTGGGGGTTTGTGTTCCTGATGCAGGACCTGAGAGTTGGAGGTCCATGTATGGGGCTTAGCTCCTTGCTTCTGGAAGGGAGGGTCTCTGTAGTGGTGGTATCCATCCAGCCGGAGGGTCACACCTGAGTAGCCTGTGTTTTTGCCTCTCCTACCTGGCATTGTCACTCCTTTATGTCTTTAGTTGCATAAAATATTTTCTATTAACCTTCAAGTCACTCTCACAGGTAGTTGTCCCACAAAGAGTTGCAATTTTGGTGTACCTGAGAGCAGAGACTGGCAGAGGATTTCTTACTCCAAGTCTTCCTCTCCTTCCCACAACACATCAATTTTAAATGTTTAAAACTTTAAAGTTAAGACATATTTTTATTTAGATCCCATTTGTTTATTTTTGCTTTTATTTCCAGTACTCTGGGAAGTGGATCATTGAGGATCCTGCTGTGATTTATGTCAGAGAGTGTTTTGCCTATGTTCTCCTCTAGGAGTTTTTCAGTCTCTGGTCTAATGTTTAGCCCTTTAATCCATTTTGAGTTTTGTGTGTGTGTGGTGTTAGAAAGTGATCTAGTTTCATTCTTTTACAAGTGGTTGACCAGTTTTCCCAGCACTACTTGTTAAAGAGATTATCTTTACTCCATTGTATATTCTTGCCTCCTTTGTTGAAGATAAGGTGTCCATAGGTGTGTGGATTTATCTCTGGGCTTTCTATTTTGTTCCATTAATCTATATTTCTGTCTTTGTGCCAGTACCATATTGTCTTAATGCCTGTGGCTTTGTAGTAGAGCCTGAAGTTAGGCAAGTTGATTCCTCCAGTTCCATTCTTCTTTCTCAAGATTGCTTTTGCTATTCGAGATTTTTTGTATTTCCATACAAATCTTGAAATTATTTGTTCTAGTTCTGTGAAAAATACCGCTGGTAGCTTGATAGGGATTGCATTGAATCTGTAAATTGCTTTGAGTAGTATACTCATTTTCACTACATTGATTCTTCCGATCCAATTAAAAGCTTCTGCACAACAAAGGAAACTGTAAGTAAGGTGAAAAGACAGCCTTCTGAATGGGAGAAAACAATAGCAAATGAAGCAACTGACAAACAACTAATCTCAAAAATATACAAGCAACTTATGCAGCTCAACTCCAGAAAAATAAATGATCCAATCAAAAAATGGGCCAAAGAACTAAATAGGCATTTCTCCAAAGACATACGGATGGCTAACAAACACATGAAAAGATGTTCAACATCACTTATTATCAGAGAAATGCAAATCAGGACCACAATGAGGTACCATTTCACACCAGTCAGAATGGCTGCGATCCAAAAGTTTACAAGCAATAAATGCTGGAGAGGATGTGGAGAAAAGGGAACCTTCTTACACTGTTAGTAAGAATGCAAACTAGTACAGCCACTATGGAAAACAGTGTGGAGATTCCTTTAAAAATTGCAAATAGAACTGTCTTATGATCCAGCAATCCCACTGCTGGGCATACACACCGATGAAACCAGAATTGAAAGAGACACATGTACCCCAATGTTCATTGCAGCACTGTTTTTAATAGCCAGGATATGGAAACAACCTAGATGTCCATCAGCAGATGAATGGATAAGAAAGCAGTGGTACATATACACAATGGAGTATTACTCAGCCATTAAAAAGAATAAATTTGAATCAGTTATAATGAGGTGGATGAAACTGGAGCCGATTATACAGAGTGAAGTAAGCCAGAAAGAAAAACACCAATACAGTATACTGACACATATATATGGAATTTAGAAAGATAGTAATGATGACCCTGTATACGAGACAACAAAAGAACACAGGTGTATAGAATGGACTTTTGGCCTCTGAGGGAGAGGGAGAGGGTGGGATGATTTGGGAGAATGGCATTGAAACATGTATACTATCATGTAAGAAACAAAGCACCAGTCTATGTTCAATACAGGATGCAGGATGCTTGGCGCTGGTGCACGGGGATGATCCAGAGAGATGATATGAGGTGGGAGGGGGATTCAGGATTGGGAGCTCGTATACACACATAGCAGATTCATGTCAATATATGGCAAAACCAATACAGTATTGTAAAGTAGAATAAAGTAAAAATAAAATTTAAAAAAAGAAAAAAAAACATAAAGTTAAGACATAGCAGTATAAGCAAGTTAATTTGTAATATGAATCAAATCCAAAGAATTAAAGGCATATATATAGCTACATGAAGGAACATAGCCAACTCTGCCAAGGAAGCCTGTGTTTAAAGAAAGATGAGGCAGGGGGACCGTTGCTTTTCTTTATAAATCCTATTTTACAGGTTCTGTGTTTAACATTTGAGTTGGATATGACTGAAGTGACTTAGCATGCACACATGCACTTGTTCAGGAATTACAGCATACTATTTTTGTTTGTTGGCACTTTTGTTTTGTTTTTCCATGTTCTGGTATTCTTTTAACACTTTTTTCTTAATCTATAAAATCTTGTCTCAAAGAACATGCACTTTCCACTAATCAGACATTCATTTTAAGATACTACATTGGAACTAGTAAGGAAAGATAGAAATCATGATGTACTTGCTTCTGTCCTTAAAAAGACTAAAATTTAGTATGGAAGCTAAGACATACATAAAATATGTATAAAACAAAGTAGAAGTGGAAAATTGCTAAACAATTATAACAAGAATTTAGAAGTGGAAGAAATCCATTATTACTGAATATACTATAGGCAGTGATGGATTTGTTCTTTATAATAACAATTATGCACCATCTTCTGTCTTTGTTGTCTTTACCAGCCTCCTTAGAAGCTTTAGATTACAATCAGAAATTGGGGCAGTGATTTTACAAACTGATGATCCAAATTAGAATGAAAGTTTGGAAAACAATAGAAATAAACTCGCTGAATCCAAGGTTTCAGCTGCAAGAAAAGAAAAGCATAAGTGTTAACTAAAACATTATAGGAGGTACTCTGTAGAAACCATTGCATCTGGACACTGCAGAAGCCCACTAGAGTATCAGAGTAAACTGTATGAATTACAAGGATGCCAAAGGCAGACAAGCTTTGCTGATATCAAAGACCCAAGAAAGCACTAATGTATTCCAATATTACAAAATAACAGACATTCATAGTAAAATTCTTAAAATGCACAAGAAAATACTTTTTCAATATGCTTTATTTGTTAAAAACAGAAATGTTTTCCTTTAAAAATGTTTTTGTTTTTGTAAAAGATAATCAGAGGCATTTTTAAAAAATTAATAGCTTATTTGAATAAAAATTTATTTCAGTCAGGTAGCATCAATAGTAAGTGATTAGGAGCACTCCACTGATAGGGTCCTCAGAGAAAGAATTTAATAGAGAAAAGGTGGAAGAAAAGTTAAACAGATTACTGATTGTCTATCAATTAAAGTCTAGCTGGCTATGACTGGTTATCCTCGGTTGGTTGGTTGTTCAGTCATTAAGTCATGTCCGACTCTTGCGACCCCATGGACTGTAGCCTGCCATGCTCCTCTATCCATGGAATTCTCCAGGCAAGAATACTGGAGTGGGTTGCCGTTTCCTTCTGTTTCCATTTCCTAACCTTGAGGCTTTTTGTTTGTTTCGATAGCCTAGGCTTCCCAGGTGGTGCTAGTGGTAAAGATCCTACCTGCCAATGCAGGAGGCATAATAAACAGGGGTTCAATCCCTTGGCAGGGAAGATCCCCTGGAAGAGGAAATAGCAACCCACTCCAGTATTCTTGCCCGGATAATCCCATGGACAGAGGAGCCTGGTGGGCTATAGTCCACAGGGTCGAAAAGAGTCAGACAAGACTGAACTCACTCAAGCCTTTCAACGTAATGGCCTCTTTAATTAATTTAATTCTTCCTGATGTGTTAAAACGGCAGCATGCATATAATTTATTTTATTTAGGGATAAGACTGAATAAAACACATTCTGGTAAAATGACATGCTATTTTCAAAGACATCAGCCAGCAAATGAGAGTGGCTAGAAAGAGTTTTTCCTTATTTCTGCATCAGTCTGCTTAAGACTTGTGCTATCCATAGTCAGAAGAAAAAGATGATGGATCTTCTCCACTAGTCTCTATCATCATTAAGTCCCAAACTGTTTGGAGCACTTTCACTCAGATCTGTTTACAAAAGGAAATGAAATGACTTCTTCCTTTATCTTGTTTTGCTTGTCCTTTGAAGTAGACTGGGGTAAACTTTCATTGTGCACACCTAATGCTTTCATGTTTAATTTCAAATAAAGAATAGGGCTTTTGAAAAAAACTAGCTGTTGACTGCAGTGACATTTTTTTTTCCAAAACGTCTGTGGCGATTTGTTCAACAGTTAATTAGTATGCTGTGAAAGGAAGTAGGTCAGTAAGTGGGGTTTTCAATATGCAAAGATTTGGTAGTGCTCCTTATAGAAATGACAGAATTATATCTTCTGTAATGTAATATATGTTCTCTAGGAGCCTGTGTGTGAAAACAATAGTGTCCATTTTTGTGTGTGTGATTTTTGTGCTTGGCTTTGATTTTTACAAACCCAATTGATGTGCTTTGTAATTTCTAATGTGACAAATCACTTTATCTCAGAGATTATATAGATAATAAAAGAAAAGAAAGATACCTTCTTTAAGGGTACTTATTTTTAATTTTTAAATTCATATTTGTTCATTTATTCAGCTGTGCCAAATCTTAGTTGAGGCACACAGGATATTCGTTGCAGTGGCATATGAAATCTTTAGTTGTGGCATGCAAACGCTTGGGCTTCCTTGGGATTCAGCTGGTAAAGAATCTGCCTGTAATGTGGGAGACCCAGTTTTGATCCCTGGATCTGGAAGATCCTTGCAGAAGAGTACTCTTGCCTGGAGAATTCCATGGAGAGAGGAGCTCAGCAGGCTTCAGTCTGTTTTGTGGCATGTGAAATCTAGTTCCCTGACCAGAGTTTAAACATGGGTTCCCTGCATTGGGTGTATGGAGTCTTAGTTATTGGACCACCAGCGGAAGTCCCATGGTGTTCTTAAAGGAACATTTCAACTCTCTTTCTTCTTCCTCTACAAACCTTTCCTTATACTATAGCTGTAAATAAAATGAATATAAAGTGAAGAGAGAGGAATACCATGTTACTTACCAGATGCTGGGCCATGAAGGCAAGAATTGTTTGCTTTTGATGAAGGTGGGAGAGGAGACACTGGGAGAATTAACTTCTCTTGAACAGTGTTCAGAGAGAGGACTCTCTGTGGGATTCTAGGTAAAAGTTGGATGTGAAGCTGTTCTCTCTTTTTTGGTTTGCTCAAGCTATTCTCAAACTGGAATGATCTGACCTGACGTGTGTGTGTGTATGTTCATCATGTCTAACTTTTTGCAACCCCATGGACTATAGCCTGCCAGACTCCTCTGTCCATAGAATTCTCCAAACAAGAATACTGGAGTGGGTTGCATTTCCTTCTCCAGGGGATCTTCCCGACCCAGGGATTGAACCTGAATCTCCTATGTCTTCTGCACTGGCAGGGGGATTTTCTATCACTGCACCACCTGGGAAGCCAATATGACCTGAAAAATTGACATCAAATTCATTAATTCCAGCCCCTGGACCCCCCCTTAAGGAAGAAGTCTTACGTACCAATGAGTTTGGGGTGTTCCCAGTTATCTTCTATGTTCTCTTGCCCCAGCTTAGATGGATGAAGCATTCCCTGGCTACTGTCTTGATGTTTATGTTATATATAATATTTTAGCCAATGCTGATCCTTATCATTATCTATGTAGCACACAGTATGTACTTTAGAAATATATATGATGTTTATATATAACAGTATCTTCTTTTCTATTTTTATGTAAATGTGATAAATGACATAGAATTTTAGCTGTAATGGGAAGAACAGTAAAGGGCTTTGTGATTTCCCTAAAGCTATGTTTATTACAGTTTCTTTTCAGGGAATTATCCTGTACACCAAATGTCTTGCTCCTTGGAATTGGTCTGAGCAGATATATTTGTTTGTGTGCATGAACAGAATGTGTGGAACCTGGGAAAAACTTCAGACTGATACTGCTCTCTAGACTAACAAGTTTTTTGGGTGTGAGTTTGAGGCACATTTTTCTAGCTCTTTTAGTAAAATGTATTGTCTAGATGGAAAAAAAATAGGCCAGTACAATGAAATATTATAAGATGTGATCAAAGCAAATAAAAAATAAGATAGTCTTTGAATCTAAATTTTTTTGAATTGTAATATCTTACATTGAGGTCATAAAACTCAACTATAATGAACCACCTGAAAGTGGTGTAAAATTGGAATAGCATATAACATACTGGAGTTGGTAGCTATTCCCTTCTCTGGGTAGGACAAAATAACAGAGTCTAAATAATTTTGGAAAAATACAACTCAAGGTTTGTTACAGCTAGCCTTGTGAGATAAATATACAATATATATCATAAATATATTTATGCTAAATATAGGCATACATCACTTTCCCATTAATGCAGACATACTTTTTTGGTAAATTAACCTTTATCAGAGCAGAGTAATACAAGTAGTATCTATGCATTGTTTTTAAAAGTATTATGAAAAATTCTTGCTTATATTTACAAAAGACTACCCATCATGGCCTCACTCACCAGTGAAGATGAAAAAGAAAATTCAAAGGATTCTGTTACGGGCTTATGATGGGTTTTGCGGAGCCTTCATGGACAATTACTGATCAACTGAAAACCTAATTATAGCAGTTAAAAATTACTATATACAGGGAAGACATGGTAGGTCTACAGCCTGTGTATTTTAATAATAATATTTTTTAAAGTACTAGGAATGCTAAGCATCCATTAATACTAATGCTATAATATTTAATTTGATGGAAAATCATGGCAGAGTTTCTCAAATTTCAGCAAGTGTTTTGTCATACTATTCTTTTTTAAATTATTTATTCATTTATTTTTATTTTTGGTTTGTCAGGTCTCAGCTACAGCATGCACGATCTTTGTTGTAGGTGTAGCATGTGGGCTCAGTAGTTGTAGCACGTGGGTTTAGTTGCCTTGCAGCATATAGGATCTTAGTTCCCCAACCAGAGATTAACACATTAATTTTTAATTTTTCTTATATAATTGAAGTACTGACTCTAAGCTGCAGTGACTATATCTGAGGATAATTCTGTCTGGAGAGTGAAAGTGTTAGTTGCCCAGTCGTGTCCAACTCTTTGGCTCCTCTGTCCATGGAATTCTCCAGACAAGATAACTGGGGTGGGTTGCCATTCCCTTCTGCAGGGGACTTTCCCAGCCCAGGGATCAAACTGAGGTGGATTCTTTACCATCTAAGCCACTAAGAACAATGCAATTCTGTCTTGAAGTAAGTAAAAAATTAAAAAAAAAAAAATCCAACCATGGAACTAGTATGTTTTCCTTTTCATCTTATTTATTTGATGTCAGCCTCAACAAAGTCTGCTCAATGTGTGTGTGTTGTGTTTCTTTCTTTTTTTTTTTTTTGATAGATTTATTTATTGAGGCTTTTAAAGGCTATAGTATGTGAAATGGTGTGGGTGGATGTTGCATCTTTAGATAGATTCTTTCTTGCTTTCTTTCTTTCTTTTTTTTTTTTTTGCACAACCAGGTGTCTCTTCATACATATAAATGCATTGTTTAGGTATTAGGGAGCAAGGAGGAAGACAATGATGTATAAACCATGTTACTACCTAGTTTTTGGTAAAGAAACATTTGAAAAATGTCACTACTGTACAAGCTTTCATGTGCTAGTGATAAAGATACATAATTAAAAGATGTAAGAATTCAGAAGAAAGAGAAATCACATTTGGAATGTCAGCAGGGAAGACTGCCAGAGTCTTTTATAGTATTACTGTGTGGGAACTAAGTGTAGTGAGGAAAGCTAAAGCACAAAAGTCTCTAGGAAAGAGAAGCAATCAAACAGTTTCAGAAACAACAAATTTTATGAAGATGGTTGTAAAGTTTGAAAAGCAGTAAAGCTCATATGGTACAAGTCCATGTACTGCAACTTTCACAACTTATACTGAATATACTGGTCTTTAGAAATAAAAGCCATGACAGGAGCAAGGCTTTGGTGACAGGACCACAAGGCAAAATATTATTCAGAAACATTCCTTAAAATACTTCAAAATAACTGGACATTAGTTAGCAACAAGAATAACAGAATGGTTCCCTAACTTCCAAAACAGGTGGGATGTTACACCTTCTTCCTTGTTGGATCATTAATTCTTTCTAAGCCTTACAGGATAACCAAGATATATGCAATGCTTGACATTTAGTTTTCTATTTTTAATTTAGTTGAACATGACTGTTTCTGATGAGAAATGCTGGAGTCTTTGTTATTGTCTATCTGGAAAATCTAGGCCTACAGAGTCTTTCCACCTGAAAGGAAATGAAATATCTAAGATTATTAAATATGACTATACAGAAAAATTTCCAGAGAATTCCAGAAGGGTCACAAAGGTAAGAGCCACCCTTTTTTTTCTTTCTGAGCACATTGTTATCTCAGTGATACTAACAGCTGATGCCACGATCTATATCTTTTTAAAAAATATCTTATTTTTGAAAAATAAAAATGCACACACAAAAATAAGATCAAATGTCATATTATCCCAGAGTACTGCAGGCACACACACACACACACACACACACACACACACATATGGATACATACCCCCAGAAGATTCTATAGACTGTTGATAGAAAGATGATTTATATCAGCCTCAAACTGGAAACTGTTCAAATGTCCATAAATATGAGAAAAATAGAAAATTGGGGTAAGGTTAGGCAATGTAATTCTACACAATGTAATTCTAAATATGTTGTAAATAAGGAACATATTTCACTTCAGTACACTTTAGTCACTCAGTCGTGTCCTATTCTTTGTGCCCCATGGACTACAGGACATCCAGGCCTTATTGTCCATTACTAACTTTCAGAGTTTACTCAAAATTATGTCTATTGACTTGGTGATGCCAACAACCATCTCATCCTCTGTCACCCCCTACTCCTGCCTTCAATCTTTAGCAGCATCAGGGTCTTTTCCAGTGAGTCAGTTCTTCACATCAGGTGGCCAAAGTATTGGAGTTTCAGCTTTAGCATCAGTCCTTCCAATGAATATTCAGGACTAAATTCCTTTAAGATGAGCTAGTTGGATCTCCTTGCAGTCCAAAGGACTCTCAAGAGTCTTCTCCAACACCACAGTTCAAAAGCATCAATTCTTCAGTGCTCAGCTTTCTTTATAGTCCGACTCTCACATACATACATGACTACTGAAAAAACCGTCAGTTCAGCTCAGTTCAGCCGCTCAGTTGTGTCCGACTCTTTGCAACCTCATGAATCGCAGCACACCAGGCCTCCCTGTCCATCACCAACTCCCAGAGTTCACTCAAACTAACATTCATAGAGTTGGTGATGCCATCCAGCCATCTCATTCTCTGTTGTCCCCTTCTCTTCCTGCTCCCAATCCCTCTCAGCATCAGAGTCTTTCCCAATGAGTCAACTCTTCACATGAGGTGGCCAAAGTACTGAAGTTTCAGCTTTAGCATCAGTCCTTCCAAAGAATACCCAGGACTGATCTCCTTCAGAATGGACTGATTGGATTTCCTTGCAGTCCAAGGGACTTCTCAAGAGTCTTCTCCAACACCACACTTCAAAAGCATCAATTCTTTGGTGCTCAGCTTTCTTCACAGTCCAACTCTCACACCCTTCATGACCACTGGAAAAACCATAGCCTTGACAAGACGGACCTTTGTTGGCAAAGTAATGTCTCTGCTTTTTAATATGCTATTTAGGGTGGTCATAACTTTCCTTCCAAGGAGTAAGAGTCTTTTAATTTCATGACTGCAGTCACCATCTGCAGTGATTTTGGAGCCCCCCCAAAATAAAGTGTGACACTGCTTCCACTATTGCCCCCTCTATTTCCCATGAAGTGATGGGGCTGGATGCCATGATCTTTGTTTTCTGAATGTTGAGCTTTAAGCCAACTTTTTCACTCTCCTCTTTAACTTTCATCAAGAGGCTTTTTTGGGGGATCCCTGGTGGCTCAGAGGTTAAAGTGCCTGCCTCCAATGCAGGAGACCCGGGTGTGATTCCTGGGTCGGGAAGATCCCCTGGAGAAGGAAATGGCAATCCACTCCGGTATTCTTGCCTGGAGAATCCCATGCACGCAGAAACCTAGTAGGTTACAGTCCACGGGGTCGCAAAGAGTCGGACACGACTGAGCGACTTCACCACCACCAAGAGGCTTTTTAGTTCCTCTTCACTTTCTTCCGTAAGGGTGGTGTCATCTGCATATCTGAGGTTATTGATATTTCTCCTGGCAATCTTGATTCCAGCTTGTGCTTCTTCCAGCCCAGTGTTTCTCATGATGTACTCTGCATATAAGTTAAATAATCAGAGTGACAATATACAGCCTTGACCTGCTGCTTTTCCTATTTGGAACCAGTCTGTTGTTCCATGTCCAGTTCTAACTGTTACTTCCTGACCTGCATATAGGTTTCTCAAGCGGCAGGTCGTAGTACCCCATTTTATAATTTATTGCAAGAACTGAATCAGGAATCTCTCTGAATTGCTAACTGTGGTGCAAAATTTGTCTCATTTGAATTTCTACTTGCTGAATATTTTACTGCTGAAATCTTTGTCTTAATTAATTCTGGTTTTTTCCTATGTTTCATCTTCTTCCCAATTTTCTTTGACTAGGTTTGTATTGATTTCATAGGGCAGCTGTAACAAATGACCATAAGCTTGATAGTTTAAAACAACACTCATGTATGCTTTCACAGATCAGGAGACTAGAAATCTGACCTCAAGGTGCTGGTAAATTTGATTTCTTTTAGAGACTCTGCCCCAAATCCTCTCTTTCCCAGCTCCTGATGGTTGGAATTGTCCTTGGAATCTCTTGGTTTGTACATGCATCACTCCAATATGCCTCCGTCTTCACATAGCATCTTCTCAACATGTCTCCTTGTCTTTTCACCAGATCTTCTTATAAAAACATCAGTCATTGTTTTCAGGGTCCTTATCAATCTGCAATAGCTTTATCTTAACTAATTACATCTGCAAACGTACAATATCTAAATACAATCACATTCTGAGGTTCTGATTGGCATTAAATTTTCTTTTGGGGGGGGGGATGGGCACTATTCAACACAGTACAAACCTCAGCTTTATTCTAGCTTTGCTTAATCTCTGAAATCTGTAGTTTCCAGTCTGGTATAAGCATCCTCTCCTGTGGCTGCCAGTTACAGGCCACTTTTTTCTCTGGAAGTAGCTAAAACTGACATACTTTTCAAGTAGGTTACAGCAGCTGATGTGTTTTGTTCCTATTTGTTAGAAATCAGGACATTTTGTGTTCTTGTAAACGTCAGATAATAAACTGCTCTTAGTGCAGGGACCATACTTAAAACTGCTGCTCTAGATGAAATTAGCATAGCTTGTCCTCACGGTCTGAGAAGATCTATCCACACATCTGGACACATTACCCCACACCCCTTCTCAGTTAGAAGGTGAGGGTTTCAATTTTTTAATTTTCTCTATACAAGATCCCTTTTATTTGAGTGTAGTAAGCTTCACTGGCTAACAGTTTTCAGAGAAAGTGATATCTTAATCATTCTATGGGAAAAAACAAACAAACCAACAAACTATGAATTAGTGACCTGGACTAGCTGCCAATATGTAAAATGGGAGATAAAGAAAATAACAAGAATTCTTTCTTCTAAAGAAATTCTGTTATTTCTTCAGTTGTTAATTTAGAAGCTGATTTTTTTTCTTTTCTTTCTAGTTACCTTAGCAAACTGAATTTCTACAGTTAAAAGTTAAACTGTAGTGTATTAAAATTTTGAACTTTATTTGAGCAAACACCAATTTGAATCAGCTAATGCCAAATAGAAAAAGGCTTGGAGCTTTCCACCAGCAGGAAACGTGGGAAAGCAAATGGGTAAGCAAAGCAAGGAAATTATTTGACTGGCTATAGCTAAGGTTATTGCCTTTTTTGGGAAACCTAGCTGACTGTTAAGGATTGGTTTTTCTTTCTTTTCTTTTTTTTTAATTTCAATTATGGATATTTTATTTATCTATTTTTACTTTATTCTAGTTTACAATCCTGAATTCCCCTCCCACCTCCCACCCCATATCATCTCTCTGGATCATCCCCGTGCACCAGCCCCAAGCATCCTGTATCCTGCATCAAACGTAGACTGGCACTTCATTTCTTACATGATAGTATACATGTTTCAATGCTATTCTCCCAAATCATCCCACCCTCTCCCTCTCCGTCAGAGGCCAAAAGTCCATTTGATATATCTGTGTCTCTTTTGTTGTCTCACATACAAGGTCATCATTACTTTCTTTCTAAATTCCATATATATGTGTCAGTATACTGTATTGACGTTTTTCCTTCTGGCTTACTTCACTCTGTACAATCGGCTACAGTTTCATCCATCTCATTAGAATTGATTCAAATTTATTCTTTTTAATGGCTGAGTAATACTCTATCGTGTATATGTACCACTGCATTCTTATCCATTCATCTGCTGATGGACATCTAGGTTGTCTCCACATCCTGGCCATTATAAACAGTGCTGCAATGAACATTGGGGTACATGTGTCTCTTTCAATTCTGGTTTCCTCGGTGTGTATGCCCGGCAGTGGGATTGCTGGGTCATAAGGCAGTTCTATTTGCAATTTTTAAAGGAATCTCCACACTGTTTTCCATAGTGGCTGTACTAATTTGCATTCCCACCAACAGTGTAAGAGGGTTCCCTTTTCTCCACATCCTCTCCAGCATTTATTGCTTGTAGACTTTTGGATCACAGACATTCTGACTGGTGTGGAATGGTGCCTCATTGTGGTCTTGATTTGCATTTCTCTGATAATGAGTGAAGTTGAGCATCTTTTCATGTGTTTGTTAGCCATCCGTATGTCTTCTTTGGAGAAATGCCTATTTAGTTCTTAAGTTTTGATTTTTTTTAATCTTAAGGCATTTACAGGTATTGACTCTGGCTTGGATTTCAGCCTACTTTTACAGACTGCTAAGGCCTTAGAGTTTTTTAGGACTGAACCCTGCAGTCCTACAAAGACCTGTGCTTGCCTAACTTCAAGATGGAAGAAAAGCCCAGAATTAGCAACAAAAACATCAGTGGTTTGATGAAAGGGGGAACTTACATGTCTGAAGCACAGTCCCAGGGCAACAAGCCACCACATATTGTGGTCAGCAGTCTTAGTGCCAGGGAGGAAGGGGAGATTGCTAGTTATAAGAGAATTGATAACAGGTTGACTCACCAGTACCAAGGAAACCAGCAGAGGGGCATGCCCCTTACCATCCATTTGATAAGAGCAGTCACTAGCTGGGGGCCTGAGGCAAGTGTATAGGAAAGTCAGTCATGTATGTAGGGTATAGTTGATGCAGGTATTGGTCTGGCAGGGGATGTGAAGAGACAAGAGAACAGCCACCTTGAGTGATCTGACCATACAAGCTCCCTAAGTCTAACGTCTTCCTGTTTAATTAATTTAAGAGCACTGCCCACAGCCCTGGACTAAGTGTATGCCTGAGGCTGAGGCTAACTAGTCTGGGTATGGGAAAATGAAAAGAAAAAAGTACCTTAATAAAAACAAAATACCATACCTATCACAACATTCACACTTTTGATTTTTTAACAAATATTTATCTATTGCCAACAACATTCTCAGAAATCTCATGTACAGTATTTCACACTTATTACTTATTTCAATAATTTACTGTGGATGGATGTATCCTACCGTTATATTGCATACAGTTCTTCAGTAGTTCCTGGTTGTCAAAGCATTTTTCCCTGCATTTTCTCATTTGCAATTAAAACTTTCAAGGATTAGAGTGCTTATTTTTAGCTGCAAGTATTGAGACTCAAATAAGCACAAGGTTATAGAACTATTACAAGGAAAAAAATCAGAAAATTTTCAGCTTTTGTGAAAACTATTTTAGTGCACTTTACATATATCCCTAGAGAAAGATTATGTAATTCTGTCAAAAATAGTATTGTCTTAGGCATCTTGCAGAATTTTTGAGGCTGAGGTTTATAGTGTGTATCCCAAAAAATTTTGGGGTAGGGGATTGTCTTTCTGTTTCAAACAACGTTGTTAAAAGAATTAAGTAATATTTACTTGAAAGATTTTACAAAAATTAAAATAATATTATTTTATATTATGTTTATAGGTGCCTAACACAGTACTTGTTGCAGATCAGATCATGCTAGCTGACTACCATATTCATTTTCTACTTCTTTATTCATAACAAAATTCTATTTTTAGTAGCTGTGTAGGATAAAAGCTATGTTGTCAGACCCAATTGCAGATGAAAGAACCATGTGACTAACATCTAACCACAAGTTTGAAATATAAATTTGAGATTTAAAAAAGCCATCTGATGGTGAGGAAAGGACAAAANTTCTTTATTCATAACAAAATTCTATTTTTAGTAGCTGTGTAGGATAAAAGCTATGTTGTCAGACCCAATTGCAGATGAAAGAACCATGTGACTAACATCTAACCACAAGTTTGAAATATAAATTTGAGATTTAAAAAAGCCATCTGATGGTGAGGAAAGGACAAAAGCCATCCCTTATCAAGAATCTTGCACTGTTATAAAGTGGAGGTCCACTATCGCTAGAGAACAGGACACTTGCTCCAATCCAGGAGCTCACCCCCAAAATAGTCCAAGGGCCCGAAACAGCATTCAGGGCCATGGGAGAAGGGCCAGGAGTGCTAAGCCCTGTTGTTCTTATGAGAGCTGTGGCCTGAGCCCACAGCTAGACCAAGAGGACTGAGCCATCCGGCGCCCACCATAAGCTTCTCTTCAAGTCAGAGCAACAGAAGTTGACCCCTCGGCTTATGTTCACCTTCTGGACCTGTGTCACGCCTGCTTGCTGAAAACTGAGGGTAGAGTAAGAACACTAGTGAACAACTCTCAGGACTTCTACGATCCTTAATAAGCACAAAGCAGAAAATTCCATCTCTGGAGTAATTTGGAGTCTGTGGTGCCTCAAATCCAGCTTAACTACTCACTAAAATGACTCAACCGCTCCCATTGACAGTATGACAGAAAAAGAAGTATTCATTAAAACTACTTACCTCATCTCTATTCCACATACAATGTCCAATATGCATTGATAATGAAAACTATGAGACAACAAAATATGAAAAAATTACCAATTATCATTAGAAAAAGCAATCAATAAGACAAGACTCAGATTCGTTGGAAATATCAGAGACTGTAACATATTTATGATTAATATATTATGGTTTAAATTTAAAGAAAGGTTTGATTTCAAATGCATTGTTAATCAGCTACATATCAATACAAAATAAAAAGTTTTTAAAAAGTGTATTCAACATACACAGTAGGATATATCTTAATGTTAAATATACATTAAGCTGTTTTCAATAATGATATTAACAGTAGTATTAAAATCACTGTTTTCAAGTTATACATATTATATATAAAATGTAGTTCTTAGTGTCATGATGCAAAACATTGAAATATAAGTATAAAATGGTATGTGAATAAAACAAACAAGTATTTATACTAAAGTTATTTAAAAACATAAATATAGGTGTAAGAGAAATACTCAAAGATCTTAGTAAAAGTACTACATTTTTACAAATCCTAAACTTGAATATCAATGCTATAAACTTACATAATAGATTCTCCCTAAATAAGACTATAAAAAGTGACCATCCAAAAATAATAAGCACATCTACCATAAATGCTATTTTCCACTAAAGGGAAGCAGACTGTAGAAATACATACCTTTAGATCTGTGATAGGAAACATTCAAGATGAATTTGGATGATTCTGTTCAAAAGCAAAGACAATGAGATTGTATTAAAATGATACATGAGTCACATTAAAGGGATTCCTAGTAGCAAAGAGGGACAAAATTCAACATTAAAGAAAATAAAACCTACACTAGAAAGAAAGTAAACATATATATTAAGTTTATGAGTTCTTAAAAAATAGGAAAACTATCATGAAGCTCTTCGCATTTGAATTTGTTTAAAAACCAATTTGTTATTCTGAAAAATGCTAAACAAAGAGAAGCCATCAACCATACATGTAACCATTTCTATTGCTGTTCATTTGCTAAGTCATGTTCGACCCTGCAACACCCATTAACTGCAGCACCCAGCCTTCCTTGTCCTTCACCCTTTCCCGGAGTTTACTCAAACTCATGTCCAGTGAGTCAGTGATGCCATCCAACCATCTCATTCTCTGTCACCTCCTTTTCCTCTTGTCTTTAATGTTTTGCAGCATCAGGATCTTTTCCAGTGAGTTCTCCCATTACATTAAAACATAAAAGCCAAAACATAAAAGCTTCAGCTTCAACATTAATCCTTCCAATGACTATTCAGGCTCGAATTCCTTTAGGATTGACTGGATTAATTTCCTTGCTGTCCTAGGAAGTCTCAAGAGTCTTCTCCAATACCACAATCCAAAAAAATCAATTCTTTGGTGCTCTACCTTTGCTATGGTCCAACTCTCAAATCTGTACAGGCAAACCATTCAGTATCACAGTTATCCAAGTCTATTCCCCAACCAGTAATGCTGAAGAAGCTTAAGTTGAATGGTTTTATGAAGACCTACAAGATCTTTTAGAACTAACACCAAAAAAAGATGTCCTTTTCGTTGTAGGGGACTGGAATGCTAAAGTAGGAAGTCAAGAAACACCTGGAGTAACAGGTAAATGTGACCTTGGAACGCGGAACGAAGCAGGGCAAAGACTAATAGAGTTTTGCCAAGAAAATGCACTGGTCATAGCAAACACCCTCTTCCAACAACACAAGAGAAGACTCTACACATGGACATCACCAGATGGTCAACACTGAAATCAGACTGATTATATTCCATGCAGCTAAAGATGGAGAAGCTCTATACACTNACTTCTATGCAGAGTACATCATGAGAAACGCTGGACTAGAAGAAACACAAGCTGGAATGAAGATTGCTGGGAGAAATATTAATAACCTCAGATATGCAGATGACACCATCCTTATGGCAGAAAGTAAAGAGGAACTAAAAAGCCTCAGATATGCAGATGACACCATCCTTATGGCAGAAAGTGAAGAGGAACTTAAAATTGTCTTGATGAAAGTGAAAGAGGAGAGTGAAAAAGTTGGCTTAAAGCTCAACATTCAGTAAACGAAGGTCATGGCATCCTGCCCCGTCACTTCATGGGAAATAGATGGAGAAACAGTGGAAACAGTGTCAGACCTTGTTTTTTGGGACTCCAAAATCACTGCGGNTTAAAGCTCAACATTCAGTAAACGAAGGTCATGGCATCCTGCCCCGTCACTTCATGGGAAATAGATGGAGAAACAGTGGAAACAGTGTCAGACCTTGTTTTTTGGGACTCCAAAATCACTGCGGATGGAGACTGCAGCCATGAAATTAAAAGACGCTTACTCCTTGGAAGAAAAGTTATGACCAACCTAGATAGTATATTCAAAAGCAGAGACATTACTTTGCCAACTAAGGTCCATCTAGTCAAGGCTATGGTTTTTCCAGTGGTCATGTATGGATGTGAGAGTTGGACTGTGAAGAAGGCTGAGCACCGAAGAATTGATGCTTTTGAAGTGTGGTGTTGGAGAAGACTCTTGAGAGTCCCTTGGACTGCAAGGAGATCCAACCAGTCCATTCTGAAAGAAATCAACCCTGGGATTTCTTTGGAGGGAATGATGCTGAAGCTGAAGCTCCAGGACTTTGGCCATCTCATGCGAAGAGTTGGCTCACTGGAAAACATTCTGATGCTGGGAGGGACTGGGGGCATGAGGAGAATTGAACGACCGAGGATGAGATGGCTGGATGGCATCATGGACTCGATGGACATGAGTCTTAGTGAACTCCGAGAGATGGTGATGAACAGGGAGGCCTGACGTCCTGCTATTATTCATGGGGTCGCAAAGAATTGGACAAGACTGAGTGACTGAACTGAACTGAACTGGAAAATCTATATCCTTGACTATATGGACTTTTGTTGGCAAAGTGATGTCTCTGCTTTTTAATATGCTGTCTAAGTTTGTCATAGTTTTCCTTCCAGGCAGCAAGTTTGTTTTAATTTCATGGCTGCAGTCACCATCCACAAAAATTTTGGAGCCCAAGAAAATAAAATCTGTCACTGTTTCCATATTTTCCCCATCTGTTTGCCATGAAGTGATGGGACCAGATGCCATGATCTTCATTTTTTGAATGTTGCCTTTTAAGGAAGCCTTTTCACTCTCCTTTTTCACCTTCAAGAGGCTCTCTATTTCCTCTTTGGTTTCTGCCATTAAAGTGGTATAATCTGTGTATCTGAGGTTGATATTTCTCCCAACAATCTGATTCCACCTTGTGATTCATCCAGGCTGATATTTCACATGAATACTCTGCATATAAGTTAAATAAGCAGAGTGACAATGTACAGCCTTTAAAATACTCCTTCCCCAATTTTGAACCAGTCCACCATTTCATGTCCAGTTCTAACTGTTGCTCCTTGTCTTGAACACAGGGTTCTCAGGAGACAAGTAAGGTGGTTTGGTATATCACCTATTCAAGAATTTTCCAGCTTGTTGTGATACACACAGTTGAAGGTTTTAGCATAATCAATGAAGCAGAAGCAGATGGTTTGTTTTTCTTTTCAGAATTCCCTTGCTTTTTCTATGATCCATCCTATGTTGGCAATTTCATTTCTGGTTCATGGTTTCCATGCCTGTTCTAAATCCAGCTTGTTCTCAGTTATGTAAGTTATTGGTTCACATATGGCTGAAGGCTAGCTTGAAGGATTTTGAGAATAATCTTGTAGCATGTGAAATGAGTGCAATTGTATAGTAGTTGAGCACTCTTTGGCATTACCTTCCTTTGGGAATTAAAGGAAGAATGATCTTTCCAGTCCCATGTCTGCTGCTGAATTTTCCAAATTCCCTTACATATTAAGTACAACAGTTTAATATCATCTTTTAGGATTTTAAATAGCTCAGCTGAAATTATATCACCTCCACTAGTTTTGTTCATATTAATGCTTCCTAAGGCTTACTTAACTTCACACTCCAGGATGTCTAGCTCTATCTAGGTGAATGATCACACCATTGTGGTTATCCAGGTTATTCAGTCAGTTCTGTTCAGTCACTCAGTTGTGTCCAATTCTTTGTGACCACGTGGACTGCATGCAGCACATCAAGCTTCCCTATCCATCAACTCCCTGAGCTTGCTCAAACTCATGTCCATCGAGTTGGTGATGCCATCCAACCATCCCATACTCTGTCGTCCCCTTCTCCTCTCACCTTCAATCTTTGCCAGGATCAGGGTCTTTTCCAATGAGTCAGTTATTTGCATCAGGTAGCCAAAGTATCGGAATTTCAGCTTTAGCATCAATCCTTCCAATGTATATTCAGGACTGATTTCCTTTAGGATGGACTGGTAGGATCTCCTTGCAGTCCAAGGGACTCTCAAAAGTCTTCTCCAACACCACAGTTTAAAAGCATCAATTCTTCAGCACTCAGCTTTCTTTATGGCCCAACTCTTGCATCCATACATGACCACAGGAAAAACCACAGCTTTGACTGGATGGACCTTTGTCAGCAAAGTAATGTGTCTGTTTTTACTATGCCATCTGGGTTTGTCATAGCTTTTTTTCCAAGGAGCAAGTGTCTTTTAATTTCATGGCTGCAGTCACCATCTGCAGTGATTTATTAACACTTTTTTAAAGGTATATATTTATTTTTTAGTTGAAGGATAATTGCTTAACAGAATTTTTCTGTTTTCTGTCAAACTTCAACATGAATTTGCAATAGGTGTACCTATGTCCCCTTCCTCTTGAACCTCCCTCCCATCTTCCTTCCCATCCCATCACTCTAGGTTGATACAAAGCCTCTATTTGTGTTCCCTGGGTTATTCAAAAAATTCCCATTGGCTATCCATCTTGCATATGGTAATGTAAGTTTCCGTATTATTCACTTCATACATCTTATCCCCTTTTCTCCCCCTCCATGTCCATAAATCTGTTCTCTATGTCTGTTTCTCCATTGCTGCCCTGCAAATAAATACATTGTTAAAATCTTTCTAAATTCCATATATTTGTATTAGTATTTGATATTTATCTTTCACTTCCTGACTGACTACACTCTGTATAAAAGGTTCTAGATTCATCCACCTCATTAGAACAGACTCAAATGCATTCCTCTTTATGGCTGAGTAATATTCCATTACATATATGTACAAGCTTCTTTATCCATCCATATTTTGATGGATATCTAGGTTGTTTCCATTTTCAAATTATTGCAAATAGCACTTAAATGAACATTGTAGAGAATGTGTCTTTTTCAATTTTGGTTTTCTTAGGGTATATGTCTAGGAGTGAGATTTCTGAGTCATAAAGTGGTTTTATTCCTAGTTTTTAAAGAATCTCCATACCATCTTCCATAGTCGCTGTATCAGTTTACTTTCCTACCAACAGTGCAAGAGGATTCCTTTTTCTCCACACCCTCTCCAGCATTTATTGTTTGTAGGCTTTTTGTTGATGGTCATTCTGACCAATGTGAGGTGATACCTCATTGTAGTATTGATTTGTATTTCTCTAATAATGAATTTCTCTAATGAGCAATGTTAAGAATCTTTTCATGTGTTTATTTGCCATCTGTATGTCTTCTTTGTAAAAATGTCTATTTAGATCTTTTCCTCACTTTTTGATTAGGTTTGTTTTTCTGGCATTGAGTTGTATGAGCTGCTTGTATATTTTAGAAGTTAATNTGTCTGTTTTTACTATGCCATCTGGGTTTGTCATAGCTTTTTTTCCAAGGAGCAAGTGTCTTTTAATTTCATGGCTGCAGTCACCATCTGCAGTGATTTATTAACACTTTTTTAAAGGTATATATTTATTTTTTAGTTGAAGGATAATTGCTTAACAGAATTTTTCTGTTTTCTGTCAAACTTCAACATGAATTTGCAATAGGTGTACCTATGTCCCCTTCCTCTTGAACCTCCCTCCCATCTTCCTTCCCATCCCATCACTCTAGGTTGATACAAAGCCTCTATTTGTGTTCCCTGGGTTATTCAAAAAATTCCCATTGGCTATCCATCTTGCATATGGTAATGTAAGTTTCCGTATTATTCACTTCATACATCTTATCCCCTTTTCTCCCCCTCCATGTCCATAAATCTGTTCTCTATGTCTGTTTCTCCATTGCTGCCCTGCAAATAAATACATTGTTAAAATCTTTCTAAATTCCATATATTTGTATTAGTATTTGATATTTATCTTTCACTTCCTGACTGACTACACTCTGTATAAAAGGTTCTAGATTCATCCACCTCATTAGAACAGACTCAAATGCATTCCTCTTTATGGCTGAGTAATATTCCATTACATATATGTACAAGCTTCTTTATCCATCCATATTTTGATGGATATCTAGGTTGTTTCCATTTTCAAATTATTGCAAATAGCACTTAAATGAACATTGTAGAGAATGTGTCTTTTTCAATTTTGGTTTTCTTAGGGTATATGTCTAGGAGTGAGATTTCTGAGTCATAAAGTGGTTTTATTCCTAGTTTTTAAAGAATCTCCATACCATCTTCCATAGTCGCTGTATCAGTTTACTTTCCTACCAACAGTGCAAGAGGATTCCTTTTTCTCCACACCCTCTCCAGCATTTATTGTTTGTAGGCTTTTTGTTGATGGTCATTCTGACCAATGTGAGGTGATACCTCATTGTAGTATTGATTTGTATTTCTCTAATAATGAATTTCTCTAATGAGCAATGTTAAGAATCTTTTCATGTGTTTATTTGCCATCTGTATGTCTTCTTTGTAAAAATGTCTATTTAGATCTTTTCCTCACTTTTTGATTAGGTTTGTTTTTCTGGCATTGAGTTGTATGAGCTGCTTGTATATTTTAGAAGTTAATTATTTTTTAATATAAATTTATTTATTTTAATTGGAGGTTAATTACTTTACAATATTGTATTGGTTTTGCCATACATCAACATGAATACACCACAGGTATAGACGTGTTCCCCATCCTGAACACCCCTCTGGGTTGTCCCAGTGCACCAGCCCCAAGCACCCAGTATCAGGCATCGAACTTGGACTGGTAACTCATTTCATATATGATATTATACATGTTTCAGTGTCATTCTCCGAAATCATCCCACCCTTTCCCTCTCCCACAGAGTCCAAAAGACTGTTCTATACATCTGTGTCTCTTTTTCTGTCTCACATACAGGGTTATCATTTGCCAGTTGTTTCATTTGCTTTTATTTTCTCCCATTCTGAGGGTTGTCTTTTCATTTTGTTTATCATTTCCTTTGCTGTGCAAAAGCTTTTGAGTTTAAATAGGTCCCACATGTTTATTTTTGTTTTTATTTTCATTACTTTAGGAGGTGGGTCACAGAGGATCTTGCTTTGATTTATGTCATCAAGTGTTCTGTCTGTGTTTTCTTCTTTTATAGTTTCTGATCTTACATTTAAGTCATTAATCCATGAGGCAAAGAGAGCCTCTTCAATAAGTGTTGCTGAGAAAACTGGACAGCTACAGGTAAAAGAATGAAATTAGAACACTTCCTAACATACATGAAATATTCCCTTAATATCCTTAATTTTCTGGAAGAGATCTCTAGTCTTTCCCATTCTATTGTTTTCCTCTGTTTCTTTGCATTGTTCACTTAAGAAGCCTTTCTTATCTTTCGTTGCTATTCTCTGGAACTCTGTGTTCAGTTTGGTTTATCTTTTCCTTTCTGCTTTGCCTTTCACTCCTCTTTTCTCAGCTATTTGTAAGGCCTCCTCAGACAACCATTTTGCCTTCTTCCATTTCTTTTTCTTAGGATGCTTTTAATCACCACCTCCTGCACAGTGTTATGAACTTCCACCCATGTTGTTCAGGCACTCTGTCTACTAAATCTAATACTTTGAATCTATTTGTCACCTCCACTGTATAATCATAAGGGTCATACCTGATTTAGGTCATACCTGAATGGCCTAGTGGTTTTCCCTACTTTCTTCAATTTGAGCCATTTCTACTAGATCTATAAAATTTAATAATCTAATTATTGATGAGATACATTATTTTTTAGGGAAGTATTCCAGAAAGTAGTGCAAAGGAACTAACAAAGGTGAATATCAACAATTTGTAACCCCTGATAAGACAGTAAATTGAGGCTTTGATCTTAAATGACTGCCAAAATCTTTATATAAAAGACTACTGGGAAATTTATTATCAAGAAAAGAGACTGACTGCACTGATATTGATAAATCTTAACATTATTGAATGAGAGATAATCTGGATCACATTTCAAGTGATGTTCTAACATATAAACTGCATCAACTATGAATACATGGTGTTCTTTCAAAAAACTGAGCCTGAATTCCATCTATCTAAAAATGTCTCTGAAATATAAAACATAGAAATGGTATCTCATGGGTGTAGTTTTCAAATCTCAATATAGAAAATTTTACCACACAAATTACCCAAAGTTTTCATTCTTTTTTAAGGGAGGTAGAAACTATAAATTAAATAAACTTATTAATTCACTTGCAAATTGTGAACCTTGTTTTTATTCTAAATTGAGAAGATCAACTGTAAAAATATAATAAAATAAGGGAAATTTGAACAATAGCTGAATATTTGATAACTATGATTATTGTTAACTTTTAGTTGTCATAGTGTAATATTTTTATGTTTAAAAAAAGTATGCTGATTTTTTAGATATAAATACTGAAGTGTTAACATATTAGAAGTTATAATGTATATTTTTGTTTTAAAATAACTTATATGTGTTAAGTTAAGGAGGAAGTGGTTGGGTGTATATAGAAAAAAATTAAATTGACCATGAATTATTAACTGTTATGGTTTTTCCAGTGGTCATGTATGGATGTGAGAGTTGGACTGTGAAGAAAGCTGAGTGCCAAAGAATTTATGCTTTTGAACTGTGGTGTTGGAGAAGACTCTTGAGAGTTGCTTGAACTGCAGAGATCCAACCAGTCCATTCTGAAGGAGATCAGTCCTTGGATTTCTTTGGAAGGAATGATACTAAAGCTGAAACTCCAGTACTTTGGCCACCTCATGCAAAGAGTTGACTCATTGGAAAAGACTCTGATGCTGAGAGGGATTGGGGGCAGGAGGAGAAGGGGACGACCAAGGATGAGATTGTTGGATGGCATCACCGACTCTATGGACATGAGTTTGAGTGAATTCCAGGAGTTGGTGATGGACAGGGAGGCCTGGTGTGCTGCGATTCATGGGGTCGCAAAGAGTAGGACACGACTGAGCGAATGAACTGAACTGAACTGAACTGAAAGCTCAGAAATGGGTACATAGGGATTCACCACTTTTCTCTTTATTATGTATTTGAAATTTTCCTTAATGAAAGTTAAAATTCAAAAGAAGAAAGAAAATTTAACAATATTTTTACATTTTTGTGCTAATATTAAATTATTCATGAGTTGAATAAATATAACTAAGTGAAATGGCAAATATTAATATAAAAATGTGTGACATTCTTATATTAAGGAAATTTCATAGTCAAACATGATTACAACAAACAAATAGAAGAAACTAATATTTAATAAATTAAAATTTCAATCTTAATAGTTAGGAAAATAATAAAAGAATGAAGTCAAACCATGTGACAAATACTAAGTATAAATTAAAGAGAGGGAAAACAGTGACACCGTGGCTGTCAGGAGCATGTAAATATAAGCATCTCAGTAGATGACTACAATTTCTTGGCAAATTAGGAATAGAAGAACATTTCTTTAGTATAAACTGAATCTACCAAAATCCTTAATCTTGATTTGAAGCGTCATAAATGGTCTCTTTAAAATCAAGAACTAAGTGAGCATACTTAATATCACTGTTTCCAGACAATATTGAGTAGGAAGGTTATAGCTATGCCCATAATAAAACCAAATAAATAATTAAAACTAATAAGCATTTGAAAAGAAGAACCTATACTCTCATCATGTACAGATAATATGTTTACCTACAGAGAAAATCTAACATTGTACACAGAAAAATATTTGAATTAATGAGTTTAGAAAGATATCTAGATATAAAATCAGTATGGAAGAAATGTGCTTACTGAAATTCATTTCTTCTAACTATGGGGTTTATAGGTTTGTACAATGATCTGGAAATAAAAGAGAGGTTTACTGTTATATGCTATATACTATTATAATAGCTTTGCTCAGTCTGCACAAGGTCAGACATTGAAGGTGAGCTTCCTTTATATTGAACACAGTTCTCACTATCTAGCCTTTAGAATCATATGGGGAGCTTTCAAAACTTCTGATACATGGGGGTCACCTCCAGAAATGCTGATTTAATTGGTCTGTGTAATAGCTACTAGATTTTCAAAACTTTCAATTAAATTGAGAACTACTTTAAGAGTGGAAAAGTAAATGATTTAAATACCTTTACTCTCATCCCAGGATTTATGACTCAGGTCATTGGCCATCAAACTAAGCTTCAAGGAGTTCATGTATTAATGACTTAATTTGCCTGAGTTGTTTGGGTTCCAACTTGATTTTTGGCATATTTTCACTAAGGCATTGAACCTTACATGTTCCTTAGTACAGCATTCCCCTCAAAACTCCTCATGGTATTTATGAAAAATACAAATTATTAAACTATTTCCTATACTCTGAAGGATGAAGAGATTTGGACAGTAAACAAAAGCCCAAATTATTCTTCTAATCAAGTAAATTGATTTACTTGATAAATTAATCGAGATGTTGCATAAATGAAGCCATTGACTTTATTAAAGTGTATTTTATATTTTATCATTTTTATCTACTCTACTGATAAAAGACCAAGGTAAAATTTTTGTTTTCTATGATTAGGAAATATTTATTTGCTTCAAAAAGTACATAAGGACTTAGAAGCATCCGTGTCCTGGTGATAACCTGGCTAAGGATTGAATAGTCTTGAACTCAGTACAAATTGCTTCATCTAGACCAAAGTGTGAGAAAAAAGATATGACATCACTTTATGGTTTTGGTAAACAATGGCTTTAAATATTTCAAAATGAATTATAACCTTAGCAATAAGGAGCATCAGACAACAGTGACCTAATTAAAAATTTTAAGAGTTTAAGCTTGTCTGGCTTTGACTACAAGAGAAAAGGCAACTGCTGATCGAGTGATTATTTCAGCTCTCCTGATAGGGATTTCAGTTACACTGAATTATTTTCAGTCAACACAGCTGATAGGCAGTTTTGGGGAACAATATTATGAAATTCAATAATTTATAAGCAAGTGTAAGTGAGTTCACATTTGAAAACTTTGAGTTTGATAATACATACATGTTAGTCCCTCAGTCATGTCCAACTCTGCAACCCCATAGACTGTAGCCCTCCAGGCTCCTCTATCCATGGGATTTCCCAGGCAAGAATAGTGGAGTGAGTAGCTGTTCCCTTCTCCAGGGGATCTTCCCAGCCCAGGGACTGAACTTGGGTCTCCTGCATTGCAGGAAGAGTCTTTGCCTTCTGAGCCATCAGGGAATAATGCTTCATTTTAATTGGATTTTGTGATATCTTCTGTGTTTTAGAAATGTCTACATGAAGGTTTTAGCTAAAATATTAATATAAACCTCATTTTGTGTGAAAACACCTGACAACAATATTTAGAGCAATAAACACATTTAAACTAAGAGATGTGTTGTTTCAGTTATAAACAATTACTGTAGTATGGGTGAACATAGATCTTGAACTGTGCAATATCTCTGGTCTCTTTGAAATAGCTTGTATATCAAAAATAGATGAAAAATAGTATTGAAATATATACATTACCATGTATAAACTAGATTTGGAAGTTGCTGTATAACACAGAAAGTTCGGTCTAGTGTTCTGTGATGACCCAGAGGGGTGAGATGGGGCAAGCTTGTGGAGGAGGCTTAACATGGAGGGGATATATGTATATTTATGGCTGATTCACACTGTTGTGTGACAGAAACCAAAACAACATTGTGAAACAATTATTCTTCAATTATTATAAAAAAGAAATAGGTGCTTTAAATAGAGTAAAAATAACATCAGAGGTGTTCAAGATTAATATGACTGTTTCAGAGATAAATGTCTGTGTATTAGGTAATGTGAAGTCACTCAGTTGTGTCTGACTCTCCGCGACCCCATGGGCTGCAGCCCACCAGGCTCCTCCGTCCATGGGAGTCTCCAGGCAAGAGTACCGGAGTGGGGTGCCATTGCTTTCTCCAGGACCACTCATTCAGATAAAATGTTTCTTTAAGACACATTATGAAACAAAGTCTAAATTTCTCATGAAATTTAGAAATTATTCATGAAACTTGTTAATGGTTCCAGTAAGAATTAAATGTGTTGGGCAGGAAAGAATTGTTAATGGTTCCAGTAAGAATTAAATGTGTTGGGCAGGAAAGAATTAATCAACTAGAGCAAAATAGATATTTTTTCCAAACTTTTAAACAGGCATTTTTAATGTTGGAAAAGAAGTTAACACACTAAAACAAAATAACTGTGAAGCCAAGATAAATAGAGCCTTGTTTGGATTTTCAACTTTGATGGCAATGTCTTTAGGCTTGTGATTTTCCTTATTTCACAGTACAATTGACCTTAGTGATTTTTCAATGGGAAATTAAATATAAATATTCACATTTTTATGTGAGTAAGTTCTTCCAATTATTTTTCTGTGAAATTTTCTGTGTATATGTGTATACATAATATTTTGGTATACATGTATAATATATATGGAAATATATATATATGAAATATGTGTGTGTAAGACAGAAATATATCTATATAATTTTGAAAAATCAAGGGCAAGGAACTTCTTAATGACTATGTGTCCCCAAATTTACATGTTGAGTATTCCATTCATTTATGTTTTGAACTTGTTGCCTTATTTTAAAAATAAATACTAATTCACTTGAATGAATATTTGTCAATGCTGCTTTTAGGGAATCTATATGACACCAATATTCCAAAAATCACACCGTGTTTCAAACTCCCTCTTTTAGCAAAATTTACCTTTAAATTAAGTGGTTTGAAAATACAGTTACCTTTAGATTAAGAAAGTATGACATTATAAAACATGGACTATATTATAATAATTATATAATTATTATTAAATAGTATTAATATATAAACTTAAATATTATAATATTTATTATATAATAAGGCTTTACTGGCTGAAATTTCACTTTTTTCTCACTGCAATTTTAAATGTATAAAAGACAAATTAATTTATGAAATAAGGAGATAGGAAGAGGGAATGAGTGCAAATTATTCAGCTCCTTGAACGGTTATTGGTTACTTATCATGACAATGAAATAATAATGTAGGTAAAACCAATCAACACAATATTGTAAAGTAAGCATCCTGCTGGGCATACACACCAAGGAAACCCAAATTGAAAGAGACACATGTACCCCAATGTTCACTGCAGCATTATTTATAATTGCCAGAACATGGAAACAACCCAGATGTCCATCAACAGATGAATGGATAAGAAAGCTGTGGTACATTGTATATACACAATGGAGTATTACTCAGCCCTTAAAAAGAATAAGTTTGACTCAGTTCTAATGAGATGGATGAAACTGGAGCCGATTATACAGAGTGAAGTAAGCCAGAAAGAAAAACACCAATACAGTATACTGACACATATATATGGAATTTAGGAAGATAGTAATGATGACCCTGTAAGTGAGACAATATAGGAGACACAAAAGTATAGAACGGACTTTTGGCATCTGGGGGAGAGGGAGAGGGTGGGATGATTTGGGAGAATGACACTGAACCATGTATATTATCATATAAGAAATGAAGTGCCAGTCTATGTTCAATGCAGGATACAGGTTGCTTGGGGCTGGTGTATGGGATGGAGGTGGGAGGGGGCTTCGGCATGGGGAGATCGTGTACACCTGTGGCTGATTCATGTCGATGTGTGGCAAAACCAATACAGTACTGTAAAACAGAATAAAGTATTAAAAAAAATTTTTTTAATACAGTGAAAAGGAAAAAAAAATAGATGATCAAATAAAGGCTAATTATTCATTCATACAGGCTCAATGGTGTCCAACTCTCTGCAACCCTATGGACTGTAGCTGGCCATATCCTTTGTCCATGGGATTTTCCAATCCAGAATACTGAAATGGATTTTCCTCCTCCAGGGCATCTTCCCAACTCAGGGATCAAAACCACATCTTTTTTTGGGGGGGTGGGGTAACATTTTTTTATTGAAGGATAATTGCTTTACAGAATTTTGTTTTCTATCAAAACTCAACATGAATCAGCCATAGGTATACATATATTCCCTCCCTTTTGAACTTCTCTCTTATCCCCCTCCCCATCCCATCCCTCTTAGATACAGAGACCCTGTTTGAGTTTCCTGAGCCATACAGCAAATTTGTATTGGCTATCTATTTTACATATGGTAAGTTTTCATGTTACTCTTTCCATACATCTCACCCTTTCCTCTCCTCTCCCCACGTCCATAACTCTATTCTCTATGTCTGTTTCTCCACTGATGCCCTGTAAATAAATTAAAAAACAAAAACAAAATACGTCTTCTGTGTCTCTTGCACTGCAGGCAGATCCTTTACCACTGAGCCAATTGAGAAGCCCAAAGGTTAATCACACAGTTCTAATTCACTTTTCCAGATTTTACTTAGCTAATTTCTGGTTTCCAAATGTATGTGTGTCACAAAAGGGGATTCTGTGACATTTTGAAGCGAGATATATTCAAACTTCTTGCTACAAATAAAAGACAACAACCACAATAGCATCCTACTACTAGTGACTCAGAGTTTAAAGTGTCTGCCTGCAATGCGGGAGACCCAGGTTAGATCCCTGGGTCGGGAAGATCCTCTGGAGAAGGAAATGGCAGCCCACTCCAGTATTCTTGCCTGGAGAATCCCATGGATGGAGGAACCTGGTAGGCTACAGTCCATGGGGTCACAAAGAGTTGAACACTACTGAGCGACTTTACTTCACTTTACTTTACTGATACTGTAGCATTCCCATTTGGGACTAAGAAAGGCATCTGATCAAAGAAAGAGGAGATGAACTGATAGGAAAAGAGCAGATACAAGCAATATTTTTGTGTTAAAGAACAAAAAGCTGTCAGGATGAACAGATGGGGACAGTGCTGCAAATGAGAGAAAAAAAAATGTGATGGACAAAAAGCAAAAATTATGAAGAAAAATGACAATGTATCTGATATGATGATAAATAGCAAATATTATTTAAACAAGACATACTCATTTATTTAAGAAGAAGATGAAGCACTATAAAAAAAAATGCATTGATTTTCTTCAAGGAATGTATTGTCGTTGTTGTTGTTCAGTCACTAAGTCATGTCCAACTCTTTGCGGCCCCATGGCTGGCAGTATACCAGGCTCACCTGTCCTTCAATACCTCCCAGGGTTGGCTCAAATTCATATCCACTGAGTCAGTGATGCTATCTAACAATCTCATCCTGTATCTTCCCTTTCTCTTAGTATCGTTGACAGCACCAGGATATTTTCCAGTGAGTCAGCTCTTCGGATCAGGTGGCCAAAGTATTAGCTAAAGCATCAGTCCTTCCAATAAATATTCAGAGTTGATTTCCTTTAGAATTAACTGGTTTGATCTCTTTGCTGTCCAAAGGACTCTCAAGAGTCTTCTCCAACACTACAATTCAAAATGTCAGTTCTTTGTCACTCAGTCTACTATATGGTCCAACTCTCACATCTGTACATGACTACTGGAAAAGCCATAGCTTTGACTCTCTGAACCTTTGTCAGCTAAGTGATGTCTCTGCTTTTTAATATGCTATCTAAGTTTGTTGTAGCTTTTCTTCAAAGGAGCAAGTGTCTTTTAATTTCATGGCTGAAGTCACCATTCAAAGTGATTTTAGAGACTAAGAAAATAAAATACACTACTGCTTCCACTTTTTCTCCATTTGCCATGAAGTCATGGGAGCAGTTGTCAATATCTTAGTTTTTTGAAAGTTGAGTTTCAAGCTAGCTTTTTCACTCTCCTCATTTACTCTCATATAGAGGTTATTTCCTTTTCACTTTATGAGATTAAAGTGGTATCATCTGCTTCTCTGAGATTGTTGATGCTTCTTTGACAATCTTGATTCCAGCTTGTGCTTTATCATGCCCAGAGTTTCTTACAATGTATTCTGCATAAAAGTACAGAATGACAATATACAACTGCATCATACTCCTTTCACAATTTTGAACCAGTCATTTGTTCTATGTCCGCTTCTAACTGTTGCTACTTGACTCACATACAGATTTCTCAGGAGACAGGTAAAGTGGTCTGGTATTCTCATCTCTTTAAGCACTTTCCACAATTTGATAAAGGGCTGCACTCAATATGCCAGCAAATTTGGAAAATTCCGCAATGGCCACAGGACTGGAAAAGGTCAGTTTTCATTCAAAATCCAAAGAAGGGCAATGCTGAAGGATGTTCAAACTAACACAATTATACTTATTTCACATACTAGCAAGTTATTGCTCAAAATCCTTTAAGCTAGGCTTCAACAGTACGTGAACTAAGAATTTCCAGAAGTATAAGCTGGGCTTAGAAAAGGTAGAGGAACCAAGATCAAATTGCCAACTCTGTTGGATCATAGAAAAAGAAAAAGAATTCCAGAAAAAAAAATCTACTTCTGCGTCACTAACTATGCTAAATCGTTTAGTTCAGTTCAGTTCAGTTCAGTCGCTCAGTTATGTCCGACTCTTTGTGACCCCATGAATCACAGCCAGGCCTCCCTGTCCATCACCATCTCCTGGAGTTCACTCAGACACATTCATCGAGTCTGTGATGCCATCCAACCATCTCATCCTCTGTGTGCTAAATCTCACAACAAACTGTGGAAAATTTTTAAAGAGATGGAATACCAGACTACCTTACTTGTCTAATGAGAAACCTGTATGCAGGTCAAGAAAAACAGTGAGAACCAGACATGCAACAATGGACTGGTTTAAAATTTGGAAACGAGTACATCAAGGCTGTATATTGTCACCCTGCTTATTTAACTTATCTGCAGAGTACACCATGCAAAACATCTTGTAGGATAAATCACAAGCCTCAATCAAGAATGCTGGAAAAAATACCAACAACCTCCAATATGCAAATGACACCATTCTAATGGCAGAAAGCAAAGAGATACTAAAGAGCCTCTTGACAAGGGTGAAAGAGGAGAGTGAAGAAGGTGGCTTAAAACTCAATACTGAAAAAATAAAGATCATGGCATCCAGTCCCATCACTTTATGGCAAATAGATGGGGAAAAGTGGAAACTGATATATTTTATTTTCTTGGACTTTGAAATCACTCTGGATGGTGACTGTAGCCATGGAACTAAAACCTTGCTTCTTTGAAGAAAAGTTATGACAAACCTAAACAGCATATTAAAAAGTGAAGACATCACTTTGTCAACAAAGGTTCGTAAAGTCAAAGCTACGTTTTTCCAATAGTCATGTATGGATGTGAGAGTTGGACTATAAAGAAGGCTTCAGTTCAGTTCAGTTCACTTACTCAGTCGTGTCCGACTCTTTGCGACCCCATGAATCACAGCATGCCAGGCCTCCCTATCCATCACAAACTCCCAGAGTTCACTCAAACTCATGTCCATCGAGTCAGTGATGCCATCCAGTCATCTCATCCTCTGTCGTCCCCTTCTCCTCCTGCCCCCAATCCCTCCCAGCATCAGAGTCTTTTCCAGTGAGTCAACTCTTCACATGAGGTGGCCAAAGTACTGGAGTTAGAGTTGAAGAATTAATGCTTTTAAACTGTGATGCTGGAGAAGACTCTTGAGAGTGCCTTGGGCTGCAAGAAGATCAAAGCAGTCAATTCTAAAGGAAATCAACCCTTAATATTCATTGGAAGAAATGATGCTGAAGTTGAAGCTCCAATACTTTGGCCACCAGATACAAAGAGTTGACTCATTTGAAAAAACCTTGGTGCTGGGAAAGATTAAGACAAGAAGAGAAGGTGACGACGGAAAATGAGATGGTTGGATAATATCACGGGCTCAATGGACATGATTTTGAGCAAACTCTGTGAGATAGAGAAGAACAGAGAAGCCTGGCGTGCTGCACTTCATGGGGGCACAAAGAGTCAGATATGGCTAAGTGACCGCACAGTTTGTTGTGATCGACACAGTCAATGAAGCAGAAAGTAGATGTTTTTCTGAAATCCCCTTGCTTTCTTCCTGATCCAACTGATGTTTATAATTTGATCTCTGGTTCCTCTCCTTTATAAATCCAGCTTGTACATCTGGGAGTGCTCTGTTCAAATGCTGCTAAAGCCTAGGTTAAAGAATTTTTAGCAAACCTTGCTAACATGTGAAAACAAGTGCAATTGTTTGATACTTTGAACATTCATTGGCATTGACCTTCTGGGAGACTAGAATGAAAATTGACCTTTTGTGGTCCTCTGGTCACTACTGAATTTTCCAAATTTGCTGACATATTAAGTGCAGCACTTTAACAGCATCATCTTTGAGGATTTTAACTAGTTCAACTGGAATTCTATCACTCCACTAACTTCATTCATAGCAATGCTTCCTAAGGCACATTTAACTTCACACTCCAAGATGTCTGGCTCTAGGTGAGTGACCACACCTTTACCATTATCTGGGTCATTAAGATATTTTGTGTCTAGTTTTTCTGTGTATTCATGCCTCCTCTCCTTAATTTCTTCCACTTCTTTTAGGCTTTATAATTTCTGTCTTTTATTATGCCTGTCCTTACATAAAATATTCACTTAATGTGACCAATTTTCTTGAAGAGATCTCTAGTCTTTTCCATAATATTGTTTTATCCTATTTCTTTGCATTTTTCATTTAAGGAGGCCTTCTTATCTCTCCTTGCTATTCTCTGGAATGCTGCATTCAGTTGGGTATATCTTTCCCTTTCTCCTTTGCCTTTCACTTCTTTTCTCAGCTATTTGTAAGGCCTCCTCAAACAACCATTTTGTCTGTTTGCATTTTTTAAAGGGGGTGGTGATTTTGGTCATTGCCTCCTGTACAATGTTAGGAACCTCTATCATAGTTCACCAGGTACTCTGTCTACCAGATCTAATCCCTTGAATCTATTTCTTACTTCCACTGTATAATCATAAGGCATTTGATTTAGGTCATACCTAGATGGCCTACTAGTTTTTCCTACTTTCTTCAATTCAAGCCCAAATTTTTAAAATTAATTTTAATTGAAGTCTAATTACTTCACAATATTGTAGTGGTTTTTTTATCATACATTGATGTGAATCAGCCATGGGTGTATATGTGTGCCCCATCCTGAACCCCTTCCCACCTCTCTCCCCATCCCATCCCTCAATAAGGAGGTCAGCTCCATGTATTGCTTTTGCTGACTGTGTAGAGCTTCTCCATCTTTGGCTAATAGAATATAATCAGTGTGATTTTGGTATTGACCATATGGTGATGTCTATATATAGAATCATATTTTGGGTTGTTGGGAGAGAGTTTTTACTATGATCAGTGTGTTCTCTTAACTAAACTCTGTTAGACTTTGCTCTGTTTCATTTTGTACTCCAAGGCCAAGCTTGGATGTTACTCCAGGTATTAATCTCAAATGATGAAAAGTACATCATTGTTTGTGTTAGTTGTAAGAGGTCTTGTAGATCTTTATAGAACCAGTCACCTTCAGCTTCTTTGTCATTAGTGTTTTAGGGCATAGACTTGAATTACTATGATGTTGAATGGTTTGCCTTGGAAATGAACTGAGATCATTCTGTCTTATGAGATTGCACCCAAGTACTGTATTTTGGGCTCTTTTGTTGACTATGAGGGCTCCATTATATATTTATTCTGAATTTAAAGGAAAAAATTCAAAATTATCTGGTTTATAGTATCTGAAGTTATTTTAGTGAGCTCAAAATGAATTTTCAAAATAATTTTGACACTGTAGATTGATGTAGATTGATTGGGTTTGTTGGACTATAAATAATACTTTTTAGAATAATATTTGCTCTGTTTATTAGGCAGTCTGACATAATATAATACTCAATGATTATTAATCCTTCTAAAGTTTAACAAAGAGACTAGAAAAGAGAATAGCTTAAAGTGCTTGGCACAAAGAGGGTAGCTCTGAATACATTATATTACAGTCTGTGATCAACAAAACAACAACTCCCGTAATCTTTATGCCAGGAACAAGCTTAAGTGTAGAAAATATTCTCTGTGTATATATCTAGCAAAATAAATTTTCATGAATGCTCTTGACTAGTGTATATGATCTTTTTATGTTGACAAGTCATCTGATTTCAATCTTTAAATTCTATTGCTATAAATATATAGCAATAGAATATTGCTATAAATATATAGCCCAAAAGAGACTGTTTTTTATCATAAACATTCATTAATATGCTTTTTAAAATAATTTTATTCCTAAATTCCAGAATTTTTTGCTATATCCTAACCTTTATACTAAAAATTCTGATATAATGTTTTTTCAAATAAAAATGTAAATTGTTGCATTCAAAAATCTATAACATATTAAGAGTTTTAAATTATGTAAATAAGAGGAGCTTAAACCTAAGAATTCTATCACAATATTATCCTTAACTGAGAAAATGAGCAGAAACTCAAAGAAAACTATCGTTCTCAATTAAAAATGTATCTTTAATGTTAGAGTGAATAACTATAATCATGTCAATCCACTGATTTGAAACAAGACTGGAGGTAAAAAGTCAACTGCTTTTTTGTTTCCATCTTCTAAATACATAAAAATTTATCTTCAAACTTGGAAATACAGTACAAAGAATTCAAAGAGAAAACTACTGTCTGAAAGGTGGAGACAATAACTCTTTTCATTACAAAAGAGCACAAAGCACAATTGCTTATACAAATTAATTCACTTTCAAGACTTATTCAATTTTTATTATGTGGTACTGGAATAATTTACAGATATTAGTCATTGTGGAGCATCCTTGAGAATTCATGGAAAGGAAAAATATTCTAAAAAATAGAATATTCCATCATCTTGATTTACAAATAATTGAAGGGATTTTTGAAAGCATAGACAAGTGAATTTGATATAACCTTTATTCCTTTTTTATTGCTAGATTATTCTAGTTCTGATTATGCAGCATATTATATTTATGCATTTTTTTTTCAGAATATTTTTCCTATGGTCCAAGCACATGACAATAATTTTATTATTTTAAACTGAATAGATGTTTACTCACATTACCATGCTTATTTTGTTAATTATTTATCAAAGAATAATGTGCATAGATAAAACATACAAATAAATTAAATAGGTGGATCAATTTTTAAGACTATACTTAGACTTTTGAGCACAACTAAAATAATAAACAATGTTCTTGGAGGAAGAAGATGGAAGAGAATAAGGTGGACAAGGAGTACATGTCTCTCCATGGATATCAGGAATACACCTTCAGACACAGAAGTGCTTGCAGAGCACCAGCTGAGAGTGGGCAGGAATACCTGACCACCAGTAAAGACTATATAGAACCATGCAAAACTTGGTAGGATGAAGGAACTGGGCGGAGGGGGGGGGGACAGAAGTGTTAATAGGATTGGACTTGCCCTCAGCACGTAGGGGAACTGAAACAGGGATTCTATCCCCAAATTGAGGCAATTAAAAGGGTCAGAAGAGAAACATGTGAGACTGAGAGTGAAGCAGGTGATTTATGGCAGCCAAAATGGAATGAAAAACAGAGAATTGGATTAAAGATTTACTGAGCATGGCCCTGTCCATCAGAACAAGACTCAATTTCCCCCTCAGTCAGTGTCTCCCATCAAGAAGATTTCAGGAGCCTTTAACCTTTCTCCATCAGATGGCAGACAGAATGAAAACCACAAGCACAGAAAACTAAACAATCTGATCACAAGGACCACAGCCTTGACTAACTCAATGAAACTATGAGCCATGCCGTGTAAAACAACTCAAGACAGATGGGTCATGGTGAAGAGTTCTGACAAAATGTGGTCCATTAGAGAAGGGAATAGCAAACCACCTCAATATTCCTGCCTTGAGAACACCATGAACCATATGAAAAGGCAAAAAGATAGGACACTGAAAGATGAATTCCCCAGGTTGGTAGCTGCCCAATATGCTACTGGAGATCAGTGGAGAAACAACACCAGAAAAAATGAAGAGACAGAGCCAAAGCAAAAACAACACCCAGTTGTGGATGTGACTGTGATGGAAGTAAAGTCTGATGCTATAAAGAACAATATTTCATAAGAACCTGGAATGTTGCATCCATGAATCCAGGCAAATTAGAAGTGGTCAAATAGGAGATGGCAAGAGTGAACATCAACATTTGAGGAATGAGTGAAATAAAATGGACTGGAACGGGTGAATTTAATGCAGATGAAAATCTGCTACTGTGGGCAAGAATCCCTTAGAACAAATGGAGTAGGCATCATAGTCAACAAAATAGTCGGAAATGCAGTACTTAGGTGCAATCTCAAAAATGACAGAATAATCTGTGTTCATTTTCAAGGCAAACCATTCAATATCACAATAATCCAAGTCTATATCATGAGCAGGAATGCTGAAGAAGCTGAAGTTGAAATGTTCTAAGAAGATCTACAAAATCTTCTAGAACTAATACCACAAAAAAGATGTCCTTTTCTTTATAGGGGACAGGAATGCAAATGTAAGAAGTCAAGAAATACCTGGAGTAACAGGCAAATTTGGCTTTGGAATACAGAATGAAGTAGGGCAAAGGCTAATACAGTCTTGCCAAGAGAATGCACTGGTCATAGCAAACACCCTCTTCCAATAACACAAGAGAAGACTCTACACGTGGACATCACCAGATGATCAATACTGAAATCAGATTGATTATATTTTTTTGCAGCCAAAGATGGAGAAGCTCTATACAGTCAGCAAAAACAAGACTGAGAGCTGACTGTGGCTCAGATCATGACCTCCTTATTGCCAAATTCATACTTAAATTGAAGAAAATATAGAAAACCACTAGAGCATTCAAGTATTACCTAAATCAAATCCCTTATGATTATACAGTGGAAGTGACAAATAGAGTCAAGGGATTATATCTGATAGAGTGCCTGAAGGACTATGGACAGAGGTTTGGGACACTGTATAGGAGTCAAGACATTCCTCAAGGGAAAGAAATGCAAAAAAGGTAAAATGGTTGTCTGAGGAGGTCTTACAAATAGCTGAGAAAAGAAGTAAAAGGTAAAGGAGAAAAGGAAAGAGATACCCATTTGTATGTAGAGTTCCAAAGGATCGCAAAGAGAGATAAGGAAGGTTTCCTCAGTGATCAAAGCAAAGTAATATAGTAAAAGAACAGAATGGGAAAGTCTAGAGACCTCTTCAAGAAAATTAGAGATACCGAAGGCACATTTCTTTCAAAGACAGGCACAATAAAGGACAGAAATGGTATGGACCTAACAGAAGCAAGAAATATTAAGAAGAAGTGGCAAGAATACACAGAAGAACTGTACAAAAAAAAAATCTTTACAACTCAGATAATCACAACGGTGTGATCACTCACCTAGAGCCAGACATCCTGGAGTGGGAAATCAAGTGAGCCTCAGGAGACATCACTACATACAAAGCTATTGGAGGTGATGAAATTTCAGTTGAACTATTTCAAATCCTAAAAGATGATGCTGTGAAAGTGCTGCACCTAATATGCCAGCAAATTTGGAAAACTTAGCAGTGGCCACAGGACTGGAAAATATCAGGTTTCTTTCCAACCCCAAAGAAACAAAATGCTAAAGAATGTTCAAACTACCACACAATTGTATTCATCTTACAGGCTAGTAAAGTAATCCTCAAAACTCTTCAAGTCAGGATTCAACAGTACATAAACCATTAACTTCCAGATATTCAAGCTGGATTTACAAAAGGCAGAGGAACCAGGTAATAAATTGCCAGCATCTGCTGGATCATTGAAAAAGCAAGAGAGTTCCAGAAAAATATCTATTTCTGTTTTATTGACTATGCCAAAGCCTTTCACAGTGTGAGTCACAACAAACTGTGGAAAATTCTTCAAGAGATGTGAATACCAGACCATTTANAGGCTAGTAAAGTAATCCTCAAAACTCTTCAAGTCAGGATTCAACAGTACATAAACCATTAACTTCCAGATATTCAAGCTGGATTTACAAAAGGCAGAGGAACCAGGTAATAAATTGCCAGCATCTGCTGGATCATTGAAAAAGCAAGAGAGTTCCAGAAAAATATCTATTTCTGTTTTATTGACTATGCCAAAGCCTTTCACAGTGTGAGTCACAACAAACTGTGGAAAATTCTTCAAGAGATGTGAATACCAGACCATTTACCTCCCTCCTGAGAAATCTGTATGCAGGTCAAGAAGCAACAGTTAGAACTGGACATGGAACAACAGACTGGTTCCAAATAGGGAAAGGAGTATGGCAAGGCTGTATATTGTCACCCTGCTTATTTAACTATATACAGAATACATCATGAGAAATACTAGGATTGATGAAACACAAGCTGGAATCAAGATTTCTTGGAGAAACATCAATAACCTCAGGTATGCAGATGACATCACCCTTAGGGCAGAAAGTGAAGAAGAACTAAAGAGCCTCTTGTTGAAAGTGAAAGAGGAGAGTGAAAAAGTTGATTTTTCAGAAAACTAAGACCACAGCTTCTGGTCCCATCACTTCATGGCAAATAGATGAGGAAACAATGAAAACAGTGACAAACTTTATTTTGGGAGGAAATCACCACAGATGGTGATGCCAGCCATGAAACTGAAAGATGCTTGCCCCTTGGAAGAAAAGCTATGACCAACCTAGACAGCACATTACTTTGCCAACAAAGATCTCTCTAGTTTAAGCTATGATTTTTCCAGTAGTCATGTATGGATGTGAGAGTTGGACCATAAAGAAAGCTGAGTGCTAAAGAACTGATGCTTTGGAACTGTGGTGTTGGAGAAGTCGCTTGGACTACAAGGAGATCCAACCAGTCCATCCTAAAGTAGACCAATCCTGGGTGTTCATTGGAAGGGCTGATTCTGAAGCTGAAACTCCAATACTCTGGCCACCTAATGAGAACTAACTCATTTGAAAAGACCCTGATGCTGGAAAACATTGAAGGCAGAAGGAGAAGGAGATGACAGAGGGTGAGATGGTTGGATGGCCATCAGTGGACATGAGTTTGAGTAAACTCCAGGAGTTGGTGATAGACAGGGCCTGGTGTGCTGCAGTCCATGAAGTCACAAAGAGTTGGAGACTTCCGAATGAGAATGAGACTATCCTTGTCACAGTCATATATACTCCAGACAGGGATGCAAGTCCTCTAGAAGGTAGTGGCTGAGAGATGGAATGTAGGGATTGTGGACCAGTTTCAGGACAAGATCTGCTGTAGAGTGTGGGGAAACATCCTGAGTAAATATGAGGGAGGAGATTGTGGTGGAAAATGCCTGTAGAGGAAAGTCAGGCAGCCATGGAAACAAGGACAATCTGCTGAGTCATGCATAGGTTGTGGAACCAACACTGTAGCCTCTCTCCCCTCACACAGCAGCACCAGCAGCTGAACAATATGGAGGCTGGGTCATCAAGCGCCTGATGCCTGGAACAACAGAGTAGGACCCCACCCAGGGTGCCCCTTTAGTTGTCTGATGTGCCCAACAACAGATTAGGACCCCAGCTGGGGTGGGGAGAGGGGGGCCATTTATGTGCCTGACACACCAAAGAACAGAGAATGATCCCAGGCAAGAGAGCTATCTAAGTGCCTGATTGAGTGGAGCAATGGAGAAAGACTAGCCAAAAAGACCTTTTGATCACCAGGTGCCAGAGGATCAAAAAAATGACTCTGATAGGGTCAAAACTCCTGCAACTGAGATAGTCTGTGTCCCTGCACACTTGGCACCATCAGGATCCTCACAACCCAAGGATCTGTCAGTAACACCCTGTGCAGGAAGCCTCATCCAAATAGCAAGCTAGACAAAAATACCCAATCATCAGTAGACAGGATTACCAACACACTTAGCCCTGCCCATCAGAGGGGAAAAAAAAAATCACCTCTGCCCACTGAAATGAAAGCACAAGTCACACCCTACATGAAGCTTAACAAACCACTGGACTAACTTTACTAGGACAGAAACCAAAAGGAAGAAAGAATTGAAACTTGAAGCCTGAGAAAAGGAGACCTCAAACAAAATACGTTTTAAAAAATAATGAAAAGGCAGAGAAATACTGCATAAATGAAGGAACAAACTAAAACACACAAGTCCAAATAAATGAGGAAATAGGCAAACTACCTGAAAAAGACTTCAGAATAAAGATATTAAAGATGACCCAAAGCCTTGTAAATAGAATGGAGAAAAACGCAAGAATCAATTAACAAAGACCTAGAAGAACTAAAGAATAAACATACAGAGACAAACAACACAATTACTGAAATTAAAAATACTCTAGAAAGAATCAATAGCAGAATATCTAGAATATCTGAAGCAGAAGAATGGATCAATGAGCTGGAAGATAAAATGGTGGAAATAACTCCTAAAGAGCAGAATAAAGTAAAAAAGAATGAAAAGAACTGAGGATACTCTTGGAGAATTCTGGGACAATACTAAACACACCAACATCTGAATTATAGGAGTCCAAGAAGAAGAGAAAGAGTATGAGAAAATTTTGGAAGAGATTATAGTTGAAATTTTCCAATATGGAAAAGGAAATAGTTGATCAAGCCCAAGAAGCACAGAGATTCCCCTATAGGATAAACCCAAGCAGAAACATGCCAAGACACATACTAATCAAGCTAACAAAGATTAAACACAAAGAAAGACTATTAAAAGCAGCAAGGGGAAAGCAGCAAGTAACATATAAGGGAAGGGAAGGGAAGGGAAAGTTGCTCAGTCATGTCCATCTCTTTGCAACCCCATGGACTATACAGTTCATGGAATTCTCCAGGCCAGAATACTGGAGTGGGTAGTCTTTCCTTTCTCCAGGGGATCTTCCCAAACCAGGGATCAAACACAGGTCTGCATTGCAAGCAGATTCTTTACTAGCTGGGTCACAAGGGAATCCCCGTACGATTAACAGCTGATCTTTCAGCAGAGACTCTGCATATCAGAAGGGAATGGCAGGATATATTTAAAATACTGAAAGGGAAAAATCTACAGCCAAGATTACTCTACCTGGCAAGGGTCTCATTCAAAATTAACAGAGAAATCAAAAGCTTTACAGACAAGCAAAAGTTAAAAGAATTCAGTACCACCAAACCACCTTTACAACAAATGTTGAAGAGATTTATATAGTCAGAAATTTTAAAGAAAAAGATCTACAAAAACAAACCCCAAACAATTAAGAAAATGGCAATAGGAACATAAATATCAATAATTACTTTAAATGTAAATGGATTAAATGCTCCAACCAAAAGACACGGCTATATGAATGGATACAAAAACAAGACCCATCCCTATGTATGCTGTCTAAAAGAAACACTTTAGGCCTAAAGCACATATAGGCTGAATGTGAGAGGACAGAAAAATATATTCCATGTAAATGGAAACCAAATGAAAGCTGTAATAGGAATCTTCATATCAGATAAAATAGACCTTAAAATAAAGAATATTATAAGATATAAGGAAGGACACTACTTGATAATCAAGGGATCAATCCAAGAGGAAGACATAACAATTGTAAACATCTATGCACCCAACATAGGAGCACCTCAGTACCTAAGAAAAACACTAACAGATATAAAAGGAGAAATTAACAGTAACACAATAATAGTAGGAGATCTTAACACCTCACTTACACTAATGGACAGACCATTAAAACAAAATTAATAAGGAAACACAAGTCTTAAATGATACATTAGACTAGATAAATCACATTGATGTCTTCAGGCCATTCCATCCAAGTACAGAATGCACCTTATTCACAAGTGAACATGGAACATTCTCTAGAATAGACTACACCTTGTGTCACAAATCAAAATTCAGTAAATTTAAGAAAATTGAAATCATATCAATAATTTTTTCTGACCACAACAATAAGAGACCTGATATCAATTACAAGAAAAAAAATGTAAAAAAAATAAAACATAAACAATAAACACATAGAGATTAAACAATACATTTCTAAATGATGACCAGGTTACTGAGGAAATCAAAAGGGAAATTTAAAAAATTCCTAGAAACCAATGACAATGAATACATAACAACTCAAAACCTATGTGATGTGTTAAAAGCAGTTCTAAGAGGGAAGTTTAAAGCAATACAATCCTACGTGAAGAAATAAGAAAAAGATTGAATAGGCAAGCTAAACTTACATCTAAAACAACAAAAATCCACAAAATTAGGAGAAAGGAAGAAATCACAAAATCAGAACAGAAATAAATGAAANCTTTGGCCACCTCATGCGAAGAGTTGACTCATTGGAAAAGACTGATGCTGGGAGGGATTGGGGGCAGGAGAAGGGAACGACAGAGGATGAGATGGCTGGATGGCATCACTGACTCGATGGGCATGAGTTTGAGTGAACTCCGGGAGTTGGTGATGGACAGGGAGGCCTGGCGTGCTGCAGTTCATGGGGTCGCAAAGAGTCGGACATGACTGAGCAACTGAACTGAACTGAACTGAACTGAACACCGTGACTGGTCCTAAATTCTTTGAATGAATGAGTGAAAATGAATTCAGAAGTGTGGCCCAGTAGTTAACATGTATCTGAGAAGTTAACCAATAAAAAGATTGCAATCCAGTGCAGTTTTCCCCAGGCAGTACAAAATACAAGGATTACGAGGCGAACAGTTGGCTTCTTCTTGCTCTTCACAAAAGCCTGGGAACCAGATTCAATGAATCAGGACTCCATAGAACGAGTGGGAACAAAGGGCAAACAACCCAACTTCTTATAAATAAGTGCAAAGGTAATCAGGACTGCCCTAAGCCCCAAATGAAATAGCAGAAGAGCAGGAACTCCAGCGGCTCCCGGGTGTTCCCGGAGGCCCCGCCCTCGGAGGCGGGGCGAGGGCATATGGGCGGGGCTTCTCGCTCAGCCCCGCCCTGTGGGCGGGGTGTAAGCGCGCGGGCAGCGCGGGGGCAGATGCCCGCCCGCCGTTTCCTAGGAGATGGAACACACAGGACGCCAGAGCTTCACAAGGGAGCGAACGAGGTAAGCGGCCGGCGCGGCCAGGTAATCCCGAGCTGGCAGAGGGGCGGCCACCGTCCGTCCGACCCGGGCCTGTCCTGCGAGGCGGCCCGGCATGTCCCCTGGGCGCCCTGTCCTACCGGGGCGGACCTCTGCTGAGAGAAGGGGCCTGGACACCGGTAGGGGTCGGGGACTAGGGGGAGGAAGACGCGGGGAGGGGAGGGGCTGGCCGGCGGGGACGATCTACCTGCTCCCAGCGCGGTGGGTTTGCTCCGAAGCGCCCCTGGCCACTTTCCTGCGCCCCTAGACGACGGGGTTCAGTCCTGGGTTGGAGGGTGAGAGTGGGCANAAGACTCGGGGAGGGGCGGGGCTGGCCGGCGGGGACGATCTACCTGCTCCCAGCGCGGTGGGTTTGCTCCGAAGCGCCCCTGGCCACTTTCCTGCGCCCCTAGACGACGGGGTTCAGTCCTGGGTTGGAGGGTGAGAGTGGGCATCCTTCAGCCTCAGAGACCCTCACCCCCGAACCTCTATGCTACAGTCTCCCATCGTACCCCCTCTCCCCGACCTCCGCCTCTCCCTTTAGTGCCCAGGCTGGAGGGGACACTACTTTGAGGAGTGAGGGGGCGGGATCGGGTCTCGAGAAGGCAGCGGAATTGAGTTCAGAACTGTTACAAAAATGAAAAAAGAGGAAAGAGAAACTGGGTCCAAATTCAGTGCATCAGAAACGGCTCCCAGGTAAAAGCGGAATCTCGGCGCAGGGTGGACCAGCGGGCCCCGCGGGTCCCCCACGCCGAGCCCACAGCTGCGGTCGGCGGGACACGCGGGTCCCCCGGGACCACCCGTACCCGCAGGCCGGCGGGACTGCGCCCACGGAGTCTTAAGAGCCTTGGTTTGCTGGGGGTTGGGGGGGGGGAGGAAAAATATCAGAAATCAGAGCGTCAGGGAACGCAAACTGCTTCCTGACTTGCAAATAAGACGGGCACTTCGTTTAAGGACAGGGTTGGAGTCGGGGGAGGGGAGGCAGTAACACTGGCTTTTTATAAGGTGTTCCTAATCTCAACTNACCCGCAGGCCGGCGGGACTGCGCCCACGGAGTCTTAAGGGCCTTGGTTTGCTGGAGGTTGGGGTGGGGGGGGGAGGAAAAATATCAGAAATCAGAGCGTCAGGGAACGCAAAATGCTTCCTGACTTGCAAATAAGACGGGCACTTCGTTTAAGGACAGGGTTGGAGTCGGGGGAAGGGAGGCAGTAACACTGGCTTTTTATAAGGTGTTCGTAATCTCAACTCTAAACGGAAAGAAATGTATGTAATTGTGTTTAATCTTTGAATGGCCAGGCCATTGTTCTAATTGTAACGGAATTCTCATAGAGTCAAAGGTATCGGAGTTACTTTAATCAGAAAAACAATCCCTAGAGTCGAAACAGTAATAGAGGCAAAAGTTACTTTCCAGCCTTTTGGCCTGTCCTTACCGTCCCCATCCCGCCCACCTCCATCTCTGCTGAGTGCCCGAGCGACCGAAAAAGAAGAAACCCTTCGCTCCACCCAAGGAGGCCACCTTCTGCCTGGGCAAGGCAGAAGCTGGCTTTGGGCAAAGGTGTTTGATCTATTTGTTGGGGAGGGGTTTTATTTATTTATTTGAGGGGGTGGTGGTGGTGGTGGTTTTGCTTCGTTTTAAAACAGTTTGTGAATATTAGCACAGAGCACCATGCTTTTATTTTTAAAACACAAAATCTTTGTTTTCCCATTGCAAAAGTTCCCCTTTTAAGTTCTGTAAACGTATGACTTGGTTGGTTTGAAAACTTTTTTCTGTTTTGCTTTTTAAACAACTTCATGATTTTTATGGCGTTACTTTAAAAACAAACAAACGTTAATTCCAGCCTTAGAGTAATAACATTACAGCAGATTGTACCAAAGCAAGTTGAAGACGTGCAGAGGATATCTGCTCAGTGATTGGGCAGACACAGATTCTACCCTCCATTTGACCTCTCTCTTAATCATCTTTAATCCTTTCTAAATCCCTTATTAGCTGGTAGAAGCTGTTGAGAATAAAGCTCAAGTTTACAATAATTGTGCACTTAGCTAAAAAAAGACATCTAGAATGGGAGAGAAATGGTAAGAGTATTTATCTAATGTAAGTCTGTAATTGAGCCTCTCAATAAATGTTTTTCCCCCCTTAAACCAGAATATAAGGTGTATATAACTCATAAGAAAGTACTGTAACTTGATTGTAGAAAATTCCAAGTTCCTAACAATTCTGTTAAATTAATNTCATGATCTGAGCCACAGTCAGCTCCTGGTCTTGTTTTTGATGACTGTATAGAACTTCTCCATCTTTGGCTGCAAAGAACATAATCAATCTGATTTCGGTGTTGACCATCTGGTGATATCCATATATAGAGTCTTCTCTTCTGTTGTTGGAAGAATATGTTTGCTATGACCACTGCATTCTCTTGGCAAAACTCTATTAGCCTTTGCCTGCTTCATTACATATTCCAAGGCCAAATTTGCCTGTTACTCCAGGTGTTTCTAGACTTCCTACTTTTGCATTCTAGTCCCTTAATGAAAAAGACATCTTTGGGGGGTGTTAGTTCTAAAAGGTCTTGTAGGTCTTCATAGAACCGTTCAAATTCAGCTTGTTCAGCATTACTGGTTGGGCATAGACTTGGATTACTGTGATATTGAATGGTTTGCCTTGGAAACAAACACAGATCATTCTGTCATTTTTGAGATTGCATCCAAGTACTGCATTTCGAGCTCTTTTGTTGACCATGATGGCTACTCCATTTCTTCTGAGGGATTCCTGCCTGCAGTAGTAGATATAATGGGCATCTGAGTTAAATTCATGCATTCCAGTCCATTTTAGTTCACTGATTCCTAGAATGTTGCCAATTTGCCTTGATTCATGGAACTGACATTCCAGGTTCCTGTGCAATATTGCTCTTTACAGCATTGGACCTTGCTTCTACCACCAGTCACACCCACAACTGGGTGTTGTTTTTGCTTTGGCTCCATTCCTTCATTTTTTTCTGGAGTTATTTCTCCACTAATCTCCAGTAGCATTTTGAGCATCTACTGACCTGGGGAGTTCTTCTTTCAGTATCCTATCATTTTGCCTTTTCATACTGTTCATGGGATTCTCAAGGCAAGAGTACTAAAGTGGTTTGCCATTCCCTTCTCCAGTGGAACACATTCTGGCAGACCTCTCCACCATGACCCGCCCATCTTGGGAGGCCCCAAGGCATGGCTTAGTTTCATTGAGTTAGACAAGGCTGTGGCCCTAGTGTGATTAGATTGACCTATTTTCTGTGAGTATGGTTTCAGTGTGTCTGCCCTCTGATGCCCTCTTGCAATGCCTACCTTCTTACTTGGATTTCTCTTACCTTGGACATGGGATATCTCTTCACAGCTGCTCCAGCAAGAGACTACCATGAGCAACTATATGGCAATAAAGTGGAGAACCTGGAAGAAATGGACAGATTCTTAGAAAAGCTCAATCTTCCAAGACTGAACCAGGAAGAAATAGAAATTATGAACAACCCAAATGTAAGCACTGAAATAGAAATTGTGATTTTTAAAAAATCACAAAAAGCAAAAGCCCCGGACCAGATGGCTTCACAGCAGAGTTTATCAAACATTTATAGAGAAGCTAATGCCTATCCTTATAACATTATTTCATAAAATTGCAGTGAAGGAACAATTTCAAACTCATTCTATAAGGCCACCATCGCCCTGATACCAAAGCCAGACAAAGATAACACACACACATGCAAACTAGAGGCCAATATCACTGATGAACATACATGCAAATGTTCTCAGCAAAATTCTAGCAAAAGAGAATTCAGCATCACATTATACATACAACATATGCCATGATCCCACTGAATTTCTTCCAGGGATGCAAAGAATCTTCAATATACACAAATTAATCAATGTGATACACCATATTAATAACTGAAATATAAAAACCACATGATAATCTCAATAGATGCAGAAAAAATGTTTGACAAAATTCAGCACCCATTTATGATTTCAATTCTTCAAAAAATGGGCATAGAAGGAACCTATCTCAACTTAGTAAAGGCCATATATGATAAGCCCACAGCAACCGTTCTCAGTGGTGAAAAACTGAAAGCATTCCCCCTAAGATCAGGAACAAGACAAGCGGATCCACTCTCACCACTATTACTCAACATAGTTTTGGAAATTGTAGCTACAACAATCAGAGAAGAAAGAGAATAAAAGGAATCCAGATCAGAAAAGAAGTAAAGCTCTCACTGTTTGCAGATGATATGATACTATACATAGAAAACCCTAAAGTTACTATCAAAAAATTACTAGAGCTAAGCAGTGAATTTAGCAAAGTCACAGGATACAAAATCAATACACAGAGATCACTTATATTCCTATATACTAACAATGAAAGATGAGAAAGAGAAACTAAGTAATCAATCTCATTCACTATTGCAACAAAAAGAATAAAATATCTAGGACTAATCCTACACAAGGAGACAAAAGAATTATATGCAAGAAATTATAAGACACTGAAAAAGAAATCAAATATCACATAAACAGATGGAGAGCTCTTCCATGTTCCTGGGTAGGAAGAATCAATATTGTGAAAATAACTGTACTACCAAATGCAATCTACAAATTCAATATGAAACTTATCAAGTTACCACTTGTATTTCTCACAGAACTAGAAAAAAATTTTTCACAGTTAATATAGAAGCACAAAAGGCCATGAGTAGCCAAATCAGTCTTGAGAAAGAAGAATGGAGCTGGAGGATTCAACCTTCCTGACTTCAGATTATACTACAAAGCTATAGTCATCAAGACAGTACGGTACTGGCACAAAAATAAAAATACAGATGAATGGAACAAAATGAAAAGCCCAGAAATAAACCCACACACCCATGAATGCCTTATTTTTGACAAAGGAAGCAAGGATATACGATGGGACAAAGAAAGCCTCTTCATTAAGTGTTGCTGGGAAAACTGGACTGCTACACATAAAAGAATGAAATTAGAACACTTCCTGACACTACACACAAAGATAAATTCAAAATGAATTAAAGAGCTAAATGTAAGACCAGAAACTATAAAACTCTTAAAGAAAAACATAGGTAGAACACTCAGTGACATAAATCAAAGCAAGATCCTCTATGACACATCTCCTAGAGTAATGGAAATAAAAACAAAAGTAGACAAGTGGGGCCTGATTAAAAGCATTTGCACTGCGTAGGAAACTATAACAAGGAGAAAAGACAACCCTCAGAATGGGAGAAAGTAATAGCAAATGAAACAACTAACAAAGGATTAATTTCCAAAATATACAAGCAGCGCATACAACTCAATACCAGAAAAATAAACAACCCAATCAAAAAGCGGGAAAAAGACCTAAACAGGCATTTCTCCAAAGACATACAGATGGCTAACAAACACATTAAAAAAAAAAAAGCTCAACATTGCTCATTATTAGAGAAATTCAAATCAAAACTACAATGGTGCTATAATGGTATCATCTCACACTGGTCACAGTGGCCATGAACAAAAAGTCTACAAGCAATAAATGCTGGAGAGAATGTGGAGAAAAGGGAACACTCTTGCAGTGTTGGTGGGAATGTAAATTGATGCAGCCACTATGGAAGAAGGTATGGAGATTTCTTAAAAAAAAAAAAAAAAAAACTAGAAATAAAACCACCATATGACCCAATAACCCTACTCCCAGGCATATACCCAGAGGAAACCAAAATTTAAAAAGAAACGTGTACCTCAACGTTCATTGTAGCACTATGTACAATAGCTAAAACACGGAAGCAACTCTATGTCCAACTACAGATGAATTGATAAAGAGCCTGTGGTACGTATATACAATGGAATATTACTCAGCCATAAAAAGGAGTGCATTTGAGTCTATTCTAATGAGGTGGATGAACCTAGAGCCTGTTATACAGAGTGAAGTAAGCCAGAAAGAACAAGATAATGCATATATATGGAATTTAGAAAGATTGTACTGATGAATTTATTTGCAGGGCAACAATGGAGAAATGGAAATAGAGAACAGACTTATGAACATGGGCAAGGGGAGGAGAGGGGGAGGTGTATGGAAAGAGTGACATGAAAACTTACATTACCGTATGTAAAATAGGCATTGGTAATTTGCTGTATGGCTCCAGGAACTCAAGCAGAAGCTCTGTATCAACCTAGAGGGATGGGATGGGGAGGGAGATGGGAGCAAGGTTCAAGAGAGAGGGGATAAATGTATACCTATGGTTGACTCACATTGATGTGTGACAGAAAACAACAAAATTCTGCAAAGCAATTATCCTTCAATTAAAAAATAAATAGATTTTTTAAAAAGAAAACTAAAATAAAATATGGGATGAATACACTTTAAAAAAAAAGTAAACAATATTTTCATCTCCCTAGAGCTACTTTCTTCTGGTTTCTTTTCTCCCACTATGAGATCTTCTAAATCCAAAGAGTCATTTCAGTTATTTTTACATTGTATAAAAATTAAATACAGTCTCCTTTGTGCCTGGCCTTCATTTTTCATCATTTCAGCTATGAGATTCATCCATATTGATATAGGAAATTGTAATATAACATTTTTGATGTATCACATTCTAATATGTGAATGTATTACCATTCATGTGTTTATTTTGTGTTGTTAGATGTTCAGGAAGTTTAAAACTTGACACTATTATGTGCAGTTCTGTTATAAAAAGTCTAGGAATAAAGCTACCATATGATGTAGAAATCTCACTACACGGTATATATCCTGAGAAAACCATAATTCAAACATACATATGTACCACTGTATTCATTGTGGCACTATTTATAATAGCTAGGACGTGGATGCAACCTAGATGTCCATTGACAAATGAATTGATAACGTAGTAGTACTACATATATACAATGGAATATTACTCAGCCATAAAAAAAATTTGAGTCAGTTTCTAGTTAGGTGGATGAACCTAGAGCCTGCTATATAGGGTGAAGTAAGTCATAACGAAAAAAGCAAATACCACACATTTCACATATATATGGAATCTGGAAAATAGATAATGATGATCTATTTGCAGCATAGCATTACAGATGCAGACATAAAGAACAAATTTGTGGACACAATGAGGGAAGGAGAAGGTAGGACAAATTAAGAGTAGCTTTGAAACCTATACTTTACCCTGTGTAAAATATATAGATAGCCAGTGGGAAATTGCTGTATGACACAGAGAACTCAACCCCGTGCTTTGTGACAGCCTAATGGGGTGGGATGGGGAAGGGTGGAGTGGGGTGGGAGAGAAGCTCAAGTGGGAGGGAACATATGCATACCTATGAGTGATGCATGTTATTTTGCAGCAGAGACCAACATAACATTGTAAATCAATTATCTTCCAATTAAAAATAAAATTTAAAAAANGAAGGGTGGAGTAGGGTGGGAGAGAAGCTCAAGTGGGAGGGAACATATGCATACCTATGAGTGATGCATGTTATTTTGCAGCAGAGACCAACATAACATTGTAAATCAATTATCTTCCAATTAAAAATAAAATTTAAAAAAAAAGTCTAGTCTAGCCCTGAGCATCTGCTGAATGTGTACATGCATTTAAATTGACTGTATACTAGACATGGAATTACTGTGTAATAAAATATACAAGTGACTTTTCATTAGACATTATTAAGCATATGGCCAGGGTACATCTCTTCTTTCTAACAGAGTATGACTTAGCTCAACGATTTACAACACTTTTGACAAAATTGCATGATTATTTTTAACTTTAGTCACTGTCTTATGAGGCGTCATCCAGTGGTATTTCATTGTGGTTTGTTTTTTATTTCTCTAAATTCTAATGAAGGTGAGAAACGTTTTCATTGTTTCTTGTCCATTTGGAAATACACTATTGTAAAGAACTGGAGCATTCCATTTTTCATTTTTCTAATGAATTTTCTGCTTTTTGCTTTCAATTCATTTGAGTTCTTTATATATTTTGCATAGACTCAATAGAAAAACTTGGGTAAATTTATACATAATAATGAACCTTCCAATTCATGAATATGGTATAATCCCTCTACATATTTAGATTATTTAAATTTTCTCAATATAACTTTGTAGTCTTTAATGTAGAAAACTTGAATATTTTCACTAGCTTTGTTCCTGTGCATTTGACATATTGATGTTACTGAAATGGCTTTTTTAATGAATTCCCTTTGTTGCTCAAATGAAGAAATTCATTTATTTTTACATATTTACCTTGTATTATAAGTTTGCATCCAGAGATTTTGCTTTATAATTTTTCCACAATTTTTTTGGATTTTATAAAACTAGGATTATATCAAATGCAAAAAATGACAATTTTATTACTTCTTTATTTTCCCTTAAGCCATTTATTTCTATTCTGACCTCATTGCAAGTATTGAAAGCTCTGAAACAATATTGAATATAAGGGGAAAAGAACATATTCTTATCTTACACCTAACATCAAGGGGAAAGTTTCTGTATTTCACAATTAATTGTGATAGTTACTGTAGGCTTTTTGTAGTCATTTATTTCCATTTTTAGTTTGCTTAGAGTTTTTTTCTTTATTAAATGGCAATTAAATATTATCAAATTTTTTCATGAATCCCTAAATATGGAGATTTTATTTTTCCCCTTTTGTTTTTGTTAACGTGACAAATTAGATTAATTTTTATTGAGATATATTTCACACACAAGCTCACAATTGATTGGTTGTCAATATATTTAGAGAGTTGTTCCATCATTACCATGATTTTACATTTCATCTCACTCAAAACACATCTTGTACACATTTTCAATGACTCTCATTCACTGCCCCACACAACTCTTTGTGTCCTAGCAATCACAAAAATAATTGTTATTTACACAGATTTATATATTTTGGACCTTTGATATAAATATGAATTTTGATACAATACGAGTCCTTCATGACTAAATTTTCTCCCTTAACATAATATTTCTAAAAGGTAAACTCATGTTGCAGTAGATTTCAACACTTCATTTGTAGTACTGAATAACATTCCATTATATGGAATGTTATTTTTATTATGTCATTTTTATTATTTTTATTATTTATCAGTTGGTGGGTGCTTTGGCTTGTTTCTGCTTTTTAGTTATTTCAAAATCCTTCTAGAAACATTTTTGTACAAACAAGTTTATTTCCTTTCAGCATATATCTAAGGATTGTTTTGTCTTCTGGTAACTGCAAAAAGCAAGACAGTTCTAGAAAAATTCTACCTCAAATTTATTGACTACACCAAAGCCTTTGGTTCACAACAAATTTGTTGTGTGGTTCACAACAAATTGTGGAAAATTCTTAAAGAAATGGGAATACCAGACCACCTAACCTGTCTCCTGAGAAATCTGAGGTCAAGAAGCAACAGTTAGAAGTGGACATGAAACAACAGACTCGTTCCAGATAAGGAAAGGAGTATGTCAAGGTTTTATATTGTCACCCTGCATACTTGACTTATATGCAGAGTACATCATGAGAAATGCTGAGCTAGAGGACTCACAAGCTTGGAATCCAAGATTGCCAGGAGAAATATCAATAACCTCAGATATGCAGATGACACCACCCTTATGACAGAAAGTGAAGAGGAACTAAAAAGCCTCTTGATGAAAGTGAAAGAGGACAGTGAAAAAGTTGGCTTAAAACTCAACATTCAGAAAACTAAGATCATGGCATCTGGTCCCATCACTTCATGGCAAATAGATGAAGAACCAATGGAAACAGTGAGACTTTATTTTGTGTGGCTCCAAAATCACTGCAGATGGTGATTGCACACATGAAATTAAAAGACACTTGCTCTTTGGAAGAAAAGTTATGACAAACCTAGACAGCATATTGAAAAGCAGAGACATTACTTTGCCAACAAAGGTTTGTCTAGTCACAGCTATGGTTTTTCCAGTAGTCTTGTGTGGATGTGAGAGTTTGACTATAAAGAAAGCTGAGTGCTGAAGAACTGATGCTTTTGAAATGGGGTGTTTAGAAGACTCTTGAGAGTCCTTGGACTGCAAGGAGATTCAACCAGTCCTAAAGGAAATCAGTCCTGAATATTCATTGGAAGGACTGATGCTGAAGCTGAAACTCCAATACTTTGGCCACCTGATGCGAAGAACTGACTCCTTGGAAAAGATTTTGATGCTGGAAAAGACTGAAGGTAGGAAGAGACGGGGACAACAAGGATGAGGTGGTTGGATGGCAACACCAACTTGATGGGCATGAGTTTGAGTAAGCTCCAAGAGTTGGTGATGGAGAGGGAAGGCTGGCTTGCTGCAGTCCATGGGGTAGCAAAGAGTCAGACATGACTGAGCAACTGAACTGGACTGTATATTTAACATTTTGGGAACTGACAAAACATTCTTCTAGGTGACTCATGTTAAATTCCTACAAAGGATGTATAAGTATTCCAAAATCTCCATATACTTGTAGCATTTGATATTTTCTGTCATTTTTGTTACAGCTCTCCTAGTGGCTAAGATGCAATATCTCATTGTGGTTTTGATTTATATTTCCCAAAGAAATATCAATAACCTCAGATATGCAGATGACACCACACTTATGGCAGAAAGTGAAGAGGAACTAAAAAGACTCTTGATGAAAGAAAAAGAGGAGAGTGAAAAAGTTGGCTTAAAGCTCAACACTCAGAAAATGAAGATCATGGCATCCGGTCCCATCACTTCATGAGAAATAGATGGAGAAACAGTGGAAACAGCGTCAGACTTTATTTTGGGGGGCTCCAAAATCACTGCAGATGGTGATTGCAACCATGAAATTAAAAGACATTTACTCCTTGGAAGAAAAGTTATGACCAACCTAGATAGCATATTCAAAAGCAGAGACATTACATTGCCGACTATGGTCCGTATAGTCAAGGCTATGGTTTTTCCTGTGATGTATGGATGTGAGAGTTCTACTGTGAAGAAGGCTGAGCACCGAAGAATTGAAGCTTTTGAACTGTGGTGTTGGAGAAGACTCTTGAGAGTCCCTTGGACTGCAAGGGGATCCAACCAGTCTATTCTGAAGGAGATCAGCCCTGGGATCTCTTTGGAAGGAATGATACTAAAGCTGAAACTCCAGAACTTTGGCCACCTCCTGCAAAGAGTTGACTCATTGGAAAAGACTTTAATGCCGGGAGGGATTGGGGGCGGGAGGAAAAGGGGACGACAAAGGATGAGATGGCTGGATGGCATCACTGACTCAATGGATGTGAGTCTGGGTGAACTCTGGGAGTTGGTGATGTACAGGGAGGCCTGGCGTGCTGCGATTCATGGAGTCACAAAGAGTCGGACACGACTGAGCAACTGAACTGAACTGAACTGAACTGAAAGTGAAAGAAGTCAGGGGTGGCAGCCGAGAGGAGTTACCCCATGTCCAAGGTCAGTGGCTGCTGGGAGGAAACACCCCACGTCAGAGGTCAGGGACAGTGGCTGGGAGGAGCAACCTGAGGAGTGGTGGCTGCCCGGGCATAGGAGGGCCTAGAGGAGCTATCCCAATTGAAGGTCAGGAAAGGCAGCAGTAAGGAGATACCCCTCGTTCAAGGTAAGGAGCAGTGGCGGTGCTTTGCTGGAGCAGCCATGAAGAGATACCCCGTGCTCAAGGTAAGAGAAACTCAAGTAAGATGGTAGGTGTTGCAAGAGGGCATCAGAGGGCAGACACACTAAAACCATACTCACAGAAAAGTAGTCAGTCTAATAACACTAGGACCACAGCCTTGTCTAACTCAGTGAAACCAAGCCATGCCTGTGGGGCAACCCAAGACAGGCGGGTCATGGTGAAGATGTGTGACAGAATGTGGTCCACTGGAGAAGGGAATGGCAAACCACTTCAGTCCTTGCCTTGAGAA